>JANEYF010001076.1:0-255634 GCA_029963845.1 Rhamnusium bicolor
TGAATAGTTTGAGGCGATATTAACCTAATCTCATGTTGAATTCTTTGCCTCAGAGATCGTCTAAATTATTGGGTCGATTGCTTGTACACTTAACTTTTTAAGTACCTCCATAAAAAGAAGTCTAATGGCGTTAGATCAGGAGACCTAGGCGGCCATTCTATCTGACCTCTTCTCCCTATCCATCTTGCTGGGAGAACTGGTTCAAGTAGCGTCGCACAATAATTGCGTAATGAGGCGGAGCGCCATCTTGTTGTAACCAAATGGTATTATTTGGTAGGTCAGGGGTTATTTGCATTGAGGAATAATGCAGCTAATCCAGGCATCAATTCCAACTGTAAAAATTGCAGGTATCTATCTCCAGTCAAATTGTTTTCAAAAAAGAATGGACCTATAATTCTGTCACCAATAATTCCTGCCCAAACATTAACTTTCTGAGAATATTGGGTATGACTTTCCTGCATCCAATGGGGATTGTCCCTAGCCCAATATCTACATTTCTGTCAATTGACATGGCAATTAAGACAAAATGTTGCCTCATACGAAAATAAAACACGCTGGGAAAACATTGGATCGCGGTTGCAAATTTCCATCATTTGTTCACAAAACTCTTGCCTACGATCAAAGTCATCTTCTGTCAACTCATGAACCAAGTGCACCTGATATGGGTGGAATTTTTGAACTTTTACAGTTTTAGAACTGTAGTGTGGTTGAACAAAGCAATGCTTCTACTAGTTGAATGTGGATTGTTTTCAATTTCTAGTAGCACATCAAGTTGTGCATCTTCATTTAATGTCGCCCGACGTCCAGTTTTTGGAAGATTCTTTACAACGCCCATGTTGCCAAAAATTTTTTTCAATCCTACTAATTGTTGATTGATTTATGGGCTGATCCGGGTATTTTTCTCTAAAAAGATGACACACTTCTTGATGTGTTCTAGCTCTATCGCCATAACCAATCATTATTAACACTTCAATTCCTCTGTTTGTCGCTCAATTGTACCATTTTTTATTAATAAAATAGTTTTTCTAATTTAGAAAAAGCAAAATAATAACACTTATTCTATTGTGACATTTACAAATTGTGTAATTCTGACAGCCATAACTAATGTGATACACCGGCAACTAGATAAATTTTCCCAATTTAATGAATTTTTATTATTTGAACTTTAAGACTGTTTTTCTCGATTTTTTTCAAATAATAACATATTGAAAATTTTATATGGCCGGAACCGGAATAAAAACTACTATCAAAATCAATAATAAAGAATATAGGTCATTTAAAAAAAGTCGATGACGTCATAACTTAAAAAATAACTGATATAAGAAACTGAAAATAGACTGAAAATATTTGCTGAAGTTAAAATCGCTATACCCCTTCGAGATTTTTCCAAAAATTAATATCAACGCAATTACTGAATTTATGCTTTACTTAATTTCCACACTGTATATATATATATGCAGATATATGTGTATGTATGTATATACTTGTGTTTATTATGTACTCTACATTACTTTGTAATATTTTTCCACTACTACTACTATGTTATAAAATTATCCAAACATTGTCTGTATATTAGGAAAGTCCTATTTCATTAAAATTACTACATTAATATCAAATAATGTAATACTGTTACGTGCATATGCATTTTATGACAAAAATGATTATTACATCACCTGTATTTTGCAGCCAAACTTGGTTCAAAGCAAAGAATAATGTACAAGAAAATAGGCAAAAGCTGTGACAAGATAAACTCAACCAGTAAATCTGACAGCGAAGTGAAAAAGTGTAAGTCTGAGTCAGAATATCAAGAATATCGGACGCCACCAGTCAGAACATTAAGGCGCTCGTACACGAAACTAGGTCTAGCCCGAGCAGTCCAAAGTGCAAGAACAAAAGCGGGAAATTGCCTACAAAGCAACCCAAGAAAAAAGTTAGTACAATTTTATTGAAGTGAGTTAAACACATGCAACATTTTTTTTTTTTGTAGGTGTATCCATACAGCGACGGCGAAGACAACGTGTTCTACTCCATGCACGATTCCGCGGATTCTCTGAGCACCTCCAGTCGCCGATCCAGCTTTGATGGTCCAGATAAGACCCTTGTAGTGGTTATCAACAGGAGAAACAAGAACATGTCGTTGGCTCAGAAACAGCGCAGTTGGGAAACGTTCCCGCCTAAGAGAAGACATCACATGTGCCAGCCGAAACTGTCGGTGCCCACTACCATGGCACCTTTAAGAAAAGCGGATAGTTTTGAAGGTACAAGAATCAGGGCTATAAAGCGAGGAATTTTCCAAAGTGGAGGAATAATCCTAGCTTTGGAGAATTTTCAAAATTAAAACTTACCACCAAGTTTGTTTATTTATTGTCGTTTTGCTTTTAAAGTAGTTTAGAGCAAATCTGTATCTCTTCAATTTTCATTATGGGGTGACTATAAAATCTGCACATCAAAAACATTAAGAAAAATTCCATTGATGCATATCTGAAACTCGTCTAAAGAAATCAGAATCTCCTAAAGTGATAAAGTAAAGTAAATTTATTGATGCCATTACGAAGAACATATATTAATGATAATATTTTATTACAAACTATATCTATATGATTATACCAATTTAATTTTGGTTCTAAATAAATTCCAAGAAAGTTCACATATTCAGGATTGATTGTCCATGTCCATGTATCACATAAGGAGAAATACATTGTTTCCGTTTTAGAATTGTTAAGACTACGTTGATTAGCATGAAACCAACTTCTGATCTTCGATGGTGCATCGACTAGTGTTATTTAACTTTTTTTCAGGGCAGTAATATCATTGGCAAACATAATGAAGTCAGTGCTAGGATCACTGGTTGATATATCGTTTATATATATTAAAAATAGTAGTGGACCCAGCACTGATCCTTGAGGTACTCCATAAATAACAGATCAAACATCTGAGTTATTCCCTTTAAAGAATAAAAGTTGTTGCCGATTTTTTAAATACGATTCTATAAACTTAATACTGTTGGCAGAAAAATTGTAATATTTTAATTTATTTATTATTATACCAGCGGACACACAATCGAAGGCTTTGGTTAGGTCGCAAAAAAGCGCGGCTGTATAACTGCCTTCTTCATACCGTTCATTAATGACAGAAATTAATTTATTAACAGCTGTTGTAGTTGATAGTGAATTTCTAAATCCAAATTGTTGTTTGCTAAAGAGATTGTTATTTTCAAAATGTTCATAAATTTTAGGTTTCAAAAGTATTATTTTCTTTACATCTACAACACTGCATTGAAAAATGAACAAAAAGCTTTTCTAAATTACCATATTAACCAAAATATCAAAACTCCAAAAAACTTATGGTCTAGTTTAAAATCTAACGGTCATTAAATCTAAGCAAAATTCTTCACCGCTTCCTGAAAACCTCTGCGATGAAAACAGTATTAACAATTTCTTTATAGATTCTATACCACGTAGTAACATTCCTGAAAATTATCTATCACAATTCGAGTATAACCGCTACTCACATAGTAACTTCGAATTGCAATATGCCTCAGTAGAAGTTATTCACAATTTAATCTTAAAACAAAAACCTTACACAGTTGGATATGACGGTATCTCAGGCAAAATGCTACAATTAAGTTTACCATATATAGCAAAACCTCTAACACATATTATAAATTTTTCATTTGAAACCGGAACAGCCCCTAATCTGGAAACAGGTATTAGTTAAACCAATACCCAAAAATAGCAAAATAAGCACCATCTTGGACCTTAGACCAATTAGCTTACTTTCAGTTCCCCTTAAAAAATAGCGGAGACGGTCATCCACGGGCAAGTAACAACTTATTTGCTAGACAATAATGTTATTCCCAAAATACAGTCTGGCTTTCGAAAGAATCACGGAACATCCTCGGCCTTGATCGCTATTCTCAATGATGTCTTGACGTCAATTAATTTTGATAAAGTAACTTCCTTGACCTTATTAGATATGTCAAAAGCTTTCGATTCCTTAAATACTGAACTGCTAATAAAAAAGTTAAAATTCTACGGGATAGAGGATAATATCCTAATGTGGCTCACGTCTTACCTACTAAATCGTTTTCAATATACATGTCTTAACACCACACGTGGAAGAAGACTCTCTAACGAACGTTTGCTACTCTCGGGAATGCCCCAAGGCTCGATCTTGGGGCCCTTGCTTTTTAACATCTACACCGCAGACTTGCCACAAGTCACGAAGTACTGTTCCCTGCACATGTACGCTGATGATATACAACTTTACCTTGCTTTTGATGTGACGAAGCCTGAGGAAGCCCAAACCAAAATTAATCATGATTTAAATGAAATAAAAAATTGGACTCTTCAGAATTCACTCCTATTAAATCCAAATAAAAGTAAAAATATAATCTTTGGCACTGCAAATAAATTAAGAGTTCTTACTCACTTTCAATTATCAATTGACAATATAATTATAGAACAAGTTGACAAGGTGAAGAACTTGGGGCTAACCTTTGATAAAAATTTAAACTTTATTCCTCATATATCAGAAGTCCTTAGAAAATGTTTCTGCTCTTTTAAACAGATTTCAAGTTTTAGAAATATCCTTGATAGGGCCACTAAACTACTGTTATGTGAGTCCTTAGTCTTATCACACGTCAACTACTGTGATTATGTTTATGGGCCTTGCCTAAATTTATCAGAAGCAAACAAACTTCAAAAAATTCAGAATATCTGTATTAGATTTGTAACAAATAGTTCTATCTACGAGCATATAACACCACATATCAGGGAGTTACAACTACTAAAAATACATGAGAGGTGCTTCCTACATTTCACCGCACTATTAAATAATGTCATCCTAACGCAAAAACCTATTTATCTCTATGATAAACTAATTGCGAGAAATGTTATGCATAACCGAAACTTGAGATATACAAACGACCAATTGCATACAATAAGGCCTAAATATGAAACATTTCGATCATCCTTTACCTACCTCTCGACTTATGTCTATAACAATCTACCTCTACAGCTACACAATAAATCAACAAATGTACTGAAAC
Source organism: Rhamnusium bicolor (assembly GCA_029963845.1). Taxonomy (NCBI): domain Eukaryota; kingdom Metazoa; phylum Arthropoda; class Insecta; order Coleoptera; family Cerambycidae; genus Rhamnusium; species Rhamnusium bicolor. The sequence continues at coordinate 5,051 of JANEYF010001076.1, forward strand.
GTCAACTAAAGTCTCTGATTTTGAATACTGTACCGCTAACCTTTTTTGTTAAATTCCTTCTATTTTACACAATAAAGACATTTATTATTATTATTATTATTATTTTACCAGTAGGTCAAAACTGTTAGTTCAAAATTGTGTCGAAAAACTTTTTTAATGGAGAAATAAATAATAAAAAAAAAAACTTCAAAAATTATATTCGGAATCTTTGTTGTCTACAATAAAACGACGTCATTTAATCTTTTAATATAAATACACATTTTTCATGTAAACAGGGTGGCTTAGTTTATAGTAACAGGACTTTGTCAATCCATAAAGGCCTGAATTTAAGGTGAAAAGTCGCAGCATATTTTTTTTTTTTTTTAATTTTACGTGGTTTTTAATCCAGGCCCCTGCAATGTGAAACTTTTGTTTGTTATTTATTGGATTGGATAATAAATAGTTGACTGGTCATTTTTATTTGTCTAATGAGATGCCTAATCGTTGTCTGTTCTTGCAGGGCACGAGGAGGCTGTTAAGAGTCTGGTGGCCGCAGTGCAGGAGACCAGAAGGAAGCCAAAAGGAGGCAATTAACCAATGGAGAACCAGGGAAGGCTGTATGAGTACACGGGAATTTTAATGTATGCCTCTTTCAATTAAATATAAATGAGGGAAAATTGACTAGGATAAAAAAATTGTAAGGTGGATCAAAACGATACAAATCAATCAGTTATTAGGTAAAATTCATTTAACTGCCCAAGTAACAACTCTAGATACTTTTGATTTATTTAGGTTTTAAAAGTGCTTTAACATGTTCAATAAAATGATAGTGGTTTTAAAATTACCTTAAGATAAACTAAAAGTTCTTAAAGACCACTGATTCTTATGCAAAGGATTTAATGCACTCTTTAAATTAAAATAAAAAACTGTTTGCTCCTAATGCCCTATTGATCTTATATAGTTTTATAATACTCTTGACATTGGCTATTTTAAAACTAATTTGCCTTTTTTAAAGAATTAAATAGCAAGTTGGTTTTAAAACAATCCATTTTGGAACAAATGGTTCTAATGTAGTTTTATGGAGTATCCTTGATGTAGTCATTAAAACCCATTAAGAAAACTATTTTATCTTGAGCCTATATGCTGAATGAAATTCCACATTAAATCCTAAAACATAGTTTTTACTTTTTAAAGATTAAATTAAGAATATTTTAAAGTTCAAAGGTTTTAATTTAGTCAATTTGATTAAAAGAAATGCCTGTTGGATTTTTTGATGACTTTATTAAAACTAATTCTACCCCTTCCATAATCGGAGAAAACACGCCATCTGCTCAATAAACTGATTGCTGATTTAGTGAACCAGTGCAGTCCGTGTACCTACTTTATGCATGAATGAAAACTAGAAGACATATTTAAAATGGAAAATATTAGTGACAAGTATTTTAAATTAAAACGAAGTCACTAAATCCAGCAATCACAAAACCGGCACAATTTTAAGGTTAGGATTTCATACGCGCGCCAGATCCCTTTAAATCAATAAGGCGACGAGTTTGAACATATTAAAGCAACTCAGTTTTAAAAGGAAGAGTAAATAAATGTCTGGGAGAGTAATTGTACTTAAAGTGGTAAATAAAATTCTATTTTAAGTCTTGTAAGATTTAAAATGTTCTATTAACTTGCAATCAGTTTTTATCTAGATCACGCCATTTTTTATATAAGATACAGACCCGCCATGATGAATATTTTCAATAGCCAAAGAAAAAAATATTATTGAAATATATGCGCTTTACATCCTCTTAAATAACTGAAGGACGGTGTGTCCAAACATGCAATTTAATAAAAAAAAATGCATTTGGATGTTTAGATGCAAAATAAAAATTGACGATATTTTTTAAAAAATTTTTAGATAATAAAAAAAACATTATATTGGTGGCGCTCAAGTTATGTAGAAGTATTTTATTATATTTTGTCAGAAAAGTGCCATCCGTTGGTAATTTTTACCAGAATAGTTTGCATTTGAATATTATTTTTGATCAGCTTTATATGCGTTACGTTTAAAATATTACCACTCTGCCCCATTAGAGACTTGCCGTTGTTTTAACTATTTCACGCATAAAGTTGTCCGACTTTAAAACAAAATAAAACCCTTTTAGGATTAATTATAATGATTCTCAAGGCAATTTAGTCTGCTGCAATTTTATTTTATATGCAAAACGTTTTAATACATAAATATAAGGTTGCCTTGAAGAACTCTTTAAGAATATGAAATTAAAACTAAATGGTTTTTAATATAGTTTTAAAATTTAGTCTTCAAGACCCTTTTAGGGTGGGCCCTTTTGGCTAGAAGCTGCTTTATGGTGATCCTAAGCTTGTCTTGAAGATCGTTTGGTTTTATTCGAAGTTTTATTGTATAATTTTAAAGCGACCTTGGAGATCTTAATAAGAGCATTAGTGTTACCTGGGTGGGCATGGCGTACATTTGAATGTCTAGCCACAGTCACAGTTTTCTGAAGGGGCGAAAAAAATCAATACGGTTTGTTTTACAGCGTAAATGATTTGAGTAAGAATGGAGAAAATTACAAAAAGTTTTGTTAAAAAAGCGTGTGTGCGTTATAAAATGGCAAATATTAACTTTAGAAAAAAAGTTATAGGAAAGAAAATGTTTTGACCAAATCTTGGTTTTTAATTTTTTTTCCTCAATCTAGATAGAGCGTGTGCAAAAATTGGAAAGAAACATTTTCTCATCTAGATAAACTTTATTTTTTACACGTCCTATCAAAAAAATATCAAAAAAAAAGTTTCCTCGAATTGAATTTTATAACGGCATGTCAAAAATTGTATCATTATTCGAAAATGTTTATTGATTTTGAAAATTTAGACAAAGGACACACCTAGTATTAATTTCTGCTTTAGAAAAAATCCCACCTCTCGAATGAGGATCGAACCCGAATTCCATTCAACTACAAAGTATAAATTTAAGAAAGTTCTACTATACAGTATGGGGACCGTAAGCAAGGTAAATGAACAAAAACCAAATGTGTAGAACAAGGACAGATTGCGCTCATATAATACGTATGTTAGAAAAGGACAGAGAAACTGATAGTAAATAACGAAATTTGAATTAGTGGTAACAGGAACCCATAAAGAGAAGCTGGCGATATTCATACCCACCGTGTTTGTTCGTTCATGCGCGTATTGTGTGAAGTGGGGAGACCGGCCAGCGGCCATCCGCCAACAATAAAGATACAAATGATGTACACTTACAGTATTGCCGATTTGTGAGTAAATACTTCCATTTTGAAGTATTTTGAACGATTGTGAGTAATTTTGTGAGGATTACAAATGTTGTGAGTAGAGGTAAATAAAATAATTATTTTTAAATCAATCACTTTCATACCTACGTGGTCTAAAATAATTGTCACGTCATCGCCTCAGATTAAATAATTCTGTGTCGTCACGATAAGTGTTGGTTGAGTGACAGAACACAGACACAGAACAGAATGATCGAAGCACAGAACAGTTAATCTTTTTAGTTCTTTATCTATGGACATGGTTTAGTTCAGTTGTTCAGTTTAGTTGACGTAGTTTTTCAGGTTAGGATACTTTTAATAAGTTTTGTTTTTTATTAAGTTATTAATAATTACTGCTGAAATTATAGATAAATAGTTCATAAAAGGGAAAACGGTGAATATTCAACATTAAAATGCCTAACATTTAACAAAATCATAATTTGTTTATTACTTTTATTTAAAATGTTTCAATAATTTGAAATCTATTATCAATGTAGGTATCTTCCTTACTGGCTGGCATACGTGATTGAATAATGTAATAAGTACGAGTAGGTAGGAGACATAACGAAGCTTCCTCTATTTGCAAAGGATTAAATTTTGTAAATAGAGTTGTTTCACGTTCATTTTTTGAATAGAAAACTTGATTTTCCCATTTATTTATTTCGGTTTTCCCCGCCCCTAACAACAAACAAATACTGGCTACTGGACTGGTTTGTGAATTTTGTGATAAACGTTCATAAAAAAAAGACTCGATTAATTATTATGAAGAATCATAAACAATCGGTATTTAATAACTTTTTTTCAGATATCGATCGGTCTTGAACAATTCTTTACTAGGTTTGAATTTAATCAATAACTGTGTTATTGTGCTCAATAACACAGTTATAAACTCTGTACTAAGTTGGTTTCGATTGTCTATTTAATAGTAGTACCTATTTAAACTGCTAAATACTTTCTCATTATAAAACTGAGAAGTTTATTGAGCAAGCTTTCTGGCAAAATTTAGTATGTTTTACCCGATTTTACCTGTTTAATAATTTTAGATAGATAGATAGATAGATTTTATTGGTCATTAAATGCACCGTAGCGCTTTGACATGTCAGAAATATATACAATGTATAAAATAGAATAAAATAAAATGTACATATAAATGTATATATCACAATCACAATATGTGTATGTGTGTGTACAATAACATCTTAACTTAGTCACTACAATAAAGTAAAAACAGACAAAACAAGAAATCTTCATAAATAATATGTGGATATATAAACATGACATTAAAAATATTAAATCTAGTCAGTAGGTACACAGAACCAAAAAGTGCCATAAATATAATAAAAAAAGTCTTTGGGATAATGTGGTTCAACATTAGTTTTCAACCGATGCTCGATTTAATCAGTGTAATCTCCAGTCGTTGATTGCTTGATGATACGGTGATTATATTAACCTCTGAGATACATTGATTTCATTAATTAACTTTGGAACCGAAATACGTTGTATTAATGTTCACTCTTTATTAGTCAATGACCATATTCATTAATACAATACTATTGGGCATTAACTTTCTATCATGGTTTTAATGTTTTCTGTACATCGATCAATCAATCCTATTCATCATAATCATGATCAAGAACATGAATTTAATCACCAAGACATCGTTTTTAGGCCATCATAATAATGACTGTTTGTACATCGTTTAACCAATTCAGTGCATTGGCTTAATGTTGACAGGCATTAACACAATGATAACAGACATTAATTCAAATGCCTGCTTTACATTGTTACAATGATCGTATGGCCACTATACATACAATCCTCAATAGCCCGGGAGCCAGACCCATTTTTTCCTAACCGTCTTGGATTGTTATTTTCATATAGATATTATTCTGAACAAAAAGTCTCCTATTTTATACTAAAGGTTAAAAAGGTCTTGAACATTTAAAAAGTAAAAAAAAAAACTGGGAAATATAACTACTAACCCTCTTGGATTTAATTATTTGGACTATTTGTAATGTAAGAAATGTCAATTACCCAACGAAAGACGATTTTGTGGGGCATATCGTCACCCGAGGATTATAGTGTTCTATATCCACTTTTCATAATTTTACACCAGAACTGATTAAAGATTTTTCGTTGTTTTTCCGTTATGGAAATAAAATCCAGTTACTTTAATATTTCACTAGATACAAATATAATAAAAAACTCGTATTTTATCCATTTCTTTATATATGGTGGAACGGTTATAAAGAAAAGTAATAAAAACCATCCAGATAAATGGATATAGATTAGAAATTACTATTTTTTTATGACTTGCTGGATATAGAACAAGATTTTCGGATATAGAATATTATCTCATTTCTTTTAAATGGTTATGGAATACAAATGAAACAGCTACAGTAGAATAAAATATAAAATGTAATGAAATGAAAACAATAACATTATCGGGTTACACATTTGAAATATAAAGTAAACTAAGTAAAGTAATAATAAAATTTAATTAAAAAAAAAATGAGCAGTACATTCTTTGAGATAAAATCTTTTATCTTAAATAACTAAGCTTAACAATAATAAGAAACGTTTTAAAAAAATATAGAAAATTAAGCATTCTTGGTATTTTTATTTTTTTTAGGTTTAGAGTTTCTTTCTATAAGAAAATTATAGAACTCTTTTGCCACTTCTGGCATTTGAGGAAGCATAGCCTTGAAACATGTTTTTTTTTTCTTCGGATATGCCAATTGCCTGATTAAGTTTCTCTATTTTAGGAAATTCGCACAACTTAACACCTTTCGTTTTTAAAATACTCACTTCTTTCTTTTCTTCTTCAAATGTTTCTCTAAAAGATAATTGGTGGAAGCTTTCCTTTTGATAAATAATATGCTTTATTTTTGTAAAAGGAATATGTTTATAATTAAATTTTTTCGATCCTGTCTGATAGTCTAAATAATCATTTTCATGCATTTGTAAAACTTTAAAATGAAATTTCCATGAGGAAGGCATATGGGTCAAAATCTTGATGAGATTCATAGGTGTCCAGATGTCCAAGTTCCTTATGTATCTTTCTACACAGCTATGTGCAGCATCAATTTCTTGAAGTGTGCCATGACCAGGTTCAGAGTATTTATGTTCAATAACTTCGACCTCCATACTTTCATTAGAACTTAGAAATGCCTGTATTGCACAAGATAAAAGACTATTGCGATTTTGTGGCACGCAATTATCAGACCATAATATTATTTTGCTTAAATTTGGCAAATCTTCCACTATCTTTTCAAAATTTTAATTATGGCACTGGCGATGTGATTGCCGCCTCGGCCTGACACGAATTCGTGCCATATTGCACAGTAAATAATCTTGTTTGTATTGCAATGGGCAGTTAGATTGTAGACATTCAACTTGGACTGATAATAATAATGCCCTATGTTTGCTTTAGGTAAAGCAAAAACGTGCTGTAAATCAAAAGTAACCACACTGACATTATCTTCGGATCTAACTCTGTCTCTCTGTCTTTCTTGATATCCTATATTCTTTCTCTTGATGTGCTCTTCGTTCTCATGTAGCTGTTTTTCGTTTGGATTTTGTAATACTTTAAAAGCTTCGCATTTATCACACAGGTCCTTTTTAGGTTTAAAAAAAGGCTATATTATAGTTATAATAAAAAATATCTCGATATACTGCAAAACTAACAGGATTTTCCGACTGAGATACATACATGTACATTTTAGTTAAGTTCAAATCGCGTTCCAAATATACCTTTTTGGTATTTGCCCTGCAATAATGTGACTCAACTGTTTTGAAGGACTCAATATGTTTCATCACTTCATCTTTTTCCCCCTCCTGAGTAAACTTCTTTTTGTGAATTCCTCTTAAATTTTTTTCTAGGAACACTGGTGCTTTCATTTATCATTTTTTAAAAAAAAAATAGTAAACCCTGGTTTTACTAACATTCAGTGTCTGAAGAAAAAACTCTTGACATACTCTTATTTGAATGTTATTGTAAGTTAAAAAATACCGATAAGAATATTGTTTTCTGCTATTTTCTTTTTCAGTTCTCTTCCTTTTCGCCAATTCTCGTTCGACATGTTTAGAGTAATAATGTGCCTTTCCATTATCATCCAAAGACCAAAAATGTTTGTTAATCGTAGTTTGTTCTTCAAACGATATTTTTTTAGGACACTCAAAATAACAATTTTGAGTTAAACACATGCTTCCTTTAACAACGGCTTTCTTTTGTTTCACTTTGCCTTTACTATTAATATATTCTTCACCGTGTTGACATTTCTCTTTTCTGACATTGCGCTTCCAATTGGATGGATTGCGCCGTCTTTTTTCTGGTTTTTCTTTTTTTATTTTCTATCTCTTCTATGTTGTTTTCAGCCTCATTTTTGGATAGGTTAGGTGACATTCTGAAATGACACAATTAAATAAAAATAAGTATGGTCCGATTTGACAATTAGCGCTAAAGCAACTTTAAATTAAAAGGAATGTTTACTCTTTATTACAATAAGTGTTATTATGGAAAATAACTTTACTTATGTCCAGTTGTATAAACGTGGTTTAGTTCAGTTGAAATTTTGAAAACCACGTTTATACAACTCAACATTAATGTCCCTGTAAAATCATTATGAAATTGGGCCTAAGATCTCTAAAAAAATGGTACTTACTGTAATTCATCCAAAATATCTGTGGTTGCTTGTATTATAATGCAGTTATCTTGAATATCACGTATAATATTTTCACTCTCATTTACGCAAATCCTAAAATTATTATTATTATTATAATTGCCAAACCAAATTTTTCATAAAGTGTATTGTGACATTATAATTCGATAAAAATATTTATTTTTCAAATAATTAATCAACCATTTTAATATGCAATATTAAAATATAAACCAAGGTTATATCTGGCTAGGCAAATCCCTCAAAATGAACAGAAAAACCAATCACAAAACTATTTGAAATCAATCAAATTAAATATAATATTTTACTCTCCTAATTCCGGCTTTGCCTGGAAAGTAATTTCCATGTTTTCTATATTTTTTACTTCAGCGATAGCATTTCCATTCTCAGTCAATTCTTCAATTCCTTCATGTCCATCAACATTACCACAAATTTGTGATAGTTCACTTAAAACCAAAAAATATAAATAACAATTTATTCATGAAAACATAGTGTCGATTAAAACTTACTCCCATACATCACTCACTGGGCTTGGATCGCACAGGAGATTCACTTTGTTCACTCATTTTAATAACAAAATTCAATATTATTTAAAGAAAACTCACAAAAAGTGCACGTAAACATGAATATTTATTGGAGGTTATGTAATATGTGTGGATATGGAACAAAAATTTCCTATAACTCAGAGAATTAAGGTATTGTTGTCGTGATATGGATATAGAACAAAATGGATATAGAACAAAAACGACAAGATGTGAAGGTAGTCCTATAGAGTTGTTGTAGGATATAGAATATAATTGATAACGGAATATGAAACGCTCTGATTTAAACGGATGTAGAACAAATTCATACCATGGATCAAAATTGCCTAATAAAAGTTGGTTTGTCGTGGATATAGGTTAATGTCACTCATATTTTGGAAATTGCGGAACTTAGAATTCATATTTCACTGGATATTGGTCAAAACAAAAATATTGGTGTATATAACTCATTTTCGCCCAAAAGTGGATATAGAACACTATAATCCTCGGGTGACGATATATAGGAGCAATATGGAGGTGAAAAGCGTAGACTTTCACTGTCATATATTGCAACCTGGTCCAACGCCCCACAAAAACGTCTTGCATTAGATAATTAACATTTCTTACATTACAAATAATCCAATTAATTAAATCCAAGATGGTTAGTAGTTGTATTTGCCCCTTTTTTTATTTTTTAAATGTTCAAGATCCTTAGCACTCCACCACTGTAGGTATATAATAGGAAATTTTTTGTTCAGAATAATATCTATATTATATGATAACAACAACCCAAGATGGTTAGGAATGATATGGGAAAAATGTGTCTGGCTCCCGGGCTACAAGGTTTTACTCTAAAAGAAAAGGTTATCCATATAGGATTTAATTATTGCTAATAGTTAAATCCATAGTAGGTAACAAACCTTCAGTTAGAGTAATCTAATTAACCAAGGATTGTATAATAGCAGCCTGAAAAAAAAGAAAAAAAAAAATAGAAATAATCTATGGTTTATTAAACGAACTAAAAAAACTCATACTCATTTTTTAACAATTTATTGATCATTATTTAAATATTCACACAATATATGTATCTTAGGGAAAGAATTTTCTTTACTGTGAAATTTGTAAAAGTGTGTTGCTATGAATGACCAGAACATAATACTCTCTGCAGGAAAGTTCAAATTGAGTACATACATGATTTTGAAGCAAATATCTACTGCCCTCATAATACTGAAAAATTTATATTTAATTCCATCGAAATACGTATATATCTCATCAATTTTTGTAATGTCTTCTCCAATGGCGAAAGTAAACGGCTGTACTGCTGTTTTATTCTTATCTAAAAATTGGATCCATTCTTCGACCTCTTGTACATTTTTTCCGAGGAAAAAGAAGGATTGTCGAGAGTCTCGAATTGTAAATTTAATCGTTTGCTTTTTTTCCGGTTACATCTTTTTTCACTACTTTATTAGTGGGCACAAAGTACCCATGGAGGGCCCATAAAATGGCTGCATTCCGTCCATCTAAAAAAATATAAAATGAAAATGGGACTATACTACTACAATATATACTCTCGAGATTTGGCAGATATCTGATTTAATGTAATACTGAAATTAACACAAAAACTATAAGTAATATGTTTAATATGGTTTGTAGAACTTATTTTCAAATTTTAATAACCTTATAATAATACTCACTCTCCTCGATATCTTCATTTTTTATTCTGTTTAATAAAAACTTGATAATTTTGTCTTTGACATTGCCATTCAGAAATAATAAGATTTTTGGTACTTCTTGTTCCCAATTTTTCAGTAGACCATCACCGTTTTCATGTTTTGTAGTGAAGTCCATATCGATCTAAAAATAAAAAACGTTATTAGTTATAGAACACATCAGTATTGTGCCTTTCGTTAATAAGATTCCTAATATTCCTAAATGGTAATAAAGATTAAATTACCAGCCTAAATCCTGATGGTTGCTTGTAAAACGGCCATTTTTCCAAAATGGCAGCAGTTGAGTCAAGTTTATTAATGTCATCTAATCGATATTTGCTGCATGCTTTCCAACAATGGTCAAATTCCTCTAACGACAAATTGTCAAATTTCATTGATCGTATTGTCGCCTCTGCATCTTCTAGAACTAAAACGGTAAACAGAGTAGATTTCAAATGATTTCACAATTCTTTGTTGTTTCAGTATTTAAGGTCATACGGTACTTCTTTGCCAACAGATTTTCGACGATTTTTCGGCTTTACTTTCTCAAAAACTATTGACCAAATTTTTTAATATTTGAATGACAATCCACGCAATATTTGTTATAGGTAGGAAAGATAATTTTCGGTATACCGAAATCCGGAATTTTGGACTTCAGTACTGACGAGTAAACTTAAAATATATAAACTGCCGTGTAACGAAAATGAATTAGTTTCCACAAACATCGAAACGGTTGAACACTACAATCTCCAGATGATGCCAACTGTTTTGGTGTTTATGGAAAGTAATTCATCGTCGTTTGTGTCACATCGAAGGTTTCAAACTGCCTTAATGTAAAAACTGCGATATATAATATATATATATATATATATATATATATATATATATATATATATATATATATATATATATATATATATATATATATATATATATATATATATATATATATATATATATATATATATATATATATATATATATATATATATATATATATATATATATATATATATATATATATATATATATATATATATATATATATATATATATATATATATATATATACATATATATATATGTTGTTTTTCAGGTTTTCGCGGGTGGTGAATGTTAAATTCGTTTTCCGGGTATACTCCCGCGTAGGTGATAGGCCCCGAGAGGGACCGTGGTTGTCTGAACGACGTTTCGGCAGAATCTCATCTGCCATCTTCAGGTTCTAACCGTTAACTGCTTAGTGCGGCTTCTGGTTACTCGAACTGAAATGACGTTTTCTGGATCTGGCTGTTCTTTATATACTCTACCTATGTTACGCTCTGTTGCTCTCGACTCACTCCGGGCGTCATGGTCTGCTGCACCCATCTCCTGATTTCGAGCGCGGCTTCGTGTAATCGGTCCTGTTCGGGCGCGCATGCGTGTATCTGTGCTTATGTCACGGTCTGTTGCACCCATCTCCTGATTTCGAGGGCGACTCCGTGTACTTGGTCCTATTAGATTAGCTCTGGTTGGTTCCTCTTCGTGTGTTCGTTGCGTTATGTTTCTTGCTTCCTCATGGATAGTAGCATGTAATATTAGAGCAGGTTTCCATGTGGTAGGTAGTCTTTGGGTGTCATCTCGTGTATTTAGATTGTGTGGTCTTTTCTCTATTGCTCTAGAAAGTCAAGGGGTATATGAAATACCTTGCCAAGATTGCAACAAATCATACATAGGACAGACCAACAGAAAAATAAGTGCAAGACGCGAAGAACACATAAACGCTGTTAGAAAAGACGAGAGAACATCATCTCTAGCTCAACATGTCAAAACTACAGGACATAGGATTGATTTCGACAAAACAAAAACACTAGCCAATATCGAGCATTACAAGTCAAGAATCATCAGGAGGCCATAGAAATAGAGAAAAGACCACACAATCTAAATACACGAGATGACACCCAAAGACTACCTACCACATGGAAACCTGCTCTAATATTACATGCTACTATCCATGAGGAAGCAAGAAACATAACGCAACGAACACACGAAGAGGAACCAACCAGAGCTAATCTAATAGGACCAAGTACACGGAGTCGCCCTCGAAATCAGGAGATGGGTGCAACAGACCGTGACATAAGCACAGATACACGCATGCGCGCCCGAACAGGACCGATTACACGAAGCCGCGCTCGAAATCAGGAGATGGGTGCAGCAGACCATGACGCCCGGAGTGAGTCGAGAGCAACAGAGCGTAACATAGGTAGAGTATATAAAGAACAGCCAGATCCAGAAAACGTCATTTCAGTTCGAGTAACCAGAAGCCGCACTAAGCAGTTAACGGTTAGAACCTGAAGATGGCAGATGAGATTCTGCCGAAACGTCGTTCAGACAACCACGGTCCCTCTCGGGGCCTATCACCTACGCGGGAGTATACCCGGAAAACGAATTTAACATATATATATATATATATATATATATACATATATATATATATATACATATATATATATATATATATATATATATATATATATATATATATATATATATATATATATATATAAAACTAAATAAAACTATTGAAAATATCCCTGCTTATAAAATAACTGCATGGCTTTAAATACTATAGGCCCCCAAATAAAATAAGATATATGTACCAAACTGAAGTTTCATGATTTTTAGTCAATTTATTACCAGTTTTTCAGTTGGAAATCTCTCAAGAATTTCTTGTTCTAGACGATAACTAGTTTTCATAGTCATGGGAATTCCACTGTCCTCAAAGTATCGAGCAATAATTCCTATTAAAGCATTTCGTTGTTCTTCTTCAAATTTAGAAAACTTTTTGAAATATTCTGATAGCATAGAAGCTTTGGCAGATTCGTTTAAAATTTGGGAGAGCATGATATTACTTCCTGGATCAGATGGAGATTTTGATGAGTAGGGAGAATACCTTAATGAACTACCTGCCGAGGCATAATCAGAATCAGGAGTAGATCGAGCAGATTCAATATTATGTGATTGTTCCAATGTGGTAGCAGTCAAAGTTCTGTTCTCAAGTGGAATACCCATCAATTTGCGCCACTCTTCCAAATTATGTTCGAATAATATTTGTGTTCCCATATCAAACTCTTTCAGAAGCCTTTCAATGTGATGCCTCTTTATAACTTGTAAAACATTAACAAAAAACTTGTTGACCTAAAAAGTTATATTTTTATTGTTTATTTAATAAGTCAGACAAACATCATAAAATGAAATATCTGGTTTTAATTTTATTTTGTTATTGAGGTGATATACTGTTCGTATATGAAAAAAATAATAGCATACCCATAAAATAATCAAACAAGTGCTCCTGCTTCCAGCTAATAAGTAAGGATCGAAGCTCTTCAACATCTGGATTATTTTGAATACTTTCTTGATAAGATATATCTTCAATTATTATAGAATTTTCCAAGGAGTTATTAGCCTCATCATCAGAAATACCTTGGTTATTTTCTGAGACATCTGCTTCAGGATCAACGGCTTCTTGAGGTTGAGACATTAACCTTATTACGTACCCCGATTGACTATATGAATGTTCAAGGCTTTCATCATTGTCAAAGACCTCCATTTTTCTTATAAATTTTGGAGTATATCGAAAAATGTGTTGACTTAGAAATTATAAAAATTAATGAATGTAGCACAGTTCTTGTCAAATCCTTTTATGAATAGTTTTAAAACATGTACTGCAACATATATGGATTATCTCATTAAGGAAAACTAAATACTTTTTAGAATAAGAACAAAAACAATTAATTAAAATCTAGAATTTCAATCATTTAATTGACTTTATTTAACTCTGGAATTGTTATATAATTTGACGAAATTTATTTTATTACTTCAGCTCGATTATCTCGAAAATTTTTAAATTCACAAGCACATTTTTTATGCGGACATATATATTAAAACAATGTGCTGTATTTAAAAATGCAACAAAAAACATAAGTTGCCATTTAAAAAAAATCATTGATATCATATCTTCTGCAATTATGACCAAGAAAGTAAATATTGCCTTATGTCAAAATATCTCTTTATAGAAAATAAAATCGGCCTGTTGAATCAATTTCGGCTCAAACATTTTTCATCAGGTAAAGTGAAGTGCTAAGAGAATGCAAAAATGGACCGAAAAAAACGCGCGCTAAAATATAATTTGGTTTCCATACTCAATTTATAATGAACCTTATTGTTTCTTGCCATACACACACAAAATCAGTTACAAATATTTAACAAATGAAATATATTTTTTAATCTATGCAAATAAAGTTCATTTCTTTCTATGTTAATACTTTTTTCAAAAGTATTTGGAATAAAAATTTAAAAATATTTCAATTTTCTTACAGGGGTTTACGAAAATGTGCTCCGAGTACCTACATTACTATATCTATGTCTTTGTTGTCTTTATAGTTTTAGAGAGAGATAATGATATTTACAAATCGCTCGGATCAAATTTTCGTAAACCCCTGCACAAGACATATGCAGAAGTTCTATGGTATGCATGCGTATTTTTAAAATATAAATAACTGTTGGCGCCACGACTTTTCTAGTCCATTGAAATGATATAACTATTTATTTTTTTTTAAAGATTCTTTAAATCATTTTAAAATATTTTTTTCGCTCTCAGCATTGTTTTTCCTGTTGCTGTTTTTATTAAAGTAAGTGGTGGGCCAAGTATATCATGGACATAAATAATAGAAAATGATTCTAAATTGGATATGTGGACTTGGTATGCGTTGAAATGTTGGTCGTATTCAACACCTTTACATTTTTGGCAAAAAAAAAACCTATTTCCTGATTTTTAAGCAGAACGGTTTGTAAAATAACATGAAATTCAATATCATTATTGAATATATACTGTCCACAAGTATAGTCGCACCCTTTGTAATTTAAACGAGAGTAAAATTGCAGACTGTCTTTTTTAACATTGAGTTTTTCACAAATTATATTTGCGTAATTGCTTTTAGACTCATATTTTTGTATTTACAGTGAAATTACTGGAATTTTTTAATTTGATTAAGTTGTATACAAATTTAAGTTCACATTTCTTAGACAGGGTCAGACAAATATTTTTTCGGGATGTAATGCAGTGAGAATATATTTTGAACTGTCTATGATTTGATTCGTATTTGAAGCACCAAAAGTCATCATTTGTCTAGCTGACATTTTAAGTTTTTTCTTCTGTAGATGATTCCAATTCCAATTTAAGGCATTTATTAAACATTATATACATAGGCAAAAAACTTAAATAAAACACCACACCAGGTGCCGTACAAATAAATAAAATATTTACAAAATACAACACAAGGTGTTGGTAGCCGGTTGGCTTTACAAAAGATACTCGCCCGGAATAAATTCCGGGCGACAAGCAGCAGTTTAGTATTCCTTCTCTGTCGAAGGGGACCTAGACGACTGGCCAGGTGGTCGGGCCCAGCCCAAGGCGGCTAAGATGCGTCTTTTTAGTTGTTTGTGGTGGAAAGACGTTTTCCTGAAACAATGTAAACATAATTAGAGCTTTGCACAAGGCATAACAATAATTAAAAAGCAGATAAAATAATACAAATGTCGTTATAGTCTGGTCATGCAGGAAAAAGCTAAAGAAAAAACCTGCTTAAGAGAATTGAAATTTAGATTGTAAGTAAAAGTGGGGTGAAGAGGCGGAGGGGGCGGTCATCAAGGGAAGTTACGATTAGGGGTAGGTAATAATAAATATGGAAAAAGGTAAAATAGGGATGTCTGTCATTGTGTGTCTGAAAATAAGGTTATTCGAAAAATATGGTAAGTTTTCATGTATTAATTTGTGTGTATGTCTAAAATCGTGGTAGTTTCTAATGTCCGTTATATGTACAGTAAGTGTGGATTTTTGTATGTTGTGTCTAAAAAACTTGGTAGCCGACTGTGTTATGTATTCTCTAATGTAAGGTATGTTGGCGGTCTCGTGTAGTTGTTGTGTATTTATGTATCGGTTAGAGTTAGTGAGGCGAAGCAATTTATTTTGCGTCGTCTGGGGGCGGCCGAACTGTGTGTCCGACATCCTGTTCCAGACGACGCAACCATAAGTTAATATGGGTCTGATAATAGTCCTGTAAATGAGCAGTTTATTTCTGGTGTCCAGGAGAGATCTCCTGTTCACCAGAGGATACAATTTATGCAGGGCCATGTAGGCCCTGTTAAGCGTTTTTGTAACATGGGGTTTGAAGGACAACCTCTGATCAAGGTGGACCCCGAGATACTTTACCACTTTAGCCTCCTCAATAACTCTGTTATTGATAGTCAAAGGTGTAAATGTTTTAATGTTCGTGAATTTCTTAGTAAAATTTATTATCTCTGTTTTAGTCCCGTTGATTACGATTTTCCAGTCCTTGTAATATTTTAAAATATTAGTTAAGTGATACCGCAACTTGGTAGTCGCGGTTTGAGCGTAAAAGGACTGGGCGTAAATTGTAGTGTCGTCGGCGTGCATTATTGTCTGTGTTAGGAGATGTGTAGGAATATCGGCTACATATAAGTTGAATAAAACCGGAGAGAGCACCGTCCCCTGCGGGACCCTCGCTCTGATTTGGTAAAAGTCCGACAACGTATTATTTATCTTCACCGCGAAAGTGCGGTCAACAAGATAAGACTTTATGAGAGAAATAAAATAGATCGGAAGTTTATGAGTATGAGTAAGTTTGTGCAGGAGGCATCCATGCCCAACAGTATCGAATGCGTTCTGGATGTCCAGGAGCAGCATTTTGGTACAATGTTTGTTGTAGCCCTCGATAACGTCGTGCACAACGACAGCGTGGTATTGTGACCTCCTCTGAAGCCAAATTGTATGTTGGGCAGCAAGTTACCTTTATTGATAATTTTATTCAAATTTAGCAAATATATCTTCTCGGCTATTTTGCCGAGAGTGTTTAGAAGTGAAATGAGTCGGTAACTTGCTGCGAGGACGGGGTCCTTACCTGGCTTCAGGAAGGGCACAATTATAGATGTTTTCCACGCTGTGGGAAAATACTGCAGCCGTATCGACGCGTTTATTATGTATGTGATTTGGACGAGAGTTTTGCGTAGTAATTTTTTATATAATATATTGGGAATTGTATCGGGACCTGGAGCTTTGAGGTTAGGAAATGTTTTAAGTATGGTTTTGTGTAGTAGGAGATGTGAGGAGTTTGGATAATTTGCGTGGAGGGATGGGAGTGTATGCTGGGATTTGTGCTAGGCCAGCATCGACGCCCACCTGGTGCTCGGTCTCGTTGGGCGGTGATTTATATGTTTCGAAAAGGTGGCCAGCCATAGTTTCGGCTTTTTCCCTGTCGGTTAATGCGGTGCGGCCGTTTTGAATTAATACAGGGATGGGTTAGCATCCCTTTTGAGCAATTTCGACATAACCCACAGGGAATTGTCCTTAACCGTGAGTTTGGCCACCTTTTCGTTCCATTAATTATTTTTATGTTGTACAAATTTATTTGTAATATTATTTTGAATATCTTTCAGCCTTCTCTTGTCAATCGGGCGGTGATGTGCTTGCCATTTACGGCGAATTCTATTTTTGAAATTAATTAGATTTTTAAGGTCAACTGGGGTAGTTTCCTCACGAGGGCCCACCTTATTTAGTTTGGTGGATTTACCCCTAGCTTTTTGGATGTTTGCAGTTAATTTATTTATTTCACTGTCGAGCTGTTTATTATTATTTATATTGGGGTTAATTTCCGTGTAAGAGTTCATGAGGTGTTGAAATTTACCCCAGTTGGCCTTTTTTATAATTATTGACATTTCTATGTAATATGTTCCGATCGACGTCGAGAAGACTGAAAGTTACCGGATTGTGATCAGAGCCCAACTCCGGCCGAGACACTGGTTCGATGTCGTGCTGGTAGTTTTTGTTGAGAATTATGTCAATGTATGTTGGTGTAGTGTTGTTTTCGGGGTAGTGTGTTGGTGTATTGGTCGATACAACCGCAATACCTGCCCTGAGTGCATAGTCCTGCACCACGGTACCGTTGGCGTTGCCGCGTCTGTTCCTCCAGACGACGACGTGCTTGGCATTTAGGTTCCCTGCAAGTAAAACTTTGTTTTTTGCAAGTAGGAGATCCAAATCATTTTCCGTAATTCTATTTTTCGGCGGGTTATAGGCCACCGTCAGGGTGGTGCCATCCCCAAGCTCTATACTTATGTTTTCGATAGGGGTAGGTATGGGGGGACAGGGATGTGGGGGACGTCCTTCTTCACCAGGATGGCCACTCCACCACCTCTCCTCCCGAGTCTGTCGGCCCTGTAAATAAAATAATTATTAAATTTAATTTTATGCTCTATTTTTAAGTTAGTCTCTGTCAACAAAATTATGTCAATTTTATTGTCTTGTATGTAATGTCTAAGTTCGTTAGCTTTGGTCATAAGACCGTTGCAGTTCCATAACAAGCAATTAATTAAGAATGTTATAAGTTGGGAGAACATTTTGAGCAAAATCTTGTAAGATAGTAATTGCTTGCATGGGCTCTGCAGCGGCTTTTAACATAGTATTTAAATGTCTTATAGCCTTGATCGTTTCTTTTAGGTTAATAAGTCGGTTAAGTTCAGTCAGTTCATGCGTAAGTATGTTAAAGTCGTTAAAATTCGTATTGGATGTATTTGTAGGTCTGGGAATGTAGGTAGGGTGCGTACAGTCCTCGTCTGTTCCGTCATGACATTTCCTGCATTATTTGTTGTCTCCTGTTGTCTGGCTTCTGGAGGTGGGTCTTGGCGCTGCTGGCGACGTTGTTCCCAGACATTGGTGGCGGGGGGGGGGGGCATCTACATATCTAACTTGCTGGATAGCCTCGTTATTTGCGGCATTGTTCCTTATTTGGTTATTTCTGAATATATATACTGGACATTGCGTGCTGCTGGCTGTGTGGGCACCTTTGCAATTTGCACACCTAGATACTTCAATTCTATAGCACTGTTATGTATGTTTTCTATTTCTGTTGATCCATAATCAAAATTATTTTTTCTGAAATTTAAAGTATCCAAATCAAAATATTTCATTTCATGAATAAAATACAATAACGCGTGGCAAAAATTATAATGGCACACTCCTTCAAATATGTCGTGCATGACATCTGCATAATAATTCGTTACAACGTGGAATGATGGAATTCCATTTAATAAGCATTCACCTTTAACTCCAGTTAACTTTGGATTATTAAGATTTACATCACATGCATAATTTGTAACTGTTCTCATTAAAGCACTATCTTCAGTGGATTGCTTTTGACTTACAGTTTTACTTGCTTTGCATAGTCTGCAGAAAAAGTTACTTGAAAATGATTTGTTGAAATTCAAAAACGAGTTTAACCCTAAGTTGTCACCTATTATTAAAGCTATGACAAAGTGAACCTGCAGAATTTGGTCTCCAGTTTTAATTGAAAGTCCCGTTTCCTCTAAATATTTGAGTTCTACAACTAAAAATTCAAAATATTTTTCATTTCCTAATGTTTTTACATCACTGCATTTTATGGTTGCTGCTAAAAATATATTTTCTAATTTAGAATTCTCTTGTGGGAAACAAGGAAACGAATAATACACATTGCAAATTGAGTGAACCCCTGAATGGGATCCAAGTGGATTATTAATTTCGAAATCGTCAGTATATAAAAAATATGGAATAACAAGTTTATCTGGATAAAGTTTTACTTTATCTTTCCATAATTTACCTTGTATAAAGTTTGTCACCCGTTCGGAATTTTTGAGCTCATCCATAAAATTTAACATATTTTTTAGTAAATTATCTTTTTCGAACATTTTTGTAAATTGAAACTGCAGAGGCATTAGAACTCCCTTTTTTTTTTTTTTTTCATCATATACTAAATTTCCATCATGATGAGTTGCAATAATTTGGTTATTCAGAGCAAATTGTTTTATTTCTCCAGATAAATCATTATTTCTCAACCACTTCTGTAACAAGTAGTCTGTATTAAAAGATTTGAAGGGATGTCTTAAAGCTGATACTATAGTAAATGTTATTATAGACATCGGTATGCTCTTGAAGGTAACAGTGACCAAATTCCATAAAAGTATCCAGCAATGGTGTCACAATGTATTCTGTTACATAGGTCTGAATATCAGATAGGTACATCTTTTTTGAGAAGTTATTTTTATTATGTAGGGAAAGTACTAACAACACCGTAGAAGTAGTAATTTTATTTTTAAACTTTGCAAATTCAAAAACTGGTTTTGATAGCGGACTAGAATTAGTGGGCTGTATATCAACGTGCTCCTCAGTGAGTTCCTGTAAAAAAGACGGACAATTTGGGGAACTATCAGCTTCCATAGGTATGATATTTGAAAATGGTAATTCCTCCACAGATTCGTTGCGTTTCAAAGATAAAATTTCATCAAGCTTATTATTAACATGATGTCGATTTACATGTCTTTTAAAACTATTCAAATTTTGAAAGATTTATGTTCAGTCACAACACCTAACTAATGAATTTGTGCTTAAATCATGATTTCTTTTAAAATGAAATATAAGTACTTTTAAAACGCCAAATTTTTTTTTGCATAAGAAACATTGCATAATTGAAATGAATTGATTTTTTTAAAATAGCAACGGTATATATTTGTAATTTTTCTTCACTTATTATGTATATAGATCCAAAATTCAGATGTCGAACTAACAATTTCCACCAAATCAATCTGTAATAAAATGTTTAATAAAAAAGTAAATTAGTCGTATTTTGTGGTCAAAAAGTACCTTTAAAATATATAATTATTACTCATTTAAAAATCTCCCATAAGAACTAGGTAGGGATAACGTTTTTTTAAAGAATGATTTTTTATTTCAAAATATAAGACAAAAATATAGGTTTAGGTATGTCGTTTTTATCTGAGACACCCAGTATAGGATGTTGTGAGTACTGTGACAAATTCTTAAATTATTTAAGTATCTATTTGATTTTTACATGCTGTACTAGTTGATGAAAAAAATACATTTTATGTTAATATTGCAGTTCAGTGATATTTATACGCGTATCCCGGTACCCGATTTATAGGTTAGGTTTGCAATTGTATTACATGTGCAAACTGCAAATAACTAATGTAAGACTTTGTTTATACAATTTATTTAGAAAAAATAATAATTATGAACAATTGCATTTTGTGTACATTTTGACATAAGAAAATCATCCGATCGACCGTCTGTTTCATATGCCTACGTGTTTTTTTTTTTTAACATAATAAAACTGCAAAACCTTTGTCAGCTTCCTCTATCTGAATTGCGTCGCCGGCGCCGTCTCAAATAACCATATTATATTAGTCATAATAAACATTTCTTTCAGTCGGCTACGCTACCAAAATTTCCGTCCTCGGAAACTATGCTAAATGCCTGACTTTGTAACCTAAACATAGACATAAATTATATCAGTAACTGTTCTACTAATAATAATAAATGAGCCTCCTTTCCTTTAAACATTATCACTTAAACTTGTACTGATTTAGATTTCATCATCTTTGAATAGAGTACAAATAAATGTAGTCTTAGGTTAGGGGTTGAACAAACAGGCACTATTAGAATTAGATATATGTTCAGAATAACACAAGTAGAGATAATTATATAGCGTCTCTCTCATCAAAGCAACTCAACTCAACTGTCTCGGTCTATATGATTCATATATTGTATATGTGATATGTTTTGACTATACTTATACTACACTCGACCATCCTGACGGTGATCGTCCTCGATCAGTCTGTCTGTATATCTGAAACAAAATCGAGAAATTAGGTTTGCTAGAATGCCATCCAGGTCCAATGGTAACAACCAAAGTCCACCAACAACATCAAGGAGTTCAGACACTCAGTGATGTCACCAGAGGCCCTATGGTCGCCGTCAAGGACTCAGAGATTATGAAGAGTTGCCGTCTTAGGGCACATGTGCCATCTGAGGGCGTAGGTGCCATCAGGGGCTCAATGGTGCCATCAGGAGGCTCAATGGTGCCATCAGGGGGCTCATGCCATCAAAGGGCGCTCATGCCATCAAAGGGTGCTTTTGCCATCAAAGGGCGCATTTGCCATCAAAGGGCGCATTTGCCATCAAAGGGCGCATTTGCCATCAAAGGGCTCAATGATACCTACCTTAACGATTTTGGAAACGGAACGGCTTTAGATGTTCAATTACAATAATAGCCTCATATGGACGGCTTGATCTGCTGCTGTGAATGTCTTCTTTGACCCGATAGCGGTCATTAGATAAGACTTATATTATTTTGAAGGGACCTTGAGATTTGGGAAGCAACTTTTTTGCTCTCGTGATTGTTGGGAGGAAAGCTGCTGATTTTGGTAACAACTAGATCTCCGATTTGAAATTTTTTTTGGAAGACATCACAGCATTCTGTTTATTTCTATTTTTCTCTAGTCGGTCTGAAGCTGCTGTCCTGAGTTTGGTGACGTCGATAGCAGTTTCTTCCTCTGGATTATAAAAGTCGCTATTCATTTGAAGAGAATATCCGAAGAATAGCTCTGCGGGCGTAGCTTGTGTGATTCGATGCTTCGTACTATTTATGCCCTGTTGAATTTTCATAACATTAGAATCCCAATTATTTGGTGAAGTACCTGCTCCTGTAGTGGCCAAAGCATCAAGCACTGATTTGTTGACCCTTTCGACTTGACCATTGCCTCTAGCTAGGCCAACAGCTGTTGTAAACAGCTTGATTCCTTTTTCATCGACGAACTTTTTAAAATGATTTGATATAAAAGCCTTTCCAGCATCTATCACTATCCGTCTTGGATTACCAAAAATGGAAAATATTTCATCAAGTTTTTCTGTAACGTGTTTGGCTGAGGTATCTGGTACTGCCTTAAGATAGACAAACTTGGTAAACCCATCAGTGATGACCAAAAGATACTTATTTCCTTGTTCAGTTTCAACAAATGGTCCTAAATGGTCCAAGTGTAAGGTGTGGGGAGGTCTGGCGTACTTAGGGATCGAATGGAGGTAGCCTGGTTTTTTTTCACCGGGGTGAGATTTGTCTTTTGACCTGCTTTTCGAGTTTTTATTTTTCTTACGGTTCCGTTTCGCTTGCGGTGCTGGGCTTTTAGGAGCACTTGAACTTGAACTTGTTGTACTTGACGAAGAACTCGAAGACGATGTCGATATTCTTCTTGACCTTTTTTTGAGTTTGGCATATTGAAGGACACACTCACTATCACCCACTTCTGATGTAGTCTTAGGTTAGGGGTTGAACAAACAGGCACTATTAGAATTAGATATATATTCAGAATAACACAAGTAGGGATAATTATATAGCGACTCTCTCATCAAAGCAACTCAACTCAACTGTCTCGGTCTATATGATTCATATATTGTAAGATGATATCGTCGTTGTTACTGCAATGGGTCGTATGTCAAAAAACATCATTTTTCAGGAGCGCAAATAAACTGTGCTGTAATTTTAAAAATGTAGTTAGATGTGTGTGGCTTTGTAGATACATAGCTATTAGGGCTAAAATATCAACAAATAAAGTAGTTTAATGTTTTTTTTTTCTATTGATAGAAATAGTATGACATACAACATTTTGCTTTTAGAACTTGGTTACAAATAATGACTTACGTCATTTTGCTTTTTCAACAGTAACTAATTTTTACTTTCATTATTAGTAATAAAAAATAGCAAATAGTTATTTACATTCTCAGTACTTATAAATATTAAGAATTAGGTTATTTTTCATCAGTATCAAAGTCTAGCTTGAGTAATTCCTAAATAATGTATTTTTCTAAGGTTGATCAAACTCCTTTATTTTAAAAAAAACACAGTTACAAAGTAAAAATGATGATTTCAAAAACAGAAATGGTTTGAAAATAAAAAAAGTTCTATTTGCGAACATAAACAATAAAAGTTAAAATTTTAAGCTAGTGCCATGCTAGTTTCAATCCTTTTTATATGGGTACATTCTCGCCTCGATTTACAATTTTTGTGTTTCAAATTATTGTAAAAATCATGATATTCCGAACACATTAAAACTTTTAGTTCCTGAAGATGCACAAATTTGGTATCTTCTATGGCACATGGAGAAGAGTACAAGGGTTGATGCCCAGCTAAAGGTGAGTCTCTAGAAGGTCTTCGAGGAAGTTCGGTCCAAGGATGTTGGAAATTTAATTTATAGTTAATTGTCTTTTCTGGTAAATACTGAAGGCAGCAAATATCAGTTACACAAGGATCACCTTTGGCATTCCCTGGGCGAATACTTTTATAAATCTTGTTGTCAAACTTATAGAAGTCCCGATATGTTAGGTATACGACCTTGTACGGTGATGGATTTTCTCGCGCCAATTTGATTATCTGAATGTAGTCAGCCGGAACACACACTTCTCTTCTTCTTGTCAACTTCCGTTCAATAACACTGTGAATAGAATCCACTTCCATCTGGGTGTGCCCGACCTCCAGATACTTCTGCTCTATTGTTATTTTATGTTCTACTGCTAGTTCAAGAAGTCCATTCGACATTTTACAGTTACGATTTTGGTAGGTGCATCCGTCGCTCCATACTATTACACGGGTTGGCTGCTGCTTCGCAATTTCTTCTTTTAAAAATTTAGTCATGATAGAAACGAATACATCGCTGTCCAAGCCACCATTGCCTTCATGCCAAAGAAAACACTTAACATCTTTATCATTTACATTATAAAATGTTAGGTGGACCTTCAATTTTGTTTTATAATAGGTGGCTGACGCTTCAATTCGAGGACTTAAAAGTACTGCTTGAAGATCTACAGTGTAGCAGCAAATTTTTTCTTCGGGGTTGTTCAAAAAGGTTTGCTCTTTATCATTATTCTTTTCTTCACGGGCTAGATTTTTTCTCTGAATGTGGTTCTCAAATTCGTCATATTCCAAGTTACCATTTTTATGCATTAAACACTTATTACACTGATGCTTCTTCGGTGTATATATTTCCAGATTCATTGTTCTAAAAATTTTTATAAAGGCAGTCCAAGAACATGATCTTTTATTATTTTCGTGACAGTGGTGGACGAATTCCCTATAGACATGTCGGTAACTATTCTAAATGGGCTCTAGATAGAGCTTTTTAGTTGATGCCCTACAATAATGGGATTCAACTTTTGGAAGATTTTCCAAAAATTCCCGAACGTTTTTTGAACACAGATTGTGGTTCCTTCTGTGCTAGTTGTTGGTTTTCTGTATCTTTGCAAGTCGCTTCATCAGTTTCATTGTTTAGTAGCCATAATCTTATAGATTTTTCTCCCAAGTCTAGAGTAGCAAGAAACATTTTTTTGCAGACATAGCACTTTTTTAACCCTGTTGTCTGCTTGGTGGGCAAAAAGTACTTGAAAGCTATTTTTTTCTGGATTCTTCTGGAAGAATCGTTTTCCGTCTGTGCTTAGGAGCTGCATGAGTCACCAAACCAGATACATACACTCTTTTGGCTTCCCAAGAATCCAAATTCCAAAACGTTTCAAAAATATGGTTTCGATCATTATCACTAACACTGCTACACTCAAAGTTCTGTTTTGGGCCCCTAGTAACAGTTATTGATGCGTAGCCCTGGCAACGAGGTTTCAAAAAGCGTTTTTTTCTAGAAAGTATTTGTTGGTACTTTCCAGAACTATTCTTTTTAAATCCTTTATACTCGTTGCCCTTTAGCCGTAGCTTTGCATTCTTTTGACGCTTCCACTGAGAAGGATCGCTTTGCCCTTTGCTTTTGCGTTTTCTTTTCCTTCCATCTTCTATGTTTGCACCATCCATTTCAGTTTCTGAGTTTCTACCTTCACCAATGTTCTCCTGATTTTCATTTGAACTTTCCGTTGAATCATCATCTGATGGTACGTAATCTGAGCTATCACTACCTGGAAAAGGTTCCTTGAGGTCCGAGCTACAATTAGATTCTGGTTCTTCTTCGGTATTGCTTTCAGGCTCAGGTATGCTATCTTGTGTAAAATGTTTTCCAAATGTCAAACCGATTGGAGATTTTGTTTTTTTTATATTAGAGCCATCCGAAAGATTTTCTTGATATGAACTGCTGCCCAAATCTACCTCTTCTACATGGCTGTTTGATGGTCTAGACTTAGCATAATCCGACTGGGGATTTTCAGATGTGGATGCCAAAATTTTAACATGATGTGGGTTGTGTTCTCCAGGAGCAGTATGAACGCAAAGGTCATTTTTAAATAGGCTCTCATCACTATTTTCTTTTAGCGACATTATGTCATTCTCCGTAGCTAGCAATGGTGATAAGCTAGCTATATTTTCTATGTCCTGTTCCGAAGAAACTTTGCTTAGGACCAAATTTACCATAACTCGTCCCCTATTCATATCTGAATCCTAAAACAAAAAACCATTACCTCACCACAACAAAATTGCAAAAGATCGTATGTCGTCAGAAGAGACTGTTCGACATTTTACCTAATAAAGCAATAAGTCGTATGTAATATTGTTTTATCTTTTATTATCAAAACCAAAACAATAAAATATCCAATACAATACTACCGTTGCAGAAAATGTATTAGCATTACTCACATCACTCAGAGAATTCACGATTCTCAATATTTTTTATAATCGGTCTAGCATTTTTAGGTTAGAAATCCTTAAATCTATTTATTAAATACAATATTACACTCTTGAGTTTTATTCGTTATAAATAACAAGCAATATTAATTGAGGAAATCTTGTATGCATAAACTTACCTATTTTCTACAACAACAACCTTATTTTCACAACAAAATCACTTGATAAAAACAATACATTACACACAACGTTACTACTACGTGACATACAACCTATTGCACGAACCATATCCTCGAACTGTTTACATTGGAGATATTGTCACTTACTCAAATCAGCCGTTCTACTGCTGCTTTACATACGACCTTTTGATAGAGTATAGAGCATAACTATTTGGTAACTTCGACGAGAATACTCAAAAATGGGAAAAAGTGACATACGACATATTGCAGTAACAACGACGATATGTGATATGTTTTGACTATACTTATACTACACTACTACATAAAGTACGTATGTACTCTCTCTTTTTTTTATATAAAATTTATTTTCACATAAGAGAATAATAATAATAATCATTATAAAGGCGACAGCTTTATAAGATAAATAAAAAAAGGTAAATCGACTAATTTAAGTTTAATGACAACCACTTATCTCTGTACAATACGTAATACTTCAACCGACTGCCCTCTCAGCTCCCTTCTTTTCTTCCGCACGGCCAATGTTTTGACTTCGCCCACGTTGTGTTTGCGCCGAGAGCCGATCCGCTGATGATGCGGTTTTGGGCGGCCACAATTAAGAGAATAATAATAATAATAATCATTTGGAAAATAGGCTTAGTTATAATTATGCAGCTGTGAAGTTATTGCCATTCTAGTAGCTACTGAGTCCGAATCAACCAATGCAAGTCATACTGCGCATATATGCCCCACAATCGTTATTCCCCTCTGCAACCCCGTCCTGGCAACAACTCAAACTGCTTATATCAGATGACAACGTCTGTCTAAAATCAATTTACATTAGGTACAACGTCTGTACGTTGTTTCTGAACACGTCTGTCCACGTGACGTCACATTCGTTGTTGTTTTCCTCGTTGGAATCGTCCGTATCTATTTCCGTACTGTCTTCGTATGTAGCGGAAAAAGGTTTCAACTTGTCTGACGAGCAAACCCCCGTATATGCTTTACGCGTTCGTCGGGTACCTGACAGGTCTTCAGTTACGTAACGATCATGATCTAGTATTTTCGTAATAGTGTATGGACCACTATATTTAGGCAATAGTTTTTTACTTTGGCCCTCGTTGGTAGCTACTTTCTTACGTAAAACTACTTGTTGCCCTATCTGATATTTGTAACTCTCCTTGCATTTGGAGTCATAATATTTCTTTTGTTTAGCTTGAACGTTTTCAATTTTGGTACACGTTGCGTTACGTGTCGCTGTAATATTTTCATCATGACTGTCGTCCGTTACAGCCGTACTTAAATATGAGCCGTGTACACTCCTTGGTCTGTAGCCCAGCATTAATTCGTAAGGACTTTTTCCGGTAGTTTTATTTGTCACTGAATTTATGGCAAATTGTATTTGGCTGACAGATTGGTCCCATCGTGTCTCATCTTCGACGGTGGTAAACAATTACGTTAGAATTGTTCTGTTACACCGTTCAACTTGCCCATTGGCTCTGGGGGTCGCCGTTGCGTTAAAAATTACCTTTATACCTGACTTTTGGGTGAATTTAGCGAATCTTTTGCTTGTGTAGCAACTTCCTCGATCACATATTATTCGGTTTGGTACACCGAACGTTTCGATAATACCCTCACAAAATGTTATGACAGGACCAACTTGTGAACTTCGCACGGCTTTCATAAAGACGAATTTCGTAAATGCGTCTACAGCAACAATTAGGTACGTGTTACCTTTAGTGCTTTTAACGAAAGGACCAACGTGATCTATATGTAGAGTATCCATTGGAGTTGGCACTTTGCCAATTGGGTGCAATAAACCTTCCTTTTTTCCACTTGGCTCCTTATTATACAAACAGTTTAAGCAATGAGATATGTGTTTTTTTACATATTTCCGCATGTTTGGGAACCAATAATTTTGACTTGTGTACTTGATTGTTTTTTTCGGATGCAAAGTGTCCTGCACCGTCGTGATGGTAAATTGTGACACACCTTCGTCCTGCTTTTGGAACAACCCACTTAGGGCCGCTTGTTGTATTCTTGTAGATGCGATTATCTTTCAAGACATAGTCCTTGTGAATTTGTATTTCCTCTGAGTCTGTTGGTTTTTTTGATAAAACACCATGTAAATATTTACATCTTTCATCCTGCATCTGTGCCGCCAAGACCCAGTCATCTTCAGAGATATTAACGTTTAATATCTCAACTTCAGTATAGCCATCGTATGGCTCTACTGGGTTGCGACTAAGTGCATCTACATGCGCCATTTTGGTTCCTGGTCGATATTCGACAGTGAAATCGAATTCCTGTATGGACAACCACCACCGCCCAATTCTAGGTATCAAATCTCGCTTGGACATTGCAGTTCTTAAAGCACTACAGTCTGTAACAACTTTAAAACGTATGCCTAGTAGGAATATTCTGAATCGCTGCAATGTATTCTCTACGGCCATTGCTTCGAGTTCATATGAATGATACCTTTGTTCCTCCTTACTAGTTTGTCTACTAAAGTAAAATACAGGCTTCAGTTTTTGATCATTTTGCCGTTGTAGGAGTAAACCTCCCACTCCCCATTTTGAAGCATCAGTGTGTACTTCAGTTTCGAGGCTGCTGTCGTATATGGCTAATATGGACCTGGTTGTCGATATTTCTTTCAAATGACAGAACGCGGTATCTTGCTCTGTGGTCCAGTCAAACTTAACATCCTTTTTGACCAACTTCGTGAGTGGCTGTGCAATATGCGCAAAATTCTTCACAAACTTGCGGAAGTAACTGGAGAGACCTAAAAATTGCCTAACCTCATGAACGTTTCGTGGGGTTGGAAATTTTTTTTACGGCCTCAATTTTTGCTACTCCCGGTCGTATGCCTTCCAAACTAATCTCGTGTCCCAGATACTCGATTTTTGTTTGAAAGAACTGGCACTTTTTCAGATTTAATGTTAACCCAGCATTTTGCAAGGTATTTAGTATCTGCTCAAGAGCTGCGAGTCCTGCTTCAAAGGTGGGTGATGGTATCAATATATCATCCATATAAGCTAGAGCAGTCGTAAATCGCATTGTGCCCAATACTTGATTTATTGTTCGTTGAAATACTGCTGGCGCGTTCACCAGACCAAATGGCATCTTGAGATACTCGTACTGACCATCTGGTGTTACAAATGCTGTCACGTGTCTGGAGTCATCTACCATTTCAATTCGATGATACCCACTGGCCATGTCCAAACTAGTGAAGTACTTAGAACCGATAAGAGCCAGTAGATTATCATCCACCCGAGGAAGAGGGTAACAATCCTTTATAGTTTTTGCGTTCAATACCCTATAGTCTACACACATTCTGATTTCCCCATTTTTCTTTTTGACAACGACTATTGGGCTAGCAAATGGTGAATTCGATTCTTTTATAACGTTTGCTGAAAGCAATTCGTTAACCATGTTGCGGACTTTATCTCTTTCATTTAGTGACAGACGATATGGCCTGTACGTTAAAAGTACATCGTCCCTCAAACGAATGGACATCTGAACTCCCTTGGCTTCTCCTAGTTCGTCTATGTTCTGTGCGAAAGCGTCTCGATAGTTATTAAGCATGTGTAATATTTTAAGTTTGTTGTCATTTGTCAAATCGTTATTTAAATTAGGTAATATGTCAGTTAATCTAAATTTTGACAAGTTGACCGTGTCAACCTTACGAATATTTACCTTAGGATCTGCATCATTACTCGTATTCAACGAGCAAGGTACCCCTCGTGCAATCACTTGTCATGAAATTTAGGGTATGGTCAGAAACGTTCAAAATTGGGACGTATGCTTCACACAACGAGGTAGAACATATTCCTTACAAGGCTCCATCGTTTTCCTCAATTCGATAAATAAATCCCCTTTGTATTTGGAATCATGGACGCATCGTACCACTCCGATGTGATTTGGAGCAACGGAAACGTTTTCCTTTGCCACTAACTTGACCTTTTCTGGGGTTGGTAATTTGTCAATTTCTGGAAGCTGTGCGAGACTTGAGTCAAACAATCTTAACCGGCCATTCTTCACAACAAGGACTACGTTAGCCCTATTTATAAATGGTTGACCAATCAAAACTGCCATCTTTTGTAGTTCATCAGGCACACCTACTATAGGGGTGTCTGCTTTAATCAAATCCACCTCCACAACAGCTGTTGCAGTACCCAACGTTCTAGCTCTACCTCCAGCGTAACCAGTTACATACATCCCAGACCAGATTAAGTTGTCGGGCCTCACTTTCCCTAATAGCAACCACTTGACATCCGGTATCAACATAACCGTTAAATTCATGTCCGTTAATTTTACACATAACTTCGTAGCAATCATTGTTTGTTGCATGATTTGTCTGACAGATGAGTGTATCTCTTTTTGACAAACCTGGTTTATTTCTGAAGCAAGTTGCAGCTGTATGCCCCAGCCGTTTACAATTTGTACACTCTAACCTCGGTTTCGGGCATTTATTTTGACGGCAATTGAAACATTTTAGACTCTTTCCATGAGTTAGCTTCATCCGTAGATCAGAAGTTTCCTTTTTCTGAGATTTAGTAGGTTGTGATCGGATAGCAAGTGTTTCATCGCTTTTTCTTTTGTCAATACTCAGCGCTGATAAATACTCCCGATAGAGATCCTCAGGATTTGTATAACGTCCAGCCTTCGCTCCTGATTGAATAGCTTCATCTGGAATACCATCAATGAGCATAGCAACAGCATTTTTGCCACTTATCTCACATTGCCTTAGCAACTGCATTTTTCCAAAATAATATTCTGTCCAAGTTTCTGGAACAAGTTTGTGTCTTTTCACAAGTTCTGTTAATACACTGGGAAAATCAACATGGTCTGGAAAAACACGTAAAAGCATATTTTTCCATTCAGTCCAAGTATATTTGTGTCTAAATTTTCATACCATGTTTTAACTAAACCAACCAGTCTCGCTTGCATGTGGTATATTGTAGTCTTTTCATCCCAGCAATTTATTTCCGCAAGCTGATCGATTTTGTTAAGCCACTTATTAATAGAGGTATTCGGCTTACCCGGAGAAAACTCCGGAATGCAATCCGATCGAATAGAGATACGTGTAACATTTTCTCTTCCTTATTGATCACCCTGTAGTTTTCTAACAAGTTCCTCTAATTGCCTAATTCTTTCATTTTCATTGTTACGTGTCATAGAGCTCGCACGTTGCGATTCATTTTCCAAGGCAGCACTATTATTCGAGGCATCTCCTGACCGAGAACGTTTGCCCCTCGACCTAGGAATGCTTCTAACTTTCTTTCCTTTGGAGCGCTTAAAACACTGTGTCATTGTCACTGGTTGAGGATGAACTATCTGACGATGTGCTACTAGAGGAACTACGTGAACGATGTTTCCGTTTACCCATTTTAATTTGTTTCCACAAAGTTCACTTCTTTCACAATAATAATTAATAATCACTTAACTGTCACTCCGGATGAGTTTTATTATCCCACCGCTGCAAGCTGTAAGACTTTGTTTATACAATTTATTTAGAAACATAATAATTATGAACAATTGCATTTTGTGTACATTTTGACATAAGAAAATCATCCGATCGACCGTCTACGTGTTTTTTTTTTTTAACATAATAAAACTGCAAAACCTTTGTCAGCTTCCTCTATCTGAATTGCGTCGCCGGCGCCGCGCCGTCTCAAATAACCATATTATATTAGTCATAATGTTTGGTAATAAAACAAATTGAATTGTATCGTTCCGCGTTTATTACCTTGATATTACACCAGTTTTCACAATGAATTTGTAATGTAGCAGAGACTTGTATATCCGTACACATTGGATGTTGAGTGGCTACTTGCGGGAATCGAATCATGACTTAACCTAAAAGATACATTATTTTCTTGTCATCCCTACTCCTGCCGGTATAGATGGGCACTGCCGTTTTGACAGATCAATGGCGTACCTGCCTTATTTTAATAAAGGTACAAATAGAAATAATAGGTCCTTAATATTAAACACATAACAATAAACATTTCTTTCATTAACAAAATAATATCTTACCTGCTGAAGCACTAGTTATATCACTGTAATACACTATAATAATTACTCAATCAGAGCATACAAAGCACAAAATTGCTTTATAAAACAAATGATCATATAGCGTCATATTATCGAAATCGTTGGAGAAAGCAAATTCGCGATTATGGATGGAGGGGGTAGTTGACGCCGTTTTTAACGTATTGTCACAATGTAATTTAAACATCAACTGCATGAACTAATACATTGAGTGATACCAGTGCATTATCCCAATGAACTAGGTATTCATATTTATGACTGGGTATATTGGCTAATGTTTTTAGGAGTTAATACTAAGAGTCCATCATGTTAAGCTATAGGTACCAATTTTACATTGATATAATCACTATTGAGCATTAGGCCATTACTTATACATTATTACAATAAAATGTAATGATTAACAGTACATAGTATTAAAGGCTTTGTGATCATTAGCTTGATGCATTTTTTTCGTTGTGTCAATGTAAACTTCATTGTAATAATGCAAATTTCATGGTATATATAATTTTTTACATTGAATTAATGACATTATTATATTATTATAATGAACAAGTGATAATTATATTAATGAAGAAATGGCTTAACCAGTCACCAAAATTCATACTTATTATCACGTTTTGTACATTGTATTAATGAAAAATAAATTATATTAACAATTTTGCAGTCAATCATCATTGGTCTTTAATATAAGGTCAAATATTTTTTTCTGTGTACCTAAATTAAACAGTATAATATTCGGTGTAATATGTTAATCCATGTAATTAAATTCTGTGGTGCTATAGTAGGTCTTGGCTAAAAGATGAGTTTTTAATTTTTTTTTTAAATAAGGTTAAAGGTGCCTCTCTTAAAGTTCGTGGAAGAGAGTTCAATAATATCCCAAAATTTTTTTTTTATATGTTAGTCGTTGTGGTATCTGGTATATCGTTGCTAGTACGAGTGAGGTAATAATGGTTGTGGCAATTTCTGGAATATTCCTGCAGGTGCTCATTTATGTGAACCAGATTACAATATATTATTCATGACGGCAGTGTCATTATTTTGTATTCTATAAACGATACTTTGCAACTGTCTAGCTGACTTATTCTTGCTAAGCCTCTAATTGCCCTCTTCTGAATAATAAAAACTTGTTGGACATGATTTGAGGTACCCCAGTTTATTAGACCATATGTCATTAGGCTATGAAATAAGGCATGGTATGTGTTGCTGACTGTAGACTGACTTTAATTTTAATTTGCCTTATGGCATGTATTTTTTTTTTGACAATTTAGTTGACAGAATGTCAATATATGAATGCCATGAAAGTTGGTTGTCTAGAGTTAGACCTAAGAATTTAATACTTTCAGGCGCAGCTGGTTTAGTGGAGAATACCATTGAACTAGTTTTGTTTTTGTTTATGCATAACATATTGGCATTAAACCAGTCAAATGATTTTTTACTACCTCTGTTTCGGCCTTAATGGTTTACTCACTATTATCCTTAATCTGTTTTGCAAAAGTAGTGTCATCGGCAAATAAAACCGTAAAAAGTGGTAAGGCTTCCGGTAGATGATTGACATATATCAGAAATAATAATGGACCTAGTGCACTACCTTGTGGAACGCCATGCTCTATAGGTAATAAATTGCTCATTTGGTCTTTGCCAGATACACACTGTTGCCTTCCAGATAGGTAGGACGATATTAATTGAAGTTACTCCATGAAAACCATAGAAAGCTAGTTTCTCTAATACAATGGTCACAGATACACAGTCAAATGCCTTACTTAGGTCCAAAAACATTGCTAGTGTTGGTGATTTAATTTCAAAACCATCTCCTATATAATTGACCAATTGAAGAATAGCGTCAGATGTATTTTTACCCTTTCTAAAACCAAACTGAGAACTGTTAAATAGTCTGTTATTTTCAAAAAACTTGTAGCAATTATTTTTTCTATTATTTTAGCCAATATCGGAAGTAATGCTATAGGTCTATAATTTGTAGGGTCCTCAATATCACCTGATTTACTCCACAGTCCATCGAAAATACCCGCATTTCGGGTAAAATACCCGACATTGGCAACCCTGTCGTAAAACGCTTGATTTAAGACATGGTAAATGGGAAAAACCAAATGTGCAGAACAAGGACAGATTCCTCTCATATCATACGCATGTTAGAAAAGGACAGAGACCAGAGGCTAATAAGTAAATGGGGATTTTTACTTTTTTAATACTTAACTCTCTAAGATGATCTTGAACTTCACGAAAAAATACAAATAGTGAAGTCGTATTTTGCAGGTCATTCTTTTAGAGAAATTAGTCAAAATTTGTTTGTGTTAGCTTTTGAAAATCGTCCTCCTCCTACTGAAAAGCAAGCTCGACGGATCGTAAATAATTTTGAGACGCGCGGAAGTGTTGCACCTGCAAATCACCTGCGTCGTCGTCCGCTTACTGAAGAACAGGAGATAAGGAACACTGATTTGTGCAAGTGTCGAGGAAAATCCATTCCAATCGTCCAGACAAATTGCTAGACAATATTAAAACGGAATGGTTACCGCTCTTTTAAATAAAAAAAAAAGCCATGAGGTTTTTTCCAATGACAGGTATCGACGAATGGAGTTTTGTGAGACAATAATAGAAATGCCGAACAGAGATGAACATTTCATCAAAAACATGTTATTCACAGATGAGTCGACATTTCCATTGCATGGACGACACAATTCTTCCATTGTTCGTTATTGGTCTCGGGAAAATACTCACAGACATTACAGTTTTCGGACTCAATACCTGCTAAAACTGAATGTTTGGGCAGGAATATTATTGGTCCATTTTTTATTGATGGCAATTTAACAGGACAAAAATATTTCGACCTCTTACAAAATCAAATTGTTCCTTTCCTGACAGAATTAGGCGTTTTGGATGATGTCTGGTTTCAGCAAGATGGTTGCCCCGCCCACAATATGGTTTTAGTACTACCGTGTTTTTCAAAACAGATTAATTACTGGACGTGGAACCATACTTTGGCCAGCCCGATCACCTGATATAGCGCCTAATGATTACTTCTTATGGGGATGCGTAAAATCCCAAATTTATGGGTTTGAAGAGCAACGGGCTAATATGTTGGATGAATTGAGAATTAAAATTCAAAATTCATTTGCAACTATTAGCCCTGAAATGCTCTCAAATGTACGGCGAGCGTTTTACGACCGTTTGGGCTATTGCCTAACGCAGGAAGGAGGATTTTTCGAATATTTATTATAACCCCATTTTTAGAGTCCATTTTTGTTATTTTTCTCAGAATACAATATTTTTATTTAAAATCTATTTTTATTTATTTTATGAGAATTTCCTTTTTATTTTGAATGCAATAATAAATTCAAAGAAATATCAATACAAATAATTTTACGTAAAAATATCGTGAAACTCAACACAGCCTAATCAACGTATTAAGCTTAACTGATTTTGGTTGTATCTTATTCTTTATTCTTGCCGGCTGGTCGCTGGCTGGTCTCACCACTTTACATAATACGCGCATGAACAAAAAGACAAACGATGATAGTACTTGCATGGTTGTTTTTTTAAATCTTTTAATTGTTATAGACAAATGAGTAACTTAAGGAGGTCAGGTAAAAATTTTTTTTATTAATAAAATACCAAAATATAAGAAATACTATGGTGCCCGACATTTTGCTATTATTTATTTACCTCTTTTTTTTATGACTGACCGGTGTACAGGCTCAGGGAACTGACTTCAAGTAAAAAAAAATGTTTCCCGAGTTCCTGGTAATACAAAAAACAATTTAATATGAAAATTATGAATTTAGCCGTGATTTATGAAAATTGTCATGGGCTCCTAGTCTATCAGATATTTAGCATTTTGTATTAAAAACAAGTGATGAAAGTACAAAAAATTCTATATTTCAACCCCCATTGCAGATAATGGGTTTGAACTTCATTTATTCTTGCCAGGAATAATCCTATGGGGCATTTGGGTTCTAGGGGAAAAATCAACCCTCTGTCTTCCATATAAACCGAGCTATTTAGCATTGGAAATTGAAAATTAGTATTGAAAGAAGTAAAAATTGATTCTTATTCCCTATTGCATATAGGGGGGTTGGAACTTGTTTTATTCGATGCACCAGGAAAATCCTATGTGGCGTTCGGCTTCAAGGGGAAAAATCAACCCTCTATCTCCAATACGAACCAAGATATTTAGCATTTTGTTGAAAATTAAGATTGAAAGATGTAAAAATTGAATATCTCATCTCCTATTTCATATATGGGGTTGGAACTTGTTTTATTCAATTCAGTGGGAATAATCCTGTGGGGCAGTGTGGTCTAGGGAGAAAGCCAACTCCCATTTTTAAAATTTTATCATTTTGACATGATTACGGTGTAGCATTTATGATTTAAGAATCGTCCCCCACACACCAGTATGCATTTACCGCGAAAATACCAGTCATAATATAAAAAATAAGATTTTATATCGGGGAAAGATTAGCAGCAAATTTCATGCCTTTGGCAGAGAATTATACGAATTTCAAATTTTATGACTTTCCATGACTTTTTTTGGACTACTAAATTCCCTGATTTTTCCACAATTTACAGTTTGGTGGAAACTCTGGAGCCCAGTAGTTTGGATGGCCACCTCTACTTTTTTGCGTCTTTTTCGCTATGTATATAATCGAGTTATATAGAGAGTAAGCCAAAGAATATTTCGTTTGTAGATAGATTTTCATACCTCGTTTGCTTGGTACCCAATTGTTTTTTGTTACAAATATTAGTTTCCACATAACTTTTGATGAAAACAAATTGTTTAAAACTTTTGTGGGAATAATTATAAAATGTTTAGATAATGATATGACCATCCGAACTACTAATGGTCATCTCTACTTTTTTGCGTCTTTTTCACCATCATATAATCGAATTATATAGAGTAAACCAAAGAATATTTCATTTGTAGGTAGGTTTTCATACCTCGTTTGCTTGGTACCCAATTCTTTTTTTGTTACAAATATTAGTTTCCACATAACTTTTGATAAAAACAAATTGTTTAAAACTTTTGTGGGAATAATTATAAAATGTTTAGATAGTGAGATGACCATCCGAACTACTAATGTTCATCTCTACTTTTTTGCTTCTTTTTCGCCATCATACAATCGAATTATATAGAGAGTAAACCAAAGAATATTTCGTTTGTAGATAGGTTCTCGTACCTCGTTTGCTTGGTACCCAATTGTTTTTTGTTACAAGTACTAGTTTCCACATAACTTTTGATAAAAACAATGTTTAAAACTTTTGTGGGAATAATTATAAAATTTTTAGATAATGAGATGACCATCCGAACTACTAATGTTCATCTCTACTTTTTTGCGTCTTTTTCGCCATCATATAATCGAATTATATAGAGAGTAAACCAAAGAATATTTCGTTTGTAGACAGGTTTTCATACCTCGTTTGCTTGGTATGCAATTGTTTTTTGTTACAAATATTAGTTTCCACTTAACTTTTGATAAAAACAAATTGTTTAAAACTTTTGTGGGAATAATTATAAAATGTTTAGATAGTGAGATGACCATCCGAACTACTAATGTTCATCTCTACTTTTTTTGCTTCTTTTTTCGCCATCATACAATCGAATTATATAGAGAGTAAGCCAAAGAATATTTCGTTTGTAGATAGGTTCTCGTACCTCGTTTGCTTGGTACCCAATTGTTTTTTGTTACAAGTACTAGTTTCCACATAACTTTTGATAAAAACAATGTTTAAAACTTTTGTGGGAATAATTATAAAAGTTTTAGATAATGAGATGACCATCCGAACTACTAATGTTCATCTCTACTTTTTTGCGTCTTTTTCGCCATCATATAATCGAATTATATAGAGAGTAAACCAAAGAATATTTCGTTTGTAGACAGGATTTCATACCTCGTTTGCTTGGTATGCAATTGTTTTTTGTTACAAATATTAGTTTCCACTTAACTTTTGATAAAAACAAATTGTTTAAAACTTTTGTGGGAATAATTATAAAATGTTTAGATAGTGAGATGACCATCCGAACTACTAATGTTCATCTCTACTTTTTTGCTTCTTTTTCGCCATCATACAATCGAATTATATAGAGAGTAAACCAAAGAATATTTCGTTTGTAGATAGGTTCTCGTACCTCGTTTGCTTGGTACCCAATTGTTTTTTGTTACAAGTACTAGTTTCCACATAACTTTTGATAAAAACAATGTTTAAAACTTTTGTGGGAATAATTATAAAATTTTTAGATAATGAGATGACCATCCGAACTACTAATGTTCATCTCTACTTTTTTGCGTCTTTTTCGCCATCATATAATCGAATTATATAGAGAGTAAACCAAAGAATATTTCGTTTGTAGACAGGTTTTCATACCTCGTTTGCTTGGTATGCAATTGTTTTTTGTTACAAATATTAGTTTCCACTTAACTTTTGATAAAAACAAATTGTTTAAAACTTTTGTGGGAATAATTATAAAATGTTTAGATAGTGAGATGACCATCCGAACTACTAATGTTCATCTCTACTTTTTTGCTTCTTTTTTCGCCATCATACAATCGAATTATATAGAGAGTAAGCCAAAGAATATTTCGTTTGTAGATAGGTTCTCGTACCTCGTTTGCTTGGTACCCAATTGTTTTTTGTTACAAGTACTAGTTTCCACATAACTTTTGATAAAAACAATGTTTAAAACTTTTGTGGGAATAATTATAAAAGTTTTAGATAATGAGATGACCATCCGAACTACTAATGTTCATCTCTACTTTTTTGCGTCTTTTTCGCCATCATATAATCGAATTATATAGAGAGTAAACCAAAGAATATTTCGTTTGTAGACAGGATTTCATACCTCGTTTGCTTGGTATGCAATTGTTTTTTGTTACAAATATTAGTTTCCACTTAACTTTTGATAAAAACAAATTGTTTAAAACTTTTGTGGGAATAATTATAAAATGTTTAGATAGTGAGATGACCATTCGAACTACTAATGTTCATCTCTACTTTTTTGCTTCTTTTTTCGCCATCATACAATCGAATTATATAGAGAGTAAGCCAAAGAATATTTCGTTTGTAGATAGGTTCTCGTACCTCGTTTGCTTGGTACCCAATTGTTTTTTGTTACAAGTACTAGTTTCCACATAACTTTTGATAAAAACAATGTTTAAAACTTTTGTGGGAATAATTATAAAATTTTTAGATAATGAGATGACCATCCGAACTACTAATGTTCATATCTACTTTTTTGCGTCATTTTCGCCATCATATAATCGAATTATATAGAGAGTAAACCAAATAATATTTCGTTTGTATATAGGTTTTCATACCTCGTTTGCTTGGTACCCAATTGTTTTTTGTTACAAATATTAGTTTCCACATAACTTTTGATAAAAACAAATTGTTTAAAACTTTTGTGGGAATAATTATAAAATTTTTAGATAGTTCAGGTCTCGTTTTGATCCATTTTATCGAACTGTTTTAAAAATTAATACGACTTGTTCTTACAGGGTCTTCCTGTAGTTAGCTAGGTACAATTAACTGATTTAGACTTAGCACACACATATTTAACAATGTTAGATAGTTCACCTAACGTTACGAGAAATGTTAGAACCGCTGTTATCTAATCTTTGAAAATTATTTTTGTTCGTTGTCTGTTATTTGTGGGGTTAGCGTTTACTTAGATTAAGCAATTGATTAAATTCTCTTTTCGTCTGAAATTGACATCCTTGATTTAAATATGATTACCTACACTGTGGAAAGAAGTATAAATTGTCATGTAGTTACACGTAATGTTCTATCGTAAACTAAAATAATGTACAGGGTGGACCAAATATGATGGAATTTGGGGTGGTCCACCCTCTGTACACTGTTTCTGATTTTTTTTATTTTATTTATTTTTTTTTAATAATTACTCTGTTATGTAAACGAGTCCATGCTAAACAAATAACAGATAATTTAATATTAATTCCTATTTTTTTTAGTCTAAATAATGAGTTGTTAATTATTTAAAAGTTTTGTTGGTAGATAAATATATAATCAATTTGATGACATTCTTTCCATTTCCTTGTAAACAATATATGTCCGGAGCAAAATTATTGTGACATCCCATACCCCCTCCCACTTTATTTATTTATTTTTAATACATATTACTAAAGTGGCGACTCATGGACATTTAAATAGGTGAGGTAAGATAGTGGTGAACAGTGAGGTCCAGGAGTCTCTCGGTAAGTGTGCCATAGGCAAATTTTTTTTAGAAGTTCAAGGTCGTTAAAGGTTATTAAGTTTTTTTAAATACTTCAGCATTTCTGTAACGCAAAAAAAAACTGATTATTTGTAAGATGCGCTTTGTAATTTTGGGCTGCATGATGTAAGAAGCTGCTCTTACTGTTAAAAGGATTTTTTACTCAGACAATTAAATATCCTGATATTTTTGTATGTAGATGCAGGTTAGATATATTTCATTGTTCAGAAAAAACCTATGTGAAGGTGACGAAATTAATATGCTGCTTTACGCTTTACTATATTTTTGTGATGTAAATTTGTCTGTTAATTTCATTTTTTGGCATTTTTAACTGGCAAAAAATATTCAATTTTTTTACCGTATTTGTTCTGATAGTTTTTTTGGGGATTTCGGTCAGATAACTAATTTTATTATTTTTTTCTAATGTTTTTTTACTTTTTTTAAGTCTAATACGGGTTCCGTTTTATGAAACTTCTTGACCAGCTTGTATACCACCCATTTGGTTACTTGTACATTGGGGAACCTTTCATGAAATTTTCCAATAGCGTATCTGTATGAACAATCTCCGTCACCATAACATTGGATTAAATGTATTCTTTGCTCCATTGTTAATATTGTAAACTAACAAAATCTTTAAAAGTTGCTAACGTTTTGCTTGACACTGTAATACTTTATTTCTGTTATGTTGTTATATTAGAAGATGTGATAATTTGAAACAATTTTCTTGAATAGCATTTTGCTAAAAAATTTATAATAAGGGTACTTTACTTAATGAATATACATACCACTATGTTGATCTTGGTCTGACTTATAAATTAATATAAAATATGTATATATAAAAGTAATGTTTTATTGCATTTATTAAGTTTCAGGGGATATTTAATGAAATAACGGTACAGTTTTTAATTCTTTATATTGGTTTATCTCTAAAACCGTCACGGCCAAATGAAGGTGGACTGCATGCACTCGTACATTGAAAAAAAGACAGTAAGACACTGCGGTAAAATCCACGGCCCTAAACGTTGAGTATCTTACGCACGAATTTTGTTTAATTTTGACAATTACAAATTTTACAATAACAAGGTATTCTTGAAGGATCAAGTTGTTAAAAACCAAATGGATAGTAGATTTTTGGGTTTGTGGATTGATAATAAATTAAAATTTGAGAACCATAGGTATATCAATGTTAAGCAATAAATTAGCTTCAAATTGTTATGCAATTAGAGTAATGTCGAATGAATTAGATATGGCTACCACAAGAAGTGGTTATTTTTCATGAATAGAGTCTCACTTACGTTATGGCATTTGTTTTTGGGGTTTCTGTTCGCAATATTTATTCAATAAAATTTTTGTTCTGCAAAAAAAGAGCTATAAAATATACGTGTAAGGTGAAAGTAAGAGACTCGTGTAGACTACTGTTTTTGAAGAAATTTTGATTCTGGCCTGTATATTTATTTTAGAGACTGTATGTTTTAAGCATAAAAAAATTTAAATGTGATATAAACACCAGATCCGTACAAGCGCGGATCCAGGGGGAGGGGGATGGGTGCAATTGCCCCCTCCTTGGGCCTTCAAAAAAAAAATCCTGTTGAAGATGGTAATGAGCAATGACATTACTTTTCGAAAATGTAACTATTTACATTTTTACATAGATCTTGTTTCGCAATTATAAATAATTTTAATAATGCCTCGATTCATAGATCAGGTCATCATCGATCGTGTAAATAAAATGTAAAGTAAAGCTCAGCTCAAAGCTTGGATCCACCGCCGCCCGCCTGCATCGCACGCCGTTTGTTTTCCCCTTCTTGTTCTAGTCTGCATGATCTATCTAGTATTAATTGAATTCACTTCAGTGTTCTGTGGTTAATCGATGCTGGGCGAGTGTTGCGATTGATAGTATTGGCACTATTGGCAGCGGTTGCGACACACACTGTTTATTGCTGTGCGAGTAGTGTGACGTTCAGCGTGTATAAACTTGAAGGTATATATTACGTGACATGACCTTAACACACGTTTTTATTCCGATTTTCTTTTTTAGAATGGCGCAACCTCCCAATAAAAAACAAAAAAACCCTTGATTTTTTTCTGGGAAAACAAAAGAATACAGTTACATCTAAATCAATTCATCCCGATGAGACAGAAATGAAAATATGCAGTCTTTCGATATCTCATGTAACATCAGATCCAGTGGCGTAGGAGGCAGCTGTTTTGTCAACGAATTCCAATGCACTTGCTGTTGCAGGTCCATCTACCGTTACTGCTGTCACCGAAAATTTCTCAGAAAATTGTAATGATGTTGGATTGCATATTGATAAAATTTCAAGTATTACTAATTTAAAAAAAAAAGAGCTGTTGGAAAACCCTTATCTTCCACCAAGAAACTTCACGTTTCCTTTCTCAGAACAAAAGGTACATGGTAAGATAATAAAAAGGTACCTAGGTAAAAGTCATTTGGACAAATATAATTGGCTAGTTTATTCGCCTATTAAACAAGGTGTGTATTGCAAGTATTGTTCAATTTTTGCTGCCAGAGTCGTAGGTGAGAGCAAGTGTGAAACTGAGGCAGGTGTTTTAGTTGTAAAACCTTTGAAAAAATTTTATAAACTTCTTGGAAAAATGGTAATTTAGAAAAGCACCAAAATAATAAATATCACAAGACTGCGATAGAAAGAGCTAAACAATTTTTAAAAGATTTCGGAAAACCAGAACTTGAAATTCAAAACCAATTTTCAAAATCAAGGTTAAAACAAATACAAGAAAATCGCAAAAGGTTAATGTTAATTGACACAATAATAACAATGGGTAAGCAAAATATCGCGTTCAGAGGACATCGAGATGATGGGTTTGTAGATGTACCATCAGTTTCTTCACAACAACAGTCGATAGCAAATGAGGGAAATTTTAGGGCAATTTTAAAAATGAGAATTCGCGCTGGGGATAATATTCTTGGAGAACATTTAAAATCTGCAAGTTCACGGGCAACATACATATCAAAAACCACCCAAAATTCTATTATTGACTGTTGTGGTGAAGAAATTTTAAGTATAATAAGAAGCCATGTCTGTGAGTCCAAATTTTTTTTCTATAATATTTGACGAACCAACCGACATCTCCGCAACGTCTCAAATTAGCATAATATTAAGATATGTTTTGAAATCTGAAATAAGAGAAGATTTCATTGAATTCACTGACATACACGAATTAAATTATGGGATGGAATTCGATATCCAAACTGAACCGAAAATTATTGGTGTAAAATTAGATCAATCTGTTATAGCGATACTAGAAAAAAACAACTTCAATATAAAGAACTGTGTTGGAATCTGCACAGATACCTGCAGTTTAATGATATATTTACAAAAAGGAGCCGTTAGCGAAATAAAAAAAAATCGTCGCTTTCAGTCAGAATTCCATGTTACAACCATTCGCTAAATTTATCAATTTCAAAATGTGTTCAGGTTCAAGGTGTTAGAGATTGTTTTGGAATTATAAGAGAAGTTATCACCTTTTTCCATATGCCAGCAAAACGGAGTTTTCTGTTAAAAAACAACTGAATACCAGTCTTTGTGATACTCGTTGGGTAGAGGCACAATTCTTCCCTCTATTTTGAAACGAATCTTATGTCAATTGTAGATGTACTGGAAAACATTAGAAATTGCAATGCTACTATTTCAAGTCCAAAAGCCAATATATTATTAA
This sequence comes from Rhamnusium bicolor, assembly GCA_029963845.1. NCBI lineage: Eukaryota > Metazoa > Arthropoda > Insecta > Coleoptera > Cerambycidae > Rhamnusium > Rhamnusium bicolor. The sequence continues at coordinate 49,887 of JANEYF010001076.1, forward strand.
ACAGTATGCTAACAGGTCAATTTATAATTGCGCTGAAATGTATCAATAGCATTTTCTCATCAACATTGATACTTAGCAATTTATTTCAGACAATCTCTGGATTTAATTTCTGCCAGTGACTTAATAGCCGATCTCCGTAAAATATTGACAACAAAAAGAGAGAACGCTAATACCGAGTTTAATAAAATATGGAGACATATCGAATGAGGCTCAAAAACTTAAAATAATTTTGCAAAAACCAAGAATAGTTTCTCGACAAACAAAGAGAGCGAAGATTATTATCGGATAAGCCTATTTATTCCTCTGTTGGACGACACAATTTCAGATTTGAATTCTCGTTTCAGTGACGAGGTAATAACAGTTTTTAATCTGTCAATCTTATTACCTGAAAATTTACTTAAATATAATGACGAAACAATAAATGAATGTCTCAGTAGCTTGTGGCAGAAATATGAACAAGTATTACTATTAGTCAATGTTTCTAATTCTGAAGCTGTTTTCAAATCTGAAATTACATTTTGGGATGCAAAAATGACTCGAGAAATCAATACAATGAATGAAAAGAAAAATGTTATGGCCATATATGAACTATACGACAAAGATATCTTTCCAAACTGTAATATTCTGCTTCAAATATTACTTACATTACCTGTTAGTGTAGCCTCAGCTGAGCGTAGCTTTTCAGCATTAAAACTTGGCTAAGAAACCGAATGACACAAGAAAGACTTTTGGGATTAGCGTTACTTCATATTCATTTAGATTTGAATATTGATATAGAAAATGTTATGAATCGTTTTGCAAAATCAAAACGTAGGTTAGAATTCATCATATAGATACATTATTTTTTTCTTCTTACCTACAAGGACAAACTGGTGATAGCGAGATTTATTTGTGTTAATATTATTTATTAAACATTAAATGGTTTATAAGTTATAAACCATAAATTATAACCAAATTAGTGAGATTATTAAGTTTTGAGATTAAAGAATTATGTTTATTGTTTTATTTATGTATGTTAATAATATTATTTATTAAACATTAAATAGTTTATAACCAAATCTGTGAGATTATTAAGTTTTAGCCTTGTAAGCATTTTATTTTATTTGTACTTAAGTTTAAACTTACCATAAAAAATAAATGTTCTCAAAATGCCTGTATTTTTCTAATACACACACCATTTCTGGCATTTCTTATTAGGTATTTTTCAATATTTATGTCAATTGCCCACCCTTAGGGAGCTCCTGGATCCGTACATTATACACATAATAGATTTAACATCACACTTCCTATTCCTTCATCTACCCAGACAACAAACTCGATTCTTTATGATAGTCAAAAGATATTCAATCATCTTCCTGTAAACCTGAGGCAAATTGTAAATGAAAACAAATTTAGAAATGAAGTAAAAAAATTATTGATTAAAAAGGCATATTATTCATTGAATGATTATTTTCAAGATTCTGAAGTTGACTAAATTGTTTGTTGGCTTGACATACGTGATTGTTTTATAATTAGACTACATTTAAAATTTCTGTGCAGGGTGTGTGCTGTACACTATTTCAGGGACACCCTGTTTAGTCCTTTATATGTGCTGTTTTATGTTTTACGTTAGGATTAAGGTTTGGCTTTGTCAACAAAAAACATCGTATTTTTCTGACAATAAAGCATTTTTGATTGGTTGATTGAATAGCATTAGACTTGATAGGATTGCTGGTGGTGACTAATATAAGAGTATACTGAAGGAGGTGAAATAAAATATAAAATATGGAAGGATTTAGAATTGCTAAATATTAGAAAAAATGAAAAAGCCTATAAAGGCCTAATCATTTGAAAAATGTTGATAGTCTCAATAATTACTACGTAAACAGTATTCCCTTAATGCCTCTTGATCAAGTCAAGTCTTAAACCAAATATAGAGACTTTTACATTTCGACTTAGTTCAGAGTAATAACACAAAAAATATTATATGCAATTACAACTAATGCTCAAGGTCATGATGGACTTAATATCAAATTTATATTAACGTCTTGTCCTTATATTTTACCATATATAACCCATATTGTAAACTATTGTTAGAAAACAATATCTTTCCAGAAGCTTGGAAGATAGCCATACTGTATTGCCAATTCCAAAAATTAATGACCCCAGTGAATTTAAAGAGCTACTACCTATAAGTATCTTGCCAGTCCTGTCAAAAGTTTTAGAAAGAGGCCGAGTTGCAGCTTCGTGAGCATGTGGCAAAATTTAATATATTGCCTGAAATACAATCAGGATTTCGTTCCTTACACAGCTGTGAAACGGCCCTATTAAACATTACAGATGACATTGAAATTTTGAGAGGAACAGATAAAAAAAAAGGCTACCATACTTGTCCTTAACTTTTCAAAGGCGTTTGATACTATAAACCATGAAATACTCCTAGCTGTTTTAAAGTTTATTGGCTTAAGTAATGAAGTGATTAATTTTTTTCATAGTTATTTAACGGGTAGGACTCATCGGGTGAAAGTCGGTAATGCTTTGTCTCCTCCTCTTGATGTATTATCTGGTGTCCCTCAGAGATCAATATTGAGCCCGTTATTATATTGTTACGCCACTGGACTGTGTAGACTTGTTAGATGAGACTGGAATTGTACACGGTGGGCCGAGCCTCAGTCTGAAGTCGAACGTGAATGAGTAAAGAACAAATAAGAAAGAGATTTATAAGTGTTCAAGTGTGATTATAGTTAAGACAGTAATTAATCTGTTGTTGTTAATTGTTAATTAGTAAATAAAGTAGTAAGTGTTACCTGGACTTTCAATCAACGAATCTACGAGTATAGGTGTTTGTGTGGATAGCAAACACGTAACAATATACATTATATACGTCGGATTTTACAAATATTATGGAACACTGCCAGATACACTTTTATGCAGATGATACACAATTCTACCTCTCTTTTGATCCACAAGACATTGTAGAAGCAACGGATAACATAAATCGTAATATTAACTCACTGCTTGAGAAATCCAAAACTCACTCGTTAAATATTAACGCTACCAAAACATTAGTTCTTGTATTTGGACAACCACATAATAGATCCCAAGTTTCAGATATGGTGCAAATTAATGTAGAAGGTCATAATATAACTCCCACTCAGCAGGGTTAATTTTTGATACCAACTTAAGATTTACATTAATAGACATGTTCTCAGTAAAAAAAGTAAGAACTATTTTATGTGAATCGTTGGTATTGTCTAGGTTTAATTTTGCTGACACTGTATATGGCTCGTGTATAGATGCGGAGGATGCCCGTAGAGTTCAAGTTGTACAAAATTCCTGCCTCAGATTAATTTTTAGATTAAGGCGTAGACAAAATATTTCTCATAAATTGTGTGAAATAGGATGGCTTAATATGTCTGGACGACGACGGCTGCAACTAGCCGCTAGACCCTGCGACAAGCCATTTGGCTATATTAAGTATAAAGTAAAGTTGTGTATAAATGTGCTCCTCAATAAATCAAGTTTACTAGTGAAAATAATCAATTTTCTGATTCTTTTTTTACATCTACTGGTGCATAAAACTTTGCAGAACATTATTTGCTACTTAAAATTAAAGTTAATAAACCATAAGATCCTATTGTTAATAGGAATGTGTTTATTATAGTGTAACAAAAAACTTCAACTTGATTACAAAAACTTAGTGTAATGTATAAAAACTATAGTGGTTAAAACTGAACAAAAACTAATCAAATCTAATAATTGTTTACACTGGCAGGACAGGACTCAGGAATTTATGAATTTACCATCATAAATTATAATGGCTATAACTTGTTGTAAATGTAAAACTGATATAGACAACAACGAGAATTATTTCGAATGTGATTCATGCAAAAGACCAGTACATATTAATTATTCATGCTCTGAGTTATCAGCCTCCGAAATAAAGTGCATGCAACTCAAAAAAAGAATATTACGCTTCTTATGTAATGAATGTAATAATGGTCTAATACAAATTCCTTCTCTTGTGCGATCAATTGAAGAACTTAAGACAGATATTGAAAACTTGAAACTAAAATATGACAAACCGTTTGATGGTAATCATTCGGTTCTGCAACCAAAAGTAAACGAAATACCATCTGAGGATATCATTTCGGAAATGCTTGAACGGCAAAAAAGGGCCAATAATATAATGATTTCTAATCTGGATGAAACTAATTCAAATACTAAGGATGATCTTACCTCTGTAAAATTAATATTAAGAGATCTAAACGTTGATGTTGATAATATCAAAGTGAATCGAATTGGAAAGCCTAATCAACAACGGCCACGTTTAGTTAAAGTTATATTAAAAAACCCAGAGGATGCAATAACAGTACTGAAATCCAGGAGGAATGTAAAGATGCCCAATATAAAAATTTTTCAAGATCAGACTAAGAAACAAATACAGTATTATAAAGACATAAAAAATGAATTGCAGCATTTAATTGATAATGGCGACCATACTAAAACTATAAGATACATCAATAATAAACCTACCATTGTTACGAGAATGAATCAAAAAAACTATTAAAGTACCGAGATAGTTTAAAGGAGAGTGATATTGTTTACTTAAACATACAAAGTGTAATAGCTAATATGTCTGAACTTAGAGGTAATGTAGATCGTAATAGTCCCATGGTTATTTTGCTTAGTGAAAGCAGAACAACGGAAGATATTGAAGATGCTGAAATATATATACCAAATTATAATTGTGTAAGATGTGACTCATGTTCTCGACATACGGGTGGAGTGTTAATATATGTGAGGAACGATATAAGGTATCAGGCTTATAAGTCTTTTGTTCTAGAAGTTAATTATTGGTGCACTGTGATTAAAGTAAAAATTATTAATAATGAATACCTAATAGGTGCCTTGTATCACTCACCAAATTCAGGTCATTCATTATTTCTGGAAAACTTTGAAAATATATGTGATGAATTATTTAATGACAAATCTAAATGTATATTAGCTGGTGATTTTAACTTGAATTATTTAAGTAATGATTTTTATTGTAAAAAAATTAAAGATTTGTTAAATTTGTATGGCATTATGCAGAATGTACACACATTTACCCGATGTAATAATATGAGCTCTACATTAGTTGATTATGTTCTTAGCAACTTCAGCATCAAGACGGAAGTTCATGACATCCCTAAAATTACTGACCATTCAATCATATTAATTAATATTCGTGAGGATAAACCCAAATCAACAAAGACAATCAAAGTATTTAGAAATTTATGTGAATTAAATATAAATAATATTAATTTAGAACTTATAAACTGCAACTTTTTATTAAACTCGTGTAATATAGATGTTTTTTATAACGATTTTGCAAACAAATTTAGAAACATTATTGATAGTGTGGCTCCTGTTAAGGAATATGAATTAAACTCTGATAGTGTGCCATGGTATGATTATGAAATAAAATGTAAAGCGAAAGAAAGAGATTTAGCATATCAGGCATATAATAAGAACAATAACCCAACGAACTGGGAAAATTACAAAGTAAAAAGAAATATTGTAGTTAATCTGTTAAAAACAAAAAAAAGAGCAATTCTATTTTCAAAAGATTGACCTTAATAAAAATAACCCATATTTGATGTGGAAAACTCTAAAAAGTCTTACCAATACTAAGTCATTAAACAATAATTTTGTAAATGGAATAAAATTTGAATCTAATGATAATTCTATATAATTAGTACTAAATTTTAAGAATATTGCAGAAGAATTTAATCATTACTTTATCGATAGTATTAAGCAAATAATATCTAATATTGCAACTGAGCAGGACTGGATTTCACTCATTAATGTGCCCTCAAGTTTTACGAAATTCCGACTAATTAACCTGTGTGAACTATCGAAAATAATCAATGAACTAGACAATAAATTCTCTCCAATGGAAGTATTAAATGGAAAACTTTTAAAAAGCACTTTTGGTGTTATTGGACATGTGCTATTACATTTTATTAACATTTCGTTGGAGTACGGGCAATTCCCTAGGGAATTAAAAACTAGTGTGCTGGTACCTATACAGAAGGTTAATAACACAATTAACTCATGGGAATACAGACCCATTAATACTTTACCTGAAATGGAGAAAATATTAGAAATAGTAGTTTATCAACAATTATCTGAATATTTAAATAATAATAATATTTTAATTACAAATCAGTCAGGATTTCGTCCCAACCACTCATGTGAAGCATCTTTACAGCTTACTGTAAATAAATGGAAATAAAACATTGATAATGGCCAATATGTAATAGCTGTGTTTTTAGATCTTAAACGTGCTTTTGAGACCATTGATCGGGAAATATTAATAAAAAAATTGGAAAGTTATGGTATCAGGGATATAGTTCTAAAATGGTTTAAAGAATACTTAAATGAACGAAAACAAATTACTAAAATAAATAATGTGTATTCATTGGAAATATCTAATGATTTTGGTGTTCCACAGGGCAGTGTCCTGGGGCCACTTCTATTCCTAATTTATATTAATGATATCAACTCATATCATGAGTGTGACTTCATTAATTTATTTGCCGACGACACATTATTATCTACTTCAAGTTCTGATCTACATGAAGCCATTAATAAGATGAATCATTCTTTAGCTTCCATTTTTAATTATCTCAATATGAATAAACTAAAACTAAATATACTGAAAACCAAAGCAATGATTCTCACAACGTCCCACAAATACCATTTAATAGATATTGCTCAAGTAAATTTATTTATCGATAATAGTAAGATAGGGTTTACATCCGAATTTAAATACTTAGGATTTATGTTAGATAACTTTCTATCATTCAATGCTCATTTTGATTATGTTTATAAAAAAATAACAAAAAAAATGTATTTTTTCAGTCGAATTGCGCAAAACCTATCAGTTGAGTCTAAGATTACTGTATATAATAGTATTATTCAACCACACTTCGATTATTGTGCTACGTTATTGTACTCATTTGACCAGAATAAAATAGCTTCTCTACAAAAACTACAAAATCGTGGGATGAGAATTATACTTAAATGTAATCGATATACTAGTATCACTTTAATGATTGACATGTTACAATGGACATGTGTATCAAAAAGATTCTATTATATGGCAATGATATTCATTTTCAAGTTATTAAATAATCTCTTGCCTTCTTATTTTAATGAATTCATTGTATATAATTCAGAAGTACATGATCATAATACCAGGACTATTAGTAACTTTCATTTGACTAGATGTAATTACTCTAACACTAGAAAATCTCTATTCTATAAGGGTTTAAATGAGTATAACGTATTACCTACATCTGTAAAAATGTGTAATAATTTAAGCCAATTTAAAAGATCTATTAATAAATATATTAAATCATTGTAGTGCCATTCTTAGTTGATGTTTGATGTTTTATAATTAAACTTTATGTACTCTATACTTTACTTGTTATTTGTATGTATATTAGAAATTCTAAATAAATATATTCTTCTATATATAGCCAATAGGAAACGTAGTTGCCTTTTGACAGTTGACAGCGGCGATCGGTGATGCGAATGTGCCTATCCTATAATAGTATGTGTTTAATAAATTTTTATAATAAATAATTTTATTCCGTTGCAGAAGTTTGTAAAAAAATCTATGAGTAGCATATATCTATATCAAGGGAATTTTCCAGGTGCATGTGGAAATAGATAATAAACTACTTTACTGCTTTAATTACTTTCTCGGTATTTTTATTTCATATTTTCTAGTTAAACATTAAGTATATAACTAACCTATTTTCAGTAAAATAATTATTTACTTTCTTAACTTAGTTATTTGTTGTTGTTTTTTTTTACATATTTGCGTCATTTGCTCAATTTTATATTCATTTAATTAATGCATTTTCTTGGTCCAATCAAGAAAATAAAGGTGGGTACATATTGAATTAAATAGCTTTATAAGGTTGTTTTCTTTCTGGATAGCGATTGAAATATATTTTGGAAGAAAATATCACAATTGTTATTACTTTGAATAATGCATTCTAGTATATCATATTTCTCATAATTTTCGTAAAACATCTTCACTTTTACAATTAAATGGGGTGTAATTATGACGGAAACAAAATTATTAATATGCAATTTACTGACAAACGGAAAAACACTGTTATAAATGACACACACCTACTTGGAATAAACATAAAAAACCCTAAAAAATAATCAACTAAAAGCTTATTTTCACTATTAAATACTTACACATCAAAAGCTACTCCACATATGACATATAGTTTAAAAGAGAAAAAAAAATCCTTTTTAACTGAACTATAGCCAACTATGATTCCCATTTAAAAAAACACAACTTTATGCCATAACTGAAATTGCACCTTTTTTTTAAATTTTCTCGACGCTACTGTATTATACAGAAAAAAGTGCCTAAAGAATATAAAAGTTGTTTCTTCATAACTTTATAAACAACCAAGATACTGAAATGTGTCTAGAAGTTGAAAAATGGAACTTTTGTTTATAACTCGAAAACAAAAGACGATTGCAAATTTTTGTTTTCTTCAGTGAATTTGTCTCAAAAAAAGAGAGAGAATGTGTCTAACATTTTTTTCTATCTCTTACAGTTACCGAATTAACCTATACAAACATTGAAATTTGCCCAACCTGTACATTCCATTAAAAAATGACTGGATGAAATAAAAACACCTCAGTATATTTGTTATTTTTTAATATACATTTATGTATTACATAATTATTGTGGTTCTCAACACCTAAAGACATTCGGATTATTTGATTTTGTTTTTTTTTTAACACACAAAAAAGCTGTTATCAGTTAGATATAAACCTTTACGTACAAATAAATTATCATTAACATACATTATTGGAATGTAACAGTTTTTTGTTACGTATTTTGTCAAAAATAGTGTTATTTATATTATGAAATAGATTCACAGAGGCCCCGCAAGCTCTCCACGTTTATCATCACTAACATTCTCTGCTAAACCAATATACACGTATATACTTTTTATAAAAGATTTTTTGGTTAGGTCCGACATAACCGTTCCATAAAATATCTGCAAAAAAAGTACTTTGAAATATTTTTTGTAATAGAAATATCAAAAATAACCTTATCTACATCTATATACAAAAATAGAAGAGAAATTGATTTTAAAACAACATTTTATACACCCTGTATATTTCCCCTGTATAATCCCCACAGACCTACTCTTAAACGGAAAGTAATAACAGCGTGAAGCAGACCTAACCTCAAAATTGCCGGGAAAACTTGAGACGCCTCAGTACGAGTAAAAAAAATCTGTAAAGTATAGAAAGTGCTTGTTTTCCTAAACTAAACATTCTTTTGTTTTTCTTTTGACATCACAGCTACTAATTCCTAAACTGCAACACCTTACAACAAAATGGCCATACAAATAAAAAAAAAAGAACATTAATATTGCATTATGATATAGTTGTTTTCAATATACTACCTTAAATATTGCCAATGCTCTTCAAAAATAAAAAATAACCATTTTATTTAGGTCTGTGTCGTCTCAACACTTCAGAAGTACAGAGGTTCAAACTCTAACATTGATGAGAACCACCAATGAGGCTTCAGCCGTCACCAAAATCTGAACGTTGGTACTTCCTAGGTGCTCACCAACCTCACAGACCTGTTTCATTTATATGTATATTATTATTATTTAAGTACCCATATCTACTTACAAAAAAATACTATTTTAGCTGCAAAACTGTATATACATCTTTTAGAATACTATTTGAAATAATAAACATGAAAATTGTGCGAGAGAGAGGGGGGACGAACATCAAGTCTACATAGAAAAATTGTAGAAAAATCACTTGTCTCAAACATTCACAACAAACCACCCCACAAAAACCAACGTCATAGTCACCCGGCTTACTTTTTGGCAAGTGTGCGTTGGGATACGTCAAATGTTGCCCTAGACTGTGGAATGTGCCTTGAACACCTAACAGATGTCGTTTGTTGTTCACGTTTGAAACATTTAAAAATAAAAACAGCCAGACTGATTGCACATTTAAAAAATTGATATGATTGAGATTTTTTTTATTGTTGGATGAAATATCAGTGCAAATAGTGAGGAAGAAAGAACTTAAAAGCTAGAAGGTCGGTAAGTACAAAAAAGCGCATTATATATATTTAGGTATAAAAACAATACTTTGTTAGTCGAATTATCAAATGAGGTTTGATAGGCCTGGAATTAGGCGAAAATAAAATCTACACAAAAAAAATGACAATTTAAAAAAATAATTTAACACCTTATACAACATATTAAAACAGCGTGAAAACGCTTCATTTGTACGTCCCAGTAGTTCTAGTCAAAAGTGGACTAGATGTGAAAGTACAAATAAAACGTTCTCCAACTTGAGTCATCATAACGATATCCATATTAAATAGTCCTTAACTGTAACAAATGACTAACTAATACAATAATACAAAATAGTTGCCCGATTAACCAAAAACGTTAGGCGATAAATCCAAGCGGAGGGGTGTAAATAGCTTTTTATATATATATATTTATACTCAATACTAGCTAAAGAGGGTGTATGGATATACATATACAACAAACTGTATATATATCTCTAACAAATATGGACGATTATTTTATTGATAATGAATGCCGCGCATGTAAAAAACACACAACGAGATTTGCCTGAAGCGGAGCGTTAGGCTTGTGGACCGAGTCCAATTAAAAAGTTACTTCAGCAAAGTATGCTGTGTGTCCAAAGCTACCGATTTTCCTAGGTGTTCGAGTGTTTTTTACAAACGCGACATCGGGAGTGCTCGCTATGGCACTTTCGCATTTTTTTTTTTTAATGCGCTGCACCTTGTTCCTTTTTTTTTACACCTAGTTAGATAAGAACGTAACAACTGCCTTTGTGGAGGATATTTGTTCGATATAACTTTAAAAATTGAATTAGTTTATTAATTTGTCCCATCAATACGTTTTTTTATTTATTAGGTGTGTTCTTTTTGTTATCGTCATCATCATCATCGGTCGAACTGTACCGTTATGAGCGAATCCATTGGCGTTCATAATTTCATAATGGTTACACAACCAAGGAGACCAGAGTCCAGGACCGGACTTCGAACGGTAGCTACTGCTCATGGTTGATAGAAGAACATACGTAGACAAATAAAAGCAAAAGTATAAAATGAATAATAAAATACATACCGCTTGTTACAATGTATTATTCAGAAGGACTAAAGTTTGCCATTGCCAAGAAATTAACTAGTACAAAAGCAATACACTGTTACAATGTATAACAATGTATGCACAGCTTACCATCTTAACTAGTATTTGAATGCACTTAATGGATCTGAAGACAAATTTAACACAAATGTGAACTTTTCTCTAATGCGCTCATTTTTTGTGTCACCTATAGCGTGTAGCAGTTGATTTACTTTGTCCACTATTTGCAGTGACTCCGCTAACGACAACGCACTGTTTTGTATGTTTCTTATGGTGTCATGTAATCTTTTATAGTTCTTGTGAATAGTTTTTAAAGCTGTTTCAACAGAAATATCTTCGAATTTTAGCAAGCTTTCCTTAATAGTGGCAGTCTCGTCAGGATTGAATTGTACTCGTATATAGTATCACAGCTTTTATTTGTTGTAAATATTCTGCATGATAAAAAGCTGCCTTCAACCATGTTCCCCAACATGTAAGAATAGGCTGTGGTGGTTCAGGAATACCGGGACATTTGTTGTGAAATGTGCGAAGATGTTTAGGAGATTTATGATACACTTTTTTTGTACTTGCTATTACTGCATCTACCTCTAGAAAACCTTGTCGAATAGTTTCTGCCACAAGATGTAAAGCATGTACTTTACACGTAATGTACTAACCTACAACCGTTTTCTTGAAGAGAACGGGCTACCAAACGCATTGTCGCGGCACCATCGGTCACAAACATCAACACTTGACTTGTTGACAGCTCAAATTTTTCTAACGCCTCCAGCACCACCCGCGTAATTGTTTTGCCAGTATTCAGTTAGTCTTTTGCTAGCTAACGGTGGAAATGTCGTTTAAGAGGATCTAGTACACGTACTATAAATTTACAATAGAATTTTTTTTACAATTTGTCATCTCGTCAACACATAATCATAGCCGTGTATTTTTTAACAAATTTTATCTTATTTACAATGTCTGCGTACAGCTGGTACATACATTAACAGTAAATCGTACAGAAACTGTGTTGTTGAAGACACGCTTTTTTTTAGTTTTATGGTGATCAGTATTTACGTGACATCTGCAATCATATTTGTTCCAGCACTTCAGGTCTGTCTCGCACACCTTATAAATTATTGTAGCACCATTATAGAGTAAATCCGGGAATTCACCGATGGATTTATTAATTTTTTCATCGTATGGCCGTTTTCTACCCTTACGCACGTCCGACATACTTTATTATTAAATTAATATCAGCAATCAAATACAACAAATGAAATTATCAACAATACAACGAAGAGGAATAAATGAAAAGACAAACACTACGACACGTAACAATGGACTAAAAGGGGCAGCAATAGTCTTGCGGCTCGCTTCGGTATTTGGTATTTGTCCCCGGGTCGTTGGCCCTAAACATCTAGTGTCGCATTGAACCGCCACGCCGCATGACTTGCCCAATTATGACCTGCTCCATGTATGACTCGCAACGGTACAGCTCTAATCATCAGTCATCCTCCTCTCATTTAAAACACAGGAAAAGTCTTATGCTCTATCTGCATTTTAAATAAAAATTAAAACCTAAGAATTTTAAAACTTCAGATACTACGTATAATGTTCTGGACGAGCTAATTGTGCACCGAAGCACGAATTTTCACGCAGAAGGATATACCATTATAGTAAATCGTATAAATGAATAATTTTGAGAATCTTTTTATTAGTCCACACAGTATATGAATTAATATTAAAATATTTAGTTTCAACATGCGATATAAAAGTAGAGCATTTCACAATGATAATCAAAGTTGCTGGAACAGCATAAATTATAACAATGACCTGAAACAAAGTAAGTTTCCTAATGCTGACTAAGGGAAACTGAAGGCGAGTCCAAGAATTAAAGTAGAAATGCTAGGCAGTTGCTTTTTAGGTTTGCTTGAGATCGAACGGGTGTCTTGGGTGTGACACGTCTCCCGCCCAGGGAGATGACCTGGCCGGGGGGTAGTGAATTGTAGTGGGTTGTTAGGAGTAAGTATGGTTTGTTCTTTATAATCGTTAATAAATTGTATTCTAAATTGTATATCTTACCACTGTCTTATTTTGTTCCCTGCACGTACGTGACATGTGGTGGAGGCGCCTTGCTCTTTTCCGAGGGTTAATTCTTCATAATTAAAAATTCTTTTCTTACAATCCCACAACGCTTGCTCGCGTTCTCGCTGCAAACGATCGCCATGGATACTGGTAGTTTTATATCATTCTCACTTAGAAGGGTGGCCAAAAAGTCTGCATTCCTTTTAGTTTCAACGAACGCGACGGTCCGTTCTTTACCGCCATACGGAAAAGAACCAAACGTGACATATTGTTCCGTTGCATATAAATATTCTTTTATTCTCAGTAATAATAAATGTTAGTATAAAATATATATTTTGAATTTTAAACTTCCCTTAAATTTTTTTTCCTATCATAATAGTAATTTGGTAAAGTTTAAAATGAGCAGAAGTAATTTCGAAATCGATGTGGATTTTTTTTTGTGTAATTTAACAAGTGGTTGAAACAATGCCTAAAGGTTATAATTTCTACTCTCCTGGTATTTAAAATATTAAATTATTGAAGTATAACGATGTCACGTACGTGCAGGAAACAAAATAAGACAGTGGTAAGATATACAATTTATTAACGATTATAAAGAACAACCCACAACTACAATTCACTACCCCCCAGCCAGGCCATCTCCCTGGGCGGGAGACGTGTCACACCCAAGACACTCGTTCGATCCCAAGCAAACCTAAAAAGCAACTGCCTAGCATTTCTACTTTAATTCTTGGACTCGCCTTCAGTTTCCCTTAGTCAGCATTAGGAAACTTACTTTGTTTCAGGTCATTGTTATAATTTATGCTGTTCCAGCAACTTTGATTATCATTGTGAAATGCTCTACTTTTATATCGCATGTTGAAACTAAATATTTTAATATTAATTCATATACTGTGTGTACTAATAAAAAGATTCTCAAAATTATTCATTTATACGATTTACTATAATGGTATATCCTTCTGCGTGACGTGACTGCAGATTGAACCAACAATTATGACGCATATTGAAATACCGCAGTAGGCTAGAAGCCAGTGTCCACTACGTGCTTTTAAGTTCTGTGTCTTATTTATATTTTTTTTGCCCCATACTCCTTTTCCTCCTACTCCGAAATTATTTTAAATTTTAAATATTCTTATTTGGTCAAAAGCTTCATATTTCAATATTTGTAACAATTTTTGCTCAATCTGCAGACACCGACACTAGAATCATCCTCAAGAACCTACGCATGTATGGAGGTGCGGTGTACCACCACTTTTGCACAAATCAATTCGTAAAATTAAATGAACATATAAGCGTTTATAGCTTCCTAGGTTTTTTTTATAGTTTTTTATTTTTTTTTTGTATATCTGGGACAAATAAAACAAATGTTCTGACGTGCTTTCTCATACCTACAATCAATTCATAGAATCTGTAAAATCAATTCCTTGTCGGGAGTTCTGCACATAAGACGGAGTTCAATTACTCTGTTTTGCAAGACATCAAGAAAGTCACGTTTGTAGTGGCAAACGCCTTTTTTATGGCAACTAATAAACATAAGACTTTAAAACACTTTCTTCCAAAATAATGACAAAAGGCCCAACGAAAAATTACAGCCCACCCTGCTCTACCACATCAACAGTTGAATACGTTCGTTATAACTACTTTACATGGTGGAGTTGTCCCATTCCAACTGACTAACGTTCTGGTAGTCATGCTTGCGGATGCGACTCGGTTGCTCATCCTCCTCGTCCGAAGAGTCGGGGACCCGGCAGGGTCCATCCAAGTTTTCATCGTCCGAAGAACTCTCGGAATCTGATTGTTCGGTATCACTGTACTCGACAGTATTCCCTTCTAATTTTCTTTCTGCATTCTGAAAGAATAAATAAATATATTAGTCTATGAAAACAAAAAGTTAAATGGACAGATCCTTTAGTTTTTAAATGCCTGATTATAGAATAGAAAATAGAACAGAATAGAAAAAAATATTTACTGTACTATATAAAAATAAAATTACATATACACAAAAGGTGGCATTCTCACCTCCATTGGGTTTACTGTAATGGTTAATGCGGAATCGTCCCAAGTCATCTCGCCATCCTGTGCTTCTTCGCTTGAGCTTTTGTGGTGCGCGGCTCTAATTCTAACAACGCCCAGAACGATCATGAAAAGCAGAAAACCAACGCACACCACTACAATGATGGTAACGGCGTGGGAAGCTCCCGAGGCGGTGAGGTGTTCCGAGGGCATGTAATCGTGCGAAACAACGGACGCTGGCCGAATCTCGACACTGTGCTTGTTTATTGTGGCGTGGGCGATCGATTCTTTGGGCTGAGGGTGAATTACGGTTAGCTGTAACAGAAAATCGTGTTGATTTTAGTCTCAGAGCTGGGAAAGACACTTTAAAAAATCTTGGATCTTGGTGTTCAAGATACTTTATTTTTCCCTGAAAAAGATACTTGAAAGTATCTTAGATACTTTCAATGTACCTAATATACTAAGATGCATCTTATGATACATTCAGGTGTATATTCTAAATGTAACTAAGATATTCCTCAAAAATATCCCATTTCTGGTTTTAGGTAAAAAAAGTTAAAAGCAAAACTTACGGTTTGTACATATTCATTGGAAGTGAATCTGCCATTCAATTCGGAACAGGTGAGTTTAAAAACTCTGTTGAGATAATACGCCGGTTTGCGGTTAGTATAAACGATTTGTCTGAGGACTTGCTGGTAGTTGTAGACCATATCGGAACCGGTGATGGTAACACCATCTTTGGACACCCTGGCAGCCATACCTACACAAATAAATTCAGTTACGAAAACATCCTATCCTATGAAGGATTATTTAATTGGTACATTTGAACTAATTAGAGAAAAAACGTTACCGAGCCTCTTCAGCATCTCCTCCCGCACGCTTAGGTTCTCATGATCGGGGTTCAGGTTTGGGTAAATCGTCAACTGACACTTGTCCAGCTTCTGCTCTCCTGTGATATGTATATCGGCGAGTACACGAACGCCCATCCTGAAGTCTTCATATTTCCTCGCCATATTGCCGGTACCGTTTAACATTATGCTTGGAGTTTGGGGACGGAGGACCATGACGTACGTCTGTGCATCTGGTACTTTAACCTGCTTTCCGTTATCGCACGTTACGGTGGTGGTGAGACGGAGATTCCTGCGGCCTGGGGTAGGAAACTCGCGCGAGTTGGCGTAGCCGATTTTGCGGACGAGAGTTTCGAGGTTGGTGCGGTTGTCACCTTCCACGGTAACTTCCGTCAAGTCAGAGTTAGTCAACAGTTCCATGCCGGGCTGGAGCAATTCCATCGCTGGTACCTAAAGAGAAACGCATAGTATGGAATAAATTTACTTCAAAAAGATGTGAAACTAAAGTGGTACAGTGAATTAACGGAATAGAAAAGGCAAAAGCACAAACATTTAAATTTATTATGTAAAGATAACGGCAGTAGTAGCTTTTACCTTGAAAACGTATTTATGAATGGGCAAATCCGTTCACTATTTAGTGTAGCCTCAGTCAGTTTGTATTGTAAAATCGGTGTTTACTTCACTGTTTACTAGTGAGCCGCAAGCCCAACATTAAAATTGTAGTAGGGTATTAAAAGGCGGCCATTCGCTAGTTCTGATTGGCAGACAGAACGTAAATAGACCAGCTTACGAGTTGTCGCTATCTAACTTGTTCTGTCAGAGGCGTCGCATATAGGAAGCAGGTGAATAAATAAGAGAAAGGTGAATCACTTACAATATGTATCATATCAAAGTAAGCATAGATTAAAATAATTATTACCACATGAAAATATATAAAATAACTAAAAATGGCCATAAATTGAAAAAAAAAATTAAAGTAAATAAAACGCAACAAAAACACTGTTAGTTTTTAAAAGAGTTAAGAATATAAAAAAAATTATACCAATAATTACTACACAAAACAGAACAATAACTGAATATTAAAAAAATTTATATCACAACAAAGAATGAAAACAGAAAAAAATAGTGAAATAAATAGTGAAACTCATAAAAAAATATATCAGAATAAAAAAATATACATATACAGTGTGTCCCCCGATTGAGTTACCTGGAAAGACATTTTTGGTGTACTTTTATTTTATTTTTAATCACGTAGGCCATGGTAGTTAAGCAAAAACTACTTTCTTGTTATGTAAAGTACATTTTCTGTAAAGACACAAAATGTCAGTAAAGAAAGATATTCAGATTAATAAGTTATATTTGTATACAACATTTTAAAAAGATCCGCATACTTTGATGATTTTGACCCTACCATAACCGCATTTTACGTTAAAATAATTTACTTAAATAAATAAATAAGGTTTTTTTTTCGATATCGACATCGATGTAAAATGACGATTATACAGAAATAAAACATAACAAAATATTATATTACTAACTCCAAATTGTGTAAAAACTATTATAAATAAAACAATATCAATATCTTGATGTCTTTAAAAATGAAATTAAAATAAATAATTTTTGAACTCCTTAAGGCAGCGTTAGCACGCCTTCGTCGCAAGGATAACCATCAGAAAACTTTAAAGAGCTATTAAAATTTATCTATTGATCAGAACGAAAAATGAGAATACAACATGATTCACCTTAAATACCATATGGATTTAATATATAAAATTACAGGCAATACTGATGCCTATTTTATTTATTAATAAGAAATACGAGCATTTTATTTAGTGTCATTTTATAAAACTAAATAATCGTATTTCCTATTAATGAAAAAATAAGCATCAGTATTGATTGCCTATATGATTATATATTAAATCTGTATGGTATTGTTACGTGTTTGTTATTTACACAAACACCTCTAATCGTAGATTCGCTGATTGAAAGTCCAGGTAACACTTACTCACTACTTTATTTACTAATTAACAATTAACAACAATAGATTAATTACTTTCTTAAGTATAATCACACTTGAACACTTATAAGCAAAGCTGCAAATTGTTTCTGTGTATCATGGTCGTAGAGTACAGATGTACTTACTGTCGCTGGCATTCACCTTGACCGCGAAATTATTTCTCCAGTCCAGTTTATTATTAGCTTTCGAGTTGTGTACCTGTTAAGTCACTTGGGCGTATTGCATATTGTTTTTGTGTTTTTATTTTATTTGTTGTACTGTATTGTTGATATTAATTTAATAATAAAGCATGGCAGACGTACGCAGGGGTAGAAAACGGTCATTTGCTGACAAAGTGAATAAATTCATAGGTGAATTCCCGGATTTATTCTTTGATGGTGCTAAAATAATTTGTAAAGTGTGCCAGAATGATTGGATGTGTTGGGATAAGCGTGATTGTGGACCTCACGTAAATAGTGTACACCATAAAAATAAAAAAAAATGGCGTGCCTCGACAACACAGTTTAAGTTTGATTTACTATTAATGCTGATTGCCTGTGATGTTCCGCTGAACATAGTCTATAAATAACCATTTCGAGAGTTCTGAAATAAATACAATGCCCAGGTGAAGTTACTAAGTAGCACAACGTTATGTAAATATCTAAGCACAGGGTAAATAGTATAAAAGAACTAAATCTGGTTTTTAAGTTAGGCGAGTCGCAGTTAGAAATACGAGATACTGCTAAAAACTTAGGAATCTTGTTTGATTCACAACTATCGTTTACGAAGCATGTTTCAAAAATAATCAGTCAGTCTTACTTGAAACTTAGACATCTCTATCAATTCAAAGATTTACTGCAAACGAGGATTAAAGTGCAACTTGTAGAAACCTTAATTTTGTCGATTTTTAACTATGGAGACTGTTTATATGGACCGTGTTTAAATGCAGTGGACAAAAGGAGACTTCAAGTCATTCAAAACTGTTGTGTAAGATTTGCATGTAAAGTGCCAGTTAGAGAACACATAACTTCCTATTTTAAGGAGTTAAAGATGTTACGATTAGATGAACGTCGATTTCTTCACTACTCTTGCCTAATAAAAAAAATAATTGAACTCAAAATCCCAGTTATCTATATAATAAAATAGAATTTAGACGTAATGCCCATAGCAGAGTTATACGGAACTCTAATGATATCAGTATACCTAGGCATACCACTGCTGCATACGAAACATTATTTTCATATCTAGTTTCTCATATATATAATCAGCTATCACCACAGGCATTTCAGACAAGCCTTGCGTACTTCAATGAAAAATTAAAAAATAAATTGCTATGTAATGATTTGAGTTTTATGGCTATTCAAAAATTCTAATTCTTTATTTGCATTTTGTAATAAAAAATTTTAATTACTACTATGTTAGGGTAAGGTTTATATATCAGTTCTCTGTATCTTATCCTTTTGTATGTTTGTATTATATTGATACTGTACAATAAATTTATTATTATTATTATTATTATTATTATTTACCAACTGTACATGTAGATATGGTTAATAATTTGAAATGTGAATTAAAAAAATACACGGCTGTGGTTATCTGTTGATGAGACAATAGATTGTAAAAAAAATTCTAATTTAAAAGTTATAGTACGAGTACTGGACCCTCTTAAACCGACAGTTCCACTGTTATTAGCTAGCAAAAGACTAAGTCAGTGTACTAGCGAAACAATTACCAGGGTGGTGCTGGAGACATTAGAAAAAATTTGACAGGACAAAAAATGTGTTTCTTAAATCTCCTAAACGTCTCCGTGCATTTCATAGCAAGTGTCCCGGTATTCCTGAACCACCACAGCCGAATCTTACACGTTGAGGAACATGGTTGTAGGCAGCTTTTTATTATGCTGAATATTTCCAACAAATAAAAGCTGTGATACTACAATTCAATCCAGATGAGGCTGCAGCTATTAAGGAAGCTGTGGGCAAGTGTGTTAAATAAAGGCCGGTTTTACCAAATTAAGAAAAATATGTGATGGTGCAGCCCCACATCCGTTAAGTGCGTTCAAAGACTATTTTACGTATGCGTGTATTACATCAGTAGATGTCGAACGGTCGTTTTTAAAATATAAGAATATATTTTCACCAAAGCGAACATTACTCGTGGAGACAACCGTAGAAACATACCTGATGCTGCAAAATGGCTACACATCTTCTCCAGTTTGTGATAACCAAGCTAGTTCGTCAAGTTAGTTAAGAGGGTAAGTTTTACATACATTGTCATAAATTGTAACAGTTTATTGTTTCTCGTATTAGTTAATTTCGCGTATGCCACTGTCCCACGGAACATTTTTGACAGCCCTACAGTCTCTCTCTTATTTCTTATTTACTCGTTCACGTTCAATTTAAGATTGACACAGTGTGTCTTATTTATACATCCGTTCACACGGTCTAGGGCATTCCAGAATATTCCCAGCCGTTCGCGTACAATTCAAGTCTCATCTAACCAGTCTACACAGTGCAGTGGCGTAACAATATTTAGGATGAATCATCTGTCTTCCGTTTTTCAATATTACTGACAGAAAAATTTTAACAGTAATTTATAGATTTAGTTCGATATCTGGTGAAAACGCAGCTTTAAAATACAACCGAGCTGAAGTTTTTATATGGGGCACTGCTCTTAATAAATAATCCCTGTATGAGCTACATAAATAAACAAAGCATTTTCAGTTTTCAACTAAAAAAATCAGCAATTGGGAAAACGTGACCATTTTCTTTCACTCACATATTCGAGAAAAACAGAAATTGGCCATCATAATGAAAATGACGTCGTCATATTAATATCTGACACAAGTGACAATTTTCATTATGACTGTGTCGTATATCCAAGCTCACATCACTAGACATGCTAATGGTTTTTTTAATGTAATTGATTATATTTGAATACCTATAAAATACGCGATTAGACGCCGCCCATGGCCTGGAATTCTTTCAAGGTTAAAGCTACTACTGCCGGTATCGCTATTTATTAAACACTACTATGTGGGCCACCCGTCATATTTTAGCAAAATAGAAACCCACTCACCTGTAAACTTTCTTTACATTGGTGTAAACAGCTCAAAACTTCGGGCTTTTCATTTTCTCCCACTAAGATACTTAATCCAGCTAAGTATCCTTTCAGGTGGTGTCTCATTTTGTTGTCGGATCCCTAAAACGAGCCAATGTAAAATTTACCGTATAGGACATTTGACCTACTTACTAAATTACGGCAAAATTTTTAACAATTTACCTGCCAACAGGCTCCAACGGTGAGAGTAGTGTTAATTCCCTTGGTGGGGTGTAGGGGCCAGTCGTCAATGACTTCTGGGTTTTTCTTCTCGCTGCGAAACAGCTGCCCGTCAATATAAAGTTCAACGTCTGGGAATCGTACGTTGACAGCGTAGTGGTGCCACTGGTCGTCGCAAACCTAGAACAAACATTTTTAATAAAGCAGTTTCTAAAAGGCATCCACGAAAAAATATGCTTACCTGAGGGATTTTCCACCTCCACTCGGCAGGTCTGAAGATGTTGAGGTCCCCTTCTGAGAAATCCCTTCTTAACAGGAGAATCAAGCGGCAGTTTCTTACGAAAAGAGCGTAGTGGTGCCGGTTCATTTCTGAAAAACAAAATTACACGTTAAATTGATGTTTTCAATTTGTTTTTCCGCAGATTACCAACAGTGACAAGTATGTCCCAAATTCAATTCAAATTCAAAACACGTTTATTTCAATTAAAAACAGAACATATTGCCCTCGCCCGACACCCGGTCCGTTGCCGACCTAGTATCCCCGCGTATGATGGCCACCGACGGACAATTGTTAGGTCTAGCGGAGCGCAGCCAGTCCGGGCTTAGAAGTAGAAACTTTAAAACAATACAACACTTAAAAAATAAAAACATTTTAAATTGTATAATAAAGTTTGAATAATAGAAATCAACAACGCATGCGCCGCTGATGTAAAACATTAAAACAATGCAAAAAATAAAAAGTAAACTGTAAAAGATTTGTGTATATAAATTTAGAATTTTGATAATGCTACGACGCCGACGGGCCAAACTGCAAAGTAAAAAAATCGCCTCTAAACAATACATAACTGGGGAGCGGGAATGTCTCTCCGCTTATTCTTGAGGATATTAATGATATCTCTTGTATATAATAATGTGCCACAATTTACTGATATTTTATTGGAAATGGCGCGTACTCCCTTATTTGTGTAATGAAGTATGTCCCTTTACATACAGGGTGTCCCAATCAAAAGTAGACACGCTGAATAACTTCGGATACATTTTTTTGAAAAATTGGTGAAACGCGTCAACCTTGTTTCCAAGGGGGGACATATTTTAATGTAATACTTGTATATCTATCATCATCCCTCTACCCTACACGGCCACCCCTCAAGAAAATCAAATGGTAAAGGGGGTCGAGTGATACATCTTTTGAAAGGTCTTTCAATTCTCTAGTATAATCTGTCTTGAAATTCTGTACGAACATTTCTGGACACATCTGGCGTCAATAAACGGCATTCTCGAACAATTCTTTCACGTAACTCTTCCAGAGATGCGGGTTTTGTTGCAAATACCTTCGATTTGCTCGCGCAAAATAACGTTGTTAAAGAGGGCCTTAGTGTAAAAATTGTACACAAATCAAAAATTATAAAAAAAATTTTCTACATTATTCTCGAGGTGGATCCAGTCACGTATAACACATTCATTGGTAATGAAAAAGTTTCCTTGGGATGGAACAGATGCCCAGTTCGCGAGCATGTATCTGTTACGAGGTGCTTTAAATGTTGCAAGTATGGTCATATAGCGTCAAATTGTAATCTAAACTTTGTTTGCCCATTATGTAGCGGAGACCACAAAAAAGATGATTGTGTGTCTCAAATTTTTAAGCGTATAAATTGTTGTGCTCTAAAGGAAAAAAATTATTTAAATATTGATTTAAACCATTCTGTGTTTGATAGGGAGTGTCATTGCTATACTAAATTAAGAGAGCTGCAGCGTAGCAAGGTCAATTATATTACTTAATTGTTATATTTATTTCTATTAATTTATATAAATTTAATTTATTTTTCTCACAAAGTTAGTCTTTTTACTAGATACAGGCCCGTGTAAAATCTCAAATATAATGACCTCCTTATCTGAATATGATATTCTTACTAATGATGACCACAACCTTTTAGTTGCACATGTAAATTGTCGTTCTATTATAAATTCTTTTGTATGTTTGAAAGACTATATTTTAATGCAGAGTTTTGATGTGATAGGGGTCACAGAAACGTGGCTTAAGCCTAATATACTAACAAATGCAGTTGACATTCCGGGGTACACTTTCCTACGGAATGACAGGATTGAGAAAACAGGAGGGGGGAGTTTAAATATATATAAAAAAAGGAATTAAATATATTTCTCTCATGGAAAAAATCCCAGAAAGCCAAAGCCCTGAAACTTTTGAACATACTTGGGTGGAAATTAACTACAATAGACAAAAATTTACGTTAGGAGTAATTTACAAACCACCTAATGTAAGTAATAATAGTCTTAGTCACTTAGACGATATTTTGTCAGTTTTGTATCCAAATTCCGACGAATTATTACTCGTAGGTGATCTAAATATAAATATGCTCAATATAAACACTCCTGAATGCAAATATTTAAACAACATATTAGAAAGCTATAATATAAAACAAATTATCATTGATCCAACTCGCGTTTCTGCTATCTCTGCGACCCTCATTGATATAATCGCGGTAAGTAATTTTGAAAAAGTATGTAAATCTGGTACGGTAAATCTACCCTCAATTAGTGATCATCTGCTCACATATTGTTGCATCGATTGTCCTCCGTGTAAGAAAATTCCTAAAAAAATAAGAATACGTGATTTTAAAAATTTTAATATCGATGAACTAAAATATCTGGCGTCACAAATTGACTGGTCGGAAGTATTATTGATAGACGATATAGACTCAAAAGTTCTATGGTTAAACCGCACTTTAACTCTCTTATTAGACACATGTGCTCCTTATAAGTATATCAATATTACTAGGAAATCGCCTCTCTGGATCACGGACAACATAAAATTCATGATCAAATTAAGAAATCGTGCATTTTCAAAATATAAATCATATAGGCGTAAACCAAATTGCGACATAGACGTGTTGAACAGTAAGTGGATCTATTACAAGCAACTTCGCAATTTAGTCACATCGTCAATCAGGTTAGAAAAAAGAGCATATATTGAATATAGATTAAGAACGCAAAAAAAATTCAAAGGACTGGTGGAAAACTATTAACTCATTAGATGTGCACTCCAAAGCCAGCATACTTATACCAGAACATTTAAACAATCCGGATGCCCTTAATAAATTTTTTGTTGACTCAGTCCCCACTATCGTAGTAGAAAATAACACTATTGTTGCGTATCAGACAAGTGCTCACCCCGACATTCATACAAAATTAAAATTTCACAGTGTTGAAGAAAAAGATATACTAGAAGCTTTTTCACAAATTAAATCTAACTCACCAGGCAGTGAACAATTTTCTTTGAATACTTTTAAACTCTGCTTAGATTTTTTTAGTCGTACCGTTAACTCATATAATCAACTTCTCAATAGAAAACAACGTAGTTCCAGCAACTTGGAAAGAGGCCATAATTTTACCCCTTCCAAAAAAAAAATCCACCAGAAAATTATAGTGATTTTAGACCTATAAGCCTGTCAAATATTCTTTCAAAAGTTCTAGAAAGAATTATACTCAAGCAATTATTACAACATATCCGCTCTCATAATTTATTACCACAAAATCAGTCGGGCTTCCGTGCTCGTCACAGCTCTATTACTACACTCGTAGACATGGCAGATGACATCTTAAAAGCTATTGACGACTCACAAGTTACAACCGCCGTTATGTTGGATTATACAAAGGCCCTTTGACTGTTTACATCATGAGTTATTATTAGGTAAACTCAAGCACTTGGGAATTGAGTCGGTAAAGTGGTTCAGAAGTTATTTATCTGGAAGAACTCAGCAGGTCAAAGTATACAGTTCAGAAAAACAGCTGATGTCTCAGGTAAGCGCTGTCACATCAGGGGTACCTCAAGGGTCCATTTTGGGCCCTATACTATTTGTGCTTTTTATGTTTGATCTCCCTGAGAAAATAAAGTTTTGTAAAATCCATCAATATGCAGACGACAGTCAAATGTATATTTCGTACAGTCGAGCTGACGTAGAACAGGCAATCGTTAATATTAACAGAGATTTAAATTCCATATGTAAATACTCAGAAGATCACGGTTTAATGCTCAATGCTCAGAAATCCGTCGCAATTAATTTCAAATCCAAGCGTTTTGAATTATTTGAAAACTCTTGTAATTTATACATAAATGGCACCAAATTATCTTTCGTAGAATCTGCAAAGAGCCTGGGAATTATTTTTGATACCCATTTAACGTTTGAAACTCATGTTACTAAGCTACTACAAAAATGTTATGCGAAGCTGAAATCATTATATCCATTTAAGCATGTCTTACCAACATCCACTAAATTAAAACTATCAGAGTCGCTTATAATATCTCAACTTGAGTATGGAAATGTCATTTACGGACCATGTCTTACCGGTGTAGAACAATATAGACTACAAAAATTACAAAATTCATGTATGTGGTTCTCTGCCGTGATATCTAGGCGTGATCACGTTACTCCTCTTTTTAAAAAATTTAATTGGCTTAATCTTAAATCTAAATGGCAACTGCACCTGGTCTGTCTTGTGCACAATATATTAAAATATCAAGAGCCTAAATATCTTAGCAAGAAATTAACTTTCAGGGGCTCCTTGCATAGTTCTAATCTACGTTTCGTAGATACCACACTAAATATTCCAAGTCACAGCTCCAAAAAATATGAATCCTCTTTCACTTACTTAGCTGCTTCTTTATATAATGCAATCCCTGATCACATCAAAAGCCTGCCTTTTCAAGGATTTAAAAAAAATTTTAAGCAAATATTTTTAAGTATGTAAAATGTTTTTCGTTATGTTACATGCATACCACAGCTTTCTAGAAAGCTGTGATACATATTAATGCAGCAAATTGTGTCTTATGACCTCTGATTTTATTTTATTGTTTCTTATTCTTATCTTTTTTTATATTATCGATAATTGTTTTTTACCTTTTCTTTATTTTTGTATTTACTGTTTATCATACTGGTTGGGATTGATACCAGCAACTGCTGACACCCCGCCAGTTTAAATAAAGTTTTTTATTATTATTATTATTATTATTTCAAATGTTCCCACAGAAATAAATCCAAGGGAGTTAAATCGGGTGACCTAGCGGGCCACTCCACAGGACCTCTTCTTCCAATCCATCGCTCAGGAAACCGATTATCCAAAAATTGCCAGACTGCTACAGCAAAATGTGGGGGTGTCCCATCCTGTTGAAAAAACAGTTCGCCCTCTAACGGATTATCGTCTTCTTCGAGGATTTGGGTAATCATTGGGTCGATGTTATTTTCTAACAGATCGAGGTACCTTTCGCCATTTAAATTGTCAGGAGTAAAAAACGGCCCAACAATGTGATCCCCTAAGATGCCAGCCCAAACATTTAACTTATGAGGCCTTTGGGTATGAGTTTCCATGAACAAATGTGGATTAGTTTCACTCCAATACCCATAATTGTGCCTATTTACCTCCCAATTTAACTGAAATGTCGATTCATCAGAAAAACACGTATTGTACAGTGGATTGGCATTACCGTTTAATTGTTGCCTAAAAATCTCACAGAATTCAAGCCGACGATCGGGATCATCTTCGTTTAATTCGTGTACCAATTTAAATTTATATGGATGAAAGTGGGCCTTTACAATTCGATGAACACTGCTTCGTGATACACCGGAAGCCTCAGCTACTTTCCTGATCCATTGAGTATTATCCATCTGCAAATGATCCAGAACTGCCACTACGACTGCTTCATTCCTAATCGGTCGCTGAGGTTCATGCTTTTTGTTTCCTACAGAACCTGTTTCCATAAATTTTGTCAATAATTGTAAAACATACTGAGAACGAACCCTTCTATCTGGGTGATTTCTATTGAATATGCGCTCCGTAGCTCTAGCATAATTATCGTTTTTAAAATAAATGCTGACAATTTCTATTCTCTCCTGAAGGGTATAAACCATTTTGAGAACTCACTCTGGTAAAATGTATCTAGATTTAAAATTAGTTGTGAACAAATTAATGTTCAAGGACTATCAAATACTTATGAGTATTTTATTATTCTAAAACTAAACGGACAAGGAAAGTGGTTTTTGTCGAAGAAACTCGTGTTGATTTGAGAGCACTAAAAAACGTAGTTTTTTTTATAAAATTCCAAGACCCAGGGCCGTGTATTTTAGATTTTTTAAACGATTTCGATTGTGTGTAATCATCAAAAATGAAATTATTTTCCTTAAGAACGAATCGATAAAAGTTTAAAAAAAATAAACAGTTATGTAGGGAATTGAGAGACCTTTCAAAAGATGTATCACTCGACCCCCCCTTGCCATTTGAATTTTTTTGAGGGAATGGCCGTGTAGGGTAGAGGGATGATGATAGGTATACAAGTATTACATTAAAATATGTCCCCCTTGGAAACAAGGTCGCCGTGTTTCACTAATTTTTCAAAAAAAATTTTATCTCCAAAGTTATTCAGGGTGCCTACTTTTGGTTGGGACACCCTGTATACATTTATTAAGCTATGGTCATGATCAGCAGTACGATTTGATCGTCGTATTTGTTTAGTAGTAGGGAACGGCCAGCCTGAATTATATTTTTTTCCAGAATAACCGAAAGTGTACTTTGTCTATTAGCAACTGAGATCCACACATGCTTAACATGAAAATTAAGTCGTAGATAAATGTCCAGTACGGACTTTTTTGGGTACAATTTTGTTTATGGCTTGCACTTGTGACGTGTTAAAGCGGGCCTACTTTAATAATGAGCAATCCAAAATGACTCAAGAATCATGCCCTGGGAGATTTCTCATTACTCTTGGAACGCTTGTATACACACATTCTAAACTAGACCAGGGTAGGTAAGTCACCCTGTATCGATTTCCATTTCATTAAGTTGAAGAGTTTGCACATCGGCAGATTAATATCCAATTTGCTTTGAACAATAAATTGGCCTATATTTTTTGCCATCTTGGCTGAACTCCAATATATTTTAAAAATGTTTATGAAGCGATATTTGCTATTTATTCGTTTCAATATCTTAATGACCCATAACGGGTAATGGGAGGGATTACGTTAGATTCTTGTTGTATACAAGGTGACCCGAAAACGAATAGGTCTCACCTTAATATAGGGTTGTTACCTTGTGATTATTTTGGCACGTTCGGTAACAACCAGATAATAATAGACGGTGTTTCAATAAGGGCGCAATATTTCAAGGTTCAATAAAACATGCTTTTCTGTAGCAAAGTATTGAAATATTTTTTGAGAGCTGCAAATCGTTTCTGTGTATCATGGTCGTAGAGTACAGATGTACTTACTGTCGCCGGCATTCACCTTGACCTCGAAACTCTTTCTCCAGTCCAGTCCAGTCTATTATTAGCTTTCGAGTTGTGTACACGTTAAGTCACTTGGGCGTATTGCATATTGTTTTTGTGTTTTTATTTTATTTGTTGTACTGCATTTTTGATATTAATTTAATAATAAAGCATGGCAGACGTACGCAGGGGTAGAAAACGGCCATTTGCTGACAAAGTGAATAAATTCAAAGGTGATTTATTCTATGATGGTACTAAAATAATTTGTAAAGTGTGCGAGAAAGATTTGGTGTGCTGGGATAAGCGTTATTGTGGACTTCACGTAAATAGTGTACATCATAAAAATAAAAAAAATGGCGTGCCTTCGACAACACAGTTTATGTTTGATTTACTATTAATGCTGATTGCCTATGATGTTCCGCTGCACATACTCGATAAACAAACATTTCGAGAGTTCTGGAATAAATACAATGCCCAGGTGAAGTTATCAAGTCGCACAACGTTATGTAACTATCTACCAACTGTACATGTAGACATGGTAAATAAGATTAAATGTGAATTAAAAAATACACGGCTGTGGTTATCTGTTGATGAGACAACCGATTGTAAAAAAAATTCTATTTTAAATGTTTAAACCGACAGTTCCACTGTTACTAGCTAGCAAAAGACTAAGTCAGTGTACTAACGAAACAATTACCAGGGAGGTGCTGGAGACGTTAGAAAAATTTGAACTGACAAAAAGTCAAGTGTTGATGTTTGTGGCTGATGGCGCCGTGACAATGCGTTCGGTAGGCCGTTCTTTGCAAGAACAAGGTTGTACGTCTATACATCTTACGTGTAAAGTGCATGCTTTACATCTTGTGGCAGAAACTATTCGAAAAGGTTTTCCAGAGGTGGATGCATTAATAGCAAGTAAAAAAAAAGTGTTTCTTAAATCTCCTAAACGTCTCCGTGCATTTCATAGCAAGTGTCCCGATATTGTGAAGAACTATAAACCATTACATGAAAGCATAAAAAAATTAGAAAACAGTGCGTTGTCGTTAGCGGAGTCACTGCAAATAGTGGACGAAGTAAATCTACTGCTACACGCTATAGGTGACGCAACAAATAAGCGCGTTAAATAAAAGTTAGCAAGTGTGTTAAATAAAGACACCCGTTGTACCAAATTAAGAAAAATATGTGATGGTACAGCCCCAGATCCGTTAAGTGCGTTCAAAGACTATTTTAGTATGCGTGTATTACATCAGTAGATGTCGAACGGTCGTTTTCAAAATATAAGAATATATTGATGCTACAAAATGGCTACACATCTTCTCCAGTTTGTGATAAGCAAGCTAGTTCATCAAGCTAGTTAAGAGGGTAAGTTTTACATACATTGTCATAAATTGTAACAGTTTATTGTTTCTCGTATTAGTTAATTTCGCGTACGCCACTGTCCCACGGAACATTTTTGACAGCCTTAGTTATAATATGAACATTTGGGTTATGTATGGAACAACATATCTAGTAAATGGCCGCCACGGCTTTGCTGGCACATGCGTACTCTTTTGGCGAAATTTTGAATAACGGTGTTGTATACATGTGGCGGTATTTCGTTGATACAGCGTCTAATTTCGGCCTTCAATGCTTCGGTGGTCGCGGACTTGTTGGCATAAACCTGTGACTTCAGATAACCCCATAGCGAAAAGTCCAAAGGTGTTAAATCGTAAGAGCGTGGCGGCCAATTCTGATCACCAAACCGAGAGATGACATGACCAGGAAAAGACTCGTGCAAGACCGTCAATGTTTCACGGGCGGTATGGCAATATCTTCCAATTGAGGCACAAAAAATTGGTTTATCATAGCACGATAACGTTCGCCATTCACCGTTACTGCATTACTTGCCTCATCTTCGAAGAAAAACGGCCCAATGATTCCTCCAGACCACAATGCACACCAAACAGTGGCACGTTTTGGATGCATTGCTTTCTCATGAATCATTCGTGGTATTTCTGAGCCCCAAATGCGGCAGATTTGCCTATTAACGAAGCCATCGAGGTGAAAATGGGCCTCATCACTGAAAATAATTTTGTCCGCAAAGTCGGCATTCACTTCTTGTTGGTCAAGGATCCAATTGGTGAACTCTCTTCACTCTGCATGGTCTGTTGGCAAAGGTTGTTGAGTCAATTGGCCTTTGTAGGCATGGAGATGCAAATCTTTAGTGCGAATACTCTGAACTGAAGTGTCTGTTGTAACGTCTAATTCTTGTGTACGACGACGAATCGACGTCTCTGGACTCTCGGCCACGCTCTCGCGGACTGACGTGATGTTTTGTTCTGAACGACCTCTACGAGCTCGTGTCGTGTGTTTCACATCACTAACCGAACCAGTACTATCGAATTTTTCGATTATTCTTTTCACAGCAGATGAATGAGGAACATTATTTCGACCGAAAATTGGACGCACTTTAAGAATCGTGACAATCAAACTTTCACCATTTTGATAATAATGTTTAACAATCAGGACGAGTTGTTCTATCGTGTAATGCTCCATGTTTACTAACTCTCATCTGTCTCCTATCGACCTGCTATGACATAATCTTGTGACATCATCATGACAGTCAAACTGGAGCGCAATTCAAATCTTGCGCTCCTATTGAACACCTTCTATAACACAATCCTACATCAAAATTTCATGTAAGTCCCAAATTATTCAAATAAGCAACATGTGGAAGAAAAACACGATACGAATTTTCAGTTTCCTCTAGATATCTGAAAAATCAAGTCAGATAAGGAAGTTCTGTTGGTCTTAGGGTTTTAGTATGAAAATCACGCATCTTTTCTCTAATTTGACCGATGTTGTCACTCGCAAGATAAGTGAGATCTCTGTGCTGGGAAAGTTAAAGCCGAACACCCTGTATATGCATTCGCATTGCTACTGGACGCTCGACAATAACGAGCATCCCCGGCAAGATGACGGTCAGTAAGTAATTGTTTTTTATAGCTGCAAATTAATTTTTTTGTTCCCATTTTTATAAAGAAAACAGATTTATTGCATAATATCTAAGAATATTTTATCATTTCATATTGTCTGAGAATGTTTCATCAGGTGTTTACCATATATTATTATTTATATCTTCGTAAATCGTCTATGAAATCGCTAGTAATAAATGCAAATAAAAGCCGGAACGCACTATAAATATAGCAGCATATGAGTTGCTTTTGTAGAAGACTGCAGGATATTTTGCTGAAATTAGCGCTATTAGAGAATACAATAAGTAGGAATCGCATCCGGTAAAATCGGAAAGTGATTTCATGACCTTATTCTTGGAAAAATTAAAACAATTATTAGATCTATAAACAAATTTTTTTTCACCGAAAAACAGTTATTTTTAAATTTATACGGTCATATCAGGACACGGCAGATTAATTATAGAATAGTTGATTGTAATATTATCATCATTTCCATGAATCCATGAATGCACGCTGTCAATTAATACAAATTTAAATGTATGTATGTCTAATATTTCAATGATATGATTGATACGATGCGATAACGCCGATAACTTTGAAGATAATTATACTATCTTAATCATCATTAACAAAATATATAAATAAACTCTTAATGGGAAATAAATAATAATCAATGAAATCGCGGAATGAGATCTAACAGTTCAACAAAATAATGTCGGTAACCGGTAACTATTCATTCAGTTAAATGGAATGACTATATTTTTTTGATGGTTTTTCATTAAGCATGAATTTCTAAGTGCAACAGTTTTTTTCGGATTTTAAAAATTCCAAAAAATAAGTGAGATACGAACAATTATTAATTTTTTCAAAATGGCCGCGTCAGATGTAGGCTATGGAAATTATTCAGTGGCGGTCGGTCCATGGAAGCAAGGGAAGCAGTGCTTCCCCTGGGATTATTTAAAAAAACACATAAATAGAACCTAATTATTATTTATCACATATATTAATCATTAAAATTTACTTTTACCCAATTTCAATAGATACGGCCCTGCTTTTATGCAGCTGAGATAATGTTGCACGTTAAAACCGTAACGATGACGCACTCGATTAATCGAGCCAACACGAACTCGCGCAACTTCGATATATGTAAGCAGAGACAACTGTCTCTGGTAAGTAGGTAACTTATTGAAATGCATCCCATCTCACTTCATAATCTTGATATCTGAGCTGTATAGCATCGTAATACGTTTTATTTTATAGATTTTAATCTCGATTTTAATATCGATTTTAATATTATACTTAATATTAATCTTCCTAGTATTATTCTCAGCTTTTGTGCTATATTTGTAAAAACTTTTTTGGTGTTTCTAAACCTGTGGTGCGGCGACAAGTGATTTTTAAAACGTTGAATATTAGTGCGCGTGTACGCAGATTTAGAATTACTTATTAAATTTGGAAGCTGGTTCTAGCACTGTGGAAAATATTATTTGCGTTTGTGTGGTGTGCAATTTGTTGAAAAGGGGATTTTCAACATATTCGTTTCAAGATAAACTGGATATTATTAGAAATGGGAAACCAACACCTGATTTAAAATTATTAAAAACGAAAGTTAAATCATGCTATAGGTACTTTAATATTGAAGTGTACAGTGCTAATCAGTAGTTAAGGGGTTGTGAAAATTTGTGTAAATTGTTTTGTTGGCCATGTGTACTGTTCACAAATGAAAAAGGTGTTTGGAATAAAAATGGCTTTTCAGATTTAAACAACATTCACAAAGTGACAAAAAGGCATGGTAAGTGTGAAACTCATTTGGGAGCGGTGCTAAAAGAATAAACATTTGGAAAATCACGAATTGAGCATTCATTAGATCAGCAGTTGAAAGAAAGTGTTAAAAGGACTTATTGATATTGTTTGTTTTCTCGGCGAAAATGAACTTAGTTTTAGAGGTCATACTGAATCTCGAAGCGTTGCTAATAGGGGCAATTTTATCAATTTAGTTGATTTATTAGCAAAATACGATACAATTTTAAGTAACCATCTGGAACACTCCACGATATTTCGCGGTACATCAAATCATATTCAAAATGATTTGATTCAGTCGATAAGCAATATTGTTTTAGAAAAGATCAAGCAAGAAATAAAAAAAGCTCCTTTTGTTGCAGTTATGTTAGATGAAACAACCGATATTACGAATATTAGTCAGTTGTCAATCGTAGTACGCTACATAAATCCAAATGGGAAATTCCAAGAGCGCTTTTTAGGATTTTTAGACGTAGCAACGCCATGAACGGCCGCAGCTTTATATACTATAGTTTGTCAGATAGTCGATGATCTACAGTGTGGTGCCAAACTTATCGCCCAAAGTTATGATGGGGCCGCTGTAATGGCTGGTGAATTGGGGGGGCCTGCAGGCCAAAGTAAAAGAGACTTTTCAGAATGCAATATTTGTACATTGTTTTGCGCATCGATTAAATTTAGTTCTAGCTCAATCTGCAGCGTGTCTTAAAGAGTGCAAAGTGTTTTTTTCAAGTATTAGTGGAATGGCTGCCTTTTTTTCAAAATTATCAAAACGGACACGAGAATAAAAACTTTTTCAAGAAATTTAACCAGTGAAGAGCGGCTTTCAAAATTGTCCCTGTTAACAATAGAAAGTGACTTTGTGAAGATGTCAAAAAATTCAAACTTTTACGACGAAGTTATTTCCGACATCGCAAAAAAGGAGAGGCGGATTAAACTACATTGTAAATAGGTAGGTATGTGCATGTTAACTACTTAACAAACTCTCTATTTCGCTGCGGGTTCAATCCTCGCCACCAGCGCTGGCAATGTCGGTGGATATGGTTGTGTGTCTGCGTTTTTTTCATAAGTGTAACCCTCGCCCGTGCAGCTTCGGCTTTGGAATCGGGGGTTGTCTAATTTTTGTGGTGTTTTTATGTTTTATGTTTATTGAGGAGTGGCGGTCCTACAAGTGTACTTTTTTCTAGATGTCATAACTTTGCAGCTTTCGACATTTGTTTTAAAATGAGTATACGGAAGCCACGTCCCTTTTCTTAAAATAATTTTTGCCTCGCTTCGCTCGGGGCCTCGCGCTACCCATCACTCTATATCACAAACTGCATGCTTCCCCTGTATCAAAACTCACCGCACGCCCCTGAAATTATTAGTAAGGTTGTAGACTTGTCTGTAAAGAAGAAAATGGTTGTTTGAATTACTGATAGGTACCAGTATTTTTAGATTTTTTTTTTTCAAAAAACCGAATTTAATTTTCATTTTCATTTCCGTAGGGGTCCTATGGAAATTTTTTTAATGGAACTGTGCTATTTTTTTTTATTAATCAGAAATAATGATTCATAAACTATAATTTTTTCGCCATTCATCATTTCTTAACAATATCCTTCGTAATAATAAAAGTATTTTTAAAAGGTAAACACAAATTAAACAAGAAATAATTTTAATAAAACGTTACAACCATGAATAAATAGAATAACAAAACTATTTAAAACCTAAATTATAATAAACCATTATAAAAATTGTTCAAACTATTCACCGTTTTGATTAATACACAGAGTAGCGCGAGTTATTGTTGCACGTCTAACATTCTGTAATTGTTGGTGTTATTTGTGCAATTTCGTGTCGAACTCTTTCTTCCACATCTTGCCTTGTGGTTGGAGCAGTCACGTAGACTCTATTTTTCAAATGCGCCCAAATAAAAAAATCGAGTGGGGTTAAGTCAGGCGACATTTCAGGCCATCTGACTGGACCATGGGTCCCAATCCAACGATCTAGAAACAATTGATTTAAGTAATCCCTAACGATAATAGCATTGTGTGGTCCAGTCCCGTCTTGTTGGAAGTAAACCTCGTCAATATTGGTATTGGGAATTTGATTAATCTGTGGAACTATTATATTTTGGAGAAATTCTAGATATCTTGGTCCAGTTAGAGTTCCGTCAAAAATTATTGGACCTATGATATGGTCGCCCAGTACGACTAACCAAACATTGAAGCCAAACCGCTCCTGAAACTGCCCCTGTCTCATAATGTGAGGATTTTCAATTGCCCAATATGGAGTGTTGTTTCGATTAAGTAACCCAAGGTTTGTAAATCTCGATTCATCAGTGAACAAAATGTTTTTGATAAAATTCTCATTTCTTAATTGGCGTAACTGTAACCAATTACAAAAAGTTATTCTTCCTTGATAATCATTCTCATACAAAAATTGATGCAATTGATATTGATAAGAACGATAGCCGTGTTTCTTTAAAATTTTCCTGGCTGATTCTTTGGAAACTGGTAATTCATATTCAATTTGTCTTACCGAAATGGTTGGGTCAACATGCACTAAAGCTAATACATTAATTTCCGTTTCTTCATCCACAATAAATCTTTCTTCAATTTCTATATCAGGTTGAGTTCTAAATTGATGGTCCAACCGGACGAAATAGTTTCTCCGAGGTTGTCTTCTTTCTGGATATCTCTCTTCATACAGAGTTTGTGCAACTAGCATTGCGTTGAGTCTCTCCACAAATAATCAACATGTCAACTTTTTCATCTCTTGAATATTTTTCAGCCATTTTATATTTTCTTGTTTATAACAAATTTAATACACTTGCTTCAGAAAATTAGTGAGTAAGTCAAGATTAATTCAACTGTTGTGAATGTCTGTCATTTTCATGGCTATCTGCAATTTTGGATTTAAATATAGATAGGTACCTTATTAAAATGATTTGTTGGCGCTTGCCTTTTAAAAATACTTTTATTATTACGAAGGATATCGTTGAGAAATGATTAATGGCGAAAAAATTATAGTTTATGAATCATTATTTCTGATTAATAAGAAAAATAGCACAGTTCCATTAAAAAAAATTCCATAGGACTCCTACGGAAATGAAAATGAAAATTAAATTCAGTTTTTTGAAAAAAAACTTAAAAATACTGGTACCTATCAGTAATTCAAACAACTCTCTTCTTCTTTACAGGCAAGTCTACAACCTTACTAATAATTTCCATAACCTACTTAGTAATTTTCTTACATCGCATTCATCTGACGCGGCCATTTTGAAAAAATTAAGAAATTGTTCGTATCTCACTTATTTTTTGGAATTCTTAAAATCTGAAAAAACTGTTGCACTTAGAAGTTTATGCTTAATAAGACACCATCAAAAAAAATATAGTCATTCCATTTACGAAAAGAAAGTTGATGTCACTTCCGGTTCGACCGGAAGTAATATTTTCATTCCTGTTAAAAGTAGCCCGTTATTATCTAATTTATGTGTACCAAAAACCAAATTTTTAAATTCAAAAACAACCAAAATATTGGGGGCGTGCATTGACTCGTGGCCACCCGGTATAAAATCCAACAAATCATAGAAACACCTATCAAACACCACTTTCTCACACCGAGGGGGGGGGGAGATGACATTCCGGCTCCCCGCATGTCCAATAAGATCGGAATCTAGACAATTTCGCGGCACTGGAGGTGGCAGAAGTTAACTTAAACTAACTGGAAGAGTCTCCATTGTAGTTTGTACTAATTATTACTAAGTCTTTCTCATTTTATCATCTGGCAGTTTTATAAACAACTTTTGTGGTGTCTTCACACTTTCACTCTTGCAGTTTGGCACCAAACACCACGTACAACGATGTGAACTCATTATTTTATATGATAAATAAAAAAAAACGACACCGAGCGTTACTTACGCTTGTTTGTTTACTACAAGAATGACGTCACAGTAGATAGTGACATGGCGACTCGTGTATTCGCGCCAATTTATATATTTGGAATTTTGAATGCTATTTTATCCTATAAAGCGATTTCATTTAAGCAAAATAAAAATTCCCATGGACTAATACTACGATAACAACACGCAGTTTTGGATGATAGAGGTATGGCGTTATGGAAATTTTTGCAAAGAATTTCGTTCCCTACAACTTTGTTCCTACACATTTTTGTCGTATCTCTTACGGTTTGTCCGTCGTTTCTGATGAAAGGTCACGGCACACACTTTTCTTTTTAATTTTAAGCAGTTTATACATAATCCTGGGGTCGGTCAAATGTGATGTTTATATATTATTGTTCCACATTTGTCATAGCTAGACCCCGGATCTCAGGTTGTCATTCCAGAGACGGTTCCATTAAAAATACACTCGTTGTTGCCTCCTGTATAAGTTGAGAAGTGCTGAAAAATTTGATAACAGATTCGTAATCTATGAGAAAAAAATATAAATCCCTTTATAAAATATCGAAACATGTGAACAATGACTGAAATAAAGTCGGGGGGGTAATATAGTTTTGCAGGGACCACTGTGCTTTGGCCAACACATATTTCATAACCAAACGAGTTCATTTTTCAAGAGTTGATGTTTTTTAAATAATCAAACTTACTGTGGTCATCGGCAGTACATAAAATGTGTTCCTTCAAGTGTTTGTCTTGGCCCTGATGTTGTCCGTGTCTCATCCATGTAGCGATGGTGAAAGTGCTTGGCAAATTATGGTCTAAGACGGAGTTAGGAATAGATACAGCTGTGCTGGCACCTAAGACAAAACAATATTATTTAGACACAGCCACATAGAAATAAACAAGTGATTGTTTGTCATTTTCATAAAATAAATCGTAGATATGAAAAGGTTTTTTTGGTCTAGTTAGTCAAAACCTTATTTTTTTTTTTTTTTTTGGGATTGTAATGGACGCTACTAACCGTCAAATTCAAACATTTGATCACTTTCGTGGCCCTCGTCCGAAATGAGAGGTTTTGTCCATTCCGCTCCAACACCAGGGCTTGGAAGTAGATCTATTGCCGAAGGTGAGGCACCACACAGCTTTCTCTGTGATTGAACGGAGTAAGTGTCTCTGTCACAACCTTTGCCGATGTGTCTGAAACCAAAAAAATAAAACAGGTTACAACATACGAAACCACTAAAATTAGAGGATTGATAAATAGTACTACTGCCATTAAACACCGGTTACCTACACATCACACTGGAACATGACCCTTAATGCAAATGTCTATAAAGGCGACATTTTCGGGGAATTTTATTTTATTTCTCCCTTGTAAGAAATATTGAAGAACTTTTAGTTATCATTTACCATGCACAAAGCATGTGAAAATATATGCAATTATAACGCATGGTCCCATTACAGAAACTTTTATTTAATTAATTAATATTAAAAACTGATGATATTTCCTCTAATAGGAGCACGAATTTCTTAATATAATCTGGATCTCCAATTGGTATTGCTCGACCTTGAGAAGATGTCCCTATATCTAGTTACATTTCAATTTATAATTGGCGACAATTAGTGATTTCGCGTTGCCGCACTGGGTTTCGATTTGTCAATTGTCACTTTTGGATGTTTTTTTATGTAATAGTAATCTGTAATGTGACTGAATTATTTTGTTTAAAATACCTGTCGTCATTAGTACACTTAAATTACGTTTACTGTAATGCTAGTATAGCCACTGTTTACTTGATATGAGAACTATGTGACAACTTATTTAGTTCTTATGGTCTTACCGCATGTAATAATTCTCCAACCCGTCAAGGCAACTATCTTGATAACTTATTTATACATTTTTTACTAGACAGTTGTACATCAAAAAACAATTGATCCAACATTATCTGACCATGTTGGTATAAATTTAAGCATTACCAACTACAAACCTTTACAAACATTAAAAAGGTTAATTTCAGGTCTATTACTGATACGGGTTTACTCAATTTGAAAACTTATGTGAAAAATCTTAATTGGGAATTTGTTGATGATTCTTTGAACATTGGTGTAAAAACTGAAATATTTTTACGAAATATGCTCTAGAGATGTGTGTCCTCATAAAATACAAAATTTTATACAATGACAAAAAATTAAGTTGGTTTACCGACAAGCTTCGGCAAATATTAATTACATTGGGCGGAGC
This sequence comes from Rhamnusium bicolor, assembly GCA_029963845.1. NCBI lineage: Eukaryota > Metazoa > Arthropoda > Insecta > Coleoptera > Cerambycidae > Rhamnusium > Rhamnusium bicolor. Next base: position 89,449 of record JANEYF010001076.1, read on the forward strand.
AAAAATCGACAAAAAGCAATGTGGAACTTGATAAAAAAACAATAATATTACAGAAAACCTTTCAGTATCTCTTGTCCAAATGATTTTAATAACTATTTTGCTAATATTGCTCAAACTTTAATTTACTCTGTACCACCAGGTGTTAACTTTGAAAATTATTTACAAAACTCGACTATATGTCTTTCACACGAGGAATTTAAATTTTCGACAGTGTCTTATATTCAACTGTCCAATATAATCAATAATCTCAAAAATATAAAAACTAAGGATGCATATGATATCTACATGAAAATATTAAACTGTATTAGATATATTATCATATCGCTCACTAAACTTATAAATCAGTGTATTAAGAATAACATCTTTCCGAAAATGTTTAAATTGTCCAAAGTTTTACCGTTGTTTAAAAAAATTCAGTTGAAGATCCAGCAAATTATAAACCTATTTCCATTGCGCCAATAATTGCAAAAATTTTTGAAGTAGTATTTAAAATACAGATACCTAATTGATTATTTTGAAAATGGCAAATTGTTTACTGACTGTCAGTATGGTTACAGATCAAAATCATCCGTATCAATTAATTCTTTAATAAATATAATAAATGATGGTTTTGAGTGCAAAGAATCTGTACATGTCCAATTCTTAGACTTAAGAAAAGCTTTCGATTGCGTGTCACACAATATCTTAGCAAGTAAATTAAATTTTTATAATTTTTCGGACAGCAGTAAACAGTTAATTCTATCCTATCTGACAGACTGAACTCAATTTGTCAATTTCAACAACGAGACGTCAGATTTATTAGACATTAAATTTGGCATACCCCAAGGTTCTGTTTTAGGACCAGTACTGTTTCATATTTATGTCAATGACTTGCGTAATAGTATGAATTTAGTGAATTTCACCCTTTTTGCTGACGACACAACACTGGCCCACACTCATAGTGACATAAATATTTTGTTATCGAAGCAAAATACAGTCTAAATGCAGTCCAATACTGGTTTTTAAATAACCAGTTAGTCCTGAATAAAGACAAAACTGAGACAATGACCTTTAGCTTAAAACATCAGTCTGTAGATACTGATTAATCACATTATATGAAATTTTTACGAGTTATTTTAGACAGTAAATTAATGTGGGAAAAACGTGGAACTGATTTGCAAGAATATATCACGCACATATATTTACTGCGAAATCTGGTAAATTGTATATCACAACCCACTTCTGGTGGCATACCATGTTTAAATTCAATCTAGATTAACATATGTTCTTCTGGTATATCTCATACCACAACAATATTCTCATTGCAAAGGAAAGCTGTAAGAATCATTGCAGGATTAACATACAGAGCTGATGTAAAAATGCCTTTAAACAACTAAAAATACTTACCTTGCCTTGTGAATATATATACTGAAGTGTCTTGTCTACATAAAAGATAACTAAATAATTATTCGACACATTACATCCTTATTCAACGCGTAATAAAGGCAAAATTAACTTCAATTTTTTTCGTTTATCAAAGTCTAGAAATGGGATAAATTATTGCGCAATAATTTTCTTTAACTTATTATCGAATGCTATTCAAGAATTTGACTCTAAACGTTTTAAATTTGTGATTAAAAGTTTTTTGCTAGAGCAAGCGTTTTATGATAAAATTTTTACTAAAAATTCTTGAGTTTCTAAGAAAATCGCGAATATTTCAAAAAGTTGTAACATGTTTATACATATAAAAAAAAAAATTAATTATACATAATTTGATGTAAAGAAATACGGGTATTTCATTTGACTTAAGCAAGTTTTCGCGGTTTGAGGTTTACAAAATATAACGTTAAAAATGGAACACTTGGTATATTATTATTGAACTTCTTTAAACTGTAGAGCGTAGCTCACCTTACGGTCTTTCTGCATGCCAAAAAGCAAATGAGTATTTTTTACACGAAGAAAGTTATAAAGGTTATTGTAAACCATTACATCTGTCAAATTTTTTAAATGTTAAATATCTCTGAAACGGCTGCGTTTAGGTATCCTACATGTTTTTGACTCAGAATTTTATGCTCTTTTCGAAAACCCTAAAATATATATACACCTATTTTTCTTGTTTTTTATGACCTTTCAAAGCACTATTGTGTATTTTTGTGACCGATAAAGATCTTATCTTACCTTATTTTGACAGCTATTTTAAACAAATAACTTTTTTTGAGATAATTGTTTTCACAGCACACTTACTTTGTGTATCAGGTTTGGTGTATTACATTATAATACCTATTTATTTAGACGAATTTTGATTTTTCTACTGTGAATTCTTATGGAATTGCTAAGTTATGGGTATCGCTGTAATCGTAAAAAGATGTATTTTCTAAATATCGTGATGAGCCACCATTTTGAGATTTGACAAGTATGCCTTTTTTAGAAAAACCGATTTTCTCACTTTTAAAGGCTCCTATGTAAGAGAGTATTTATCATAAAACAGTAATTTAATTTTTGCAATAGTAAAAAATTTTCGTTAAAACAATAAATAAAAAATCAAAAAAAAAAAAAATATACTGTTATATTCAGAATTCATCATGGATTCCAAAAATGTAATAATATACAGGGTGTTCTATTTAAAATAAGAAAGTTGGGGTAATTTCCGGCGAAACCGGAGGTGCATGAAAACGCAAAATATTGTCTTCTAATGCAGTTTTACGTGTATAACAGCACATTAAAATTTCATCAATTTATCTCCATAAACAATGAAAATAAAGGGGGTGAGCTAGGTTTCATTTACACCCAGCATAATAATATAAAATATTTGATTTTATCTTTAAAACGGACAAGGAATACTGAATTAAAAAAAAATTAAAACCCGTGTTTCAAATAACTTTCAAACATGATATAAGATATCTCAACCCCTCATGTCATTTAACATTTTCGAAGGAGTTGCCACGAAGGGGAGGGGGTTGAAAGAGGGTATGGAATTTGATGGTAAAAAAATGGCATCTTAAAAACAAAAATTGACCAATCTGAGGATTTTTCCCAAAAAATTTCTGTTTTCGAAATAGGTAATATAGATAATTTATTCAATCATAAGTGTGACAACTACTGTATAAGAAACGAATCGACCGATAAATTTAACCAATTTTTCAAATATACCTAAGATGAAACCAAAATGTTGCATGATCACTATTCCTTAGAAAATCTGCAATAAATCCTGTTATCAGAGAAAATAAATCCAGTGATTACATGAAACAGTGGTGTGTCTTGTCTCTTATCTTATCTGCAACATTCTCTCTCTCATCTTTAAAAAACAAAAAAAATCATTGTAGTGTTGTTGCACGGTGCCTGAACACTGGTAAGTACAATAGATAGAAGCTCTTAATTTACGCCAAATACAAATTATCACAGTATTTACAACGCTCCGCACAATTTATACGGCTGGTTTATTTATATCGTTACACTTTCTAACCTTGAGAGCAATGTCAAGGCACTTTTACAGATCTAACTATAAAATTAATTTCATTCAAGGAGACTACTTGCAAATATCACAATATTATGGTGTGGTTTGTAGATTTTGAAAATCAAGAGAAAGGTTAGAACGGATTGTGCCACTCAATACCTCACAGTGTAGTTCGATTTTCCATAACTGACTGTCGAATAATTAAAAAACAATTAATTATTGTATTTCTAACGTTGTGCAATATCAGACGTTTCTTATGGAATTCCATCTCGGTAAGTAGGTATATTTCCGAAAACATTTTATTTTTATTTGTTTTTACGTATCCGTATAACGCAAGTTCATTTCCTATCTTTTTGGGCGCAAAATGCTTTTAATGAACGGCAACGCTGTTTTTGATCTCATGATCTCGGCCAACTTCGTTGTTGCACTATAAAACAAATGAACGGCGAACGCGCACTGGGGGAACAACATCTCAATTAACCGGTATTCTGTGTTAACAAAGACGAGAGGGAATTCTAAATATTGTGTCGAATCTTAACATTTAAATAAAGTAACTAAAATTTAAAAGTTAGTGGTTTTTGGAAAATTTCCTTACGTGTGGCTTTACGGCTCGAGAATAAACCATTAATTGTTGGTAAGCATTTTTTTCTTGTAATTTCTGCGAATGGAAAGTTAAAGTTCTGTTATTGTGTTACTTTTTTTACGATATACTGTGTTGTTTATAGAGAAATAGAAAATAAATTGTGAGGAAAGTGAAAATGACGCGCAATCTGAACGGGCAATTGGCAACTGGACTGGTTTTTTTAATTCCTCTGAAGTGTCAGTCATTGACAACTGGTACCTAACAATGAAAAGTTTCCAAACAAACGGCCGACTAGATTTCTGATTCTTTGTTGCGTGTGTAATTTATGATAATGGAATGACAGTGACGTTCATATTTTTTCGCTTGTTTCTAGGATCTTATCGTTCAAACACTGTAGGTAGTAGGTAGTGATTAATTCTTTTCGATCATGCAAAAATGTTTAATTTACACAAATCGTTGGCATTATTGCAAAATGACTAGGTATTTCAAATCAAATTAATGCCGAATTGAAATGAATGTACATCATTTGCAAAATACAATGCGTCCGTAATGTACAAATTCGTTAAAACGTTACAAAGCGAGTATTAACAAAAAATCGCTCAGGCAGGTCTATTTTTAAACACATTTCTCCAATTTCATTACGAAATTCGCATTTATAGTTTTTTCAATATATATGTACGGTGGAAATTTTGGTTTGCAATTTAATAGGAAAAAAAATATTAAACAGAAGTGTCGATTTGACAAAAAAATACATTTCAAGAGAAAACAAATAATTAACTTTTGGTAACTGAAATAAATAAAAAAACAACAGTTTAAAGTAACAATCAGTTTTTGAGATAATTACTCATTACATTTATTTAAATAAAAATTTTAATTAATTATCGGATGTAGCCTCTGTCAACTAATCCTCCTTCAATTTGAATACATTTCTCAATTCTTTTACGATTAGGATTGGCTACTTTCCTCAGCTCTGGAATGCTGATTTCGCGACAGACTCGTCTTATTTTAGCACAAAGTTCTTCTCTATTTCTGGGCCTTGTTGTGTAAATTTTATTCTTCACTGTTCTCCAAAAATAAAAATCTAATGGTGTAATATCGGGTGACCTAGGAGACCAGAGTTCAAAAGAACTATTTCTTCCTATCCAGCGCATTGGAAAATGTTCGTACAACCACTGACGAACAATTCTGAAATTATGGCTGGAAAAACATCTCGTCGCATACCTATTAAGAGGAAGATTTTCAATTGCATTCCATAATTAGGTATCGAAAAAGTTAACTAAATGCTCAGCATTTAACGAGTTATTAAAGAAAAATTGGCCAATTAATCGATCTCCTAAAATTCCACACCATACGTTAACTTTCTCTGAATACTGGTCTTTACAATTGAGGATTTTCTGTAGCCCTGTATCTACAGTTTTGAGAAGATACCACCCCATTAGTGGTAAATGTAGCCTCATCAGTAAGCAAAATTTGATTTAGAAAATCCCCGTCATCTAAAAAATTTCCCTGGGCCCAATAGCAATAATCTAACCTTTTATTTTCATCACCTTCTTCAAAGTATGTAGAAATTTCAGTTTATAAGGCTTGATTTTATGAGGTATAAAACATCTTCTAATTTTCTCCTTGTCGATATTCAGTTGAGACGCTAAATATCGTAGACTCATTCTTGAATTCGCTTGATTTGCAGCTAAGATTACATTATCCTCAGGATGCGGATGTATTCGACTAGGGTGATAATTTTGAGGTATTTTAATAACACTGCCAGTTTTATTGAAGAGCATTTATGGCGGCTGCAGTTCCATGAGTATTATCGTAACGTAAAGGATGTCTTCGGTTAAATTCTGCAGCTACTTCTCTGCTACTACGAAGCCCATCATAAAATAACCTTATTATTTCCCTTAAATGCAGACGCATTTTACGATTGTGAATTACAACTTTACACAATATAACTCAAAGTTTTGTCAGATTGACATTTAATATTTTGTTTCCATGACATCCTATTAAATTGTAAACCAAAATTGCCACCGTGTGTAGACTGCGGAAAAATATTGAAAAAAATTAAAAATGCGAATATCGTATTGGTATTGGGGCTCAAAATTAGATTCCGAACAACTTTTTTTTAATAACTTTTTTTCGATATCTTCAATGCGAAGCAAAATATCGGCTGGGCCCCATTTGGGGAGCTGCCGTTGTCTCTGTTTGTTACTTTTTAAATTGGTTGCCTCGAAATGTACCTGTTATATAAGCCTATAATTGTGCCAAAGCTCAAATCTGAACCTCAAAAAATTACGAAAATAACTAGGTGTCTTCATTTTAAATTAGACACACAGTATAGCTGATTCTGTGATTTTAAGAGGTACCGAAAGTAGGCTAATGGGGCGCAGATCTTTTAAGTTGTTCAGGGTTTCTTTTCTTGGATATTGCTTTAAGACATTAAATTTTTTCATTGTGGAGGTAAATCACCTAGTTCTAATGACATATTAATATGTGTGAGTGGGGCCGATATCCACTGTAAAGCAAGCTATAACATTTTAGCTGATGTTCCCTCGGACCTAAGGTATGAGTATTTTGTTTATTTATGATATCTTCAATTTTTTTAACAGCAACAGGTTTGAATGTGAATATAATGTCATCTTTAAATTTTATTTCTAAAATAAAAAGAAGAATAAATCGACCTATAAGAGCTATTTTTTGTTGATGACTTTGTACCGATTAGAATCAAAATCTGTGAGATTTGCGCAGTATTTTCCCCAATATAGGTTAGGTATACAAATTTTGTTGACAATGCAAAACGAAGTTGTCTCAGTATGTAAGACATTTATGTACTTTTACCGAGAAAATGATTATTACATTATTGTCCATAAATCAAATTATGTTAAATATACATAACGTAAAATTTTTTCATATTAACAAATAACGTTATAAATGCTTTTCTTGATAATTATACACAAGGCAACTGCATCATTCGCAATTTTGTTTACGGCGGCAACTAGTGTTTTATGAAGATTTATGGGATTATTAACCGGCTGAAAAAAAGAGCTACATACCCTCGAAACGTCCCAAATAAATTTACAAAACATTCGTTTTCGGTAACTTTTATATTTTTTGTGTATACAGAGTGAGCCCAACTCGACGCTTCAGGTCGTTTTCCAGAAACGGTTGATATTTAAGAACATCAAAATGCTCTAGTGTACCTAATTGTGCTTGGAAAGTGTTTTCGTTTGTCTACATAACTCTGTTAGGACAAAAATGTCCAGTAAAACGCGCCGAAGTTGCAAAACCTCACCGGACAAAGTCCTTCATTCTCACACAGTGCGCAGTGGCGCAACTCTCTGACTCTATCCTGGTTCCACTGGTTGCATATGTTATAGGTATATATAAATAAACACACCGGATGAATTTTTGTGTAGCGTGTTTATTAATATCTATATTTGTTTTATAAGTGCCAGCTCTGAAAAATGGAATACAAATCCGGACCCTGGTTTGGAAGTTCAAAAGACTGAAGATGGAAAAAAAATTTCAAAATTAATCTAGTCGCACAAATATAATCTTTCAAATGGAGTCCAGAAAAACGGGTGTTTCTGAGAAAAAAAATATAAATATCGTCGCGACCTCCAAAATTTTTTTTGAAAAATCTTATGACATAATGTTATTAAAAATAAAGAAACTTTTTTGCTTTTAAATGTTTCGAAAATAGTTTATTAAAACTCTACACCTGTTTAGGCTTTTCAGGCCTTTCTCAAGAGTACAGATGATAGATGATACTAGATTTTAAATCGTGTTCTTTAAGGGTGAGTCACCCCAGACGCGGTGGTCTATTATACAGTTGCTATTGAATATAAGATTTTCTCCTTGCACTGGAACACTCTGTATGATCGAAAATAATTTTAGAAGAAGGCCCGAAGTAGTCTACATAATTTCCCAAAAGGAGAAAATCTTATAATCAATAGCAACTGTGTAATAGACCACCGCGTCTGGGGTGATTCACCCTGTATATCACATCTGGGCAGTACAATACAATTGTAATACTTTACAGTTGTATTGTACTGCCCAGATGTGATATATAAATATATAAAGAACACGATTTAAAATCTAGTATCATTTGTTCTCTTGAGAAAGGCCTAAAAAGCCGAAACACATGTAGAGTTTTAATAAAATATTTTTAAAACATTTAAAAGCAAAAAGTTTTTTTATATTTAATAATTCTAATAATATCATAACCGTTGAACGATGATAAAATCTGACCCTATTTGTCACTTTCATATAGATATAACATACCCTTATATTTTTGTACAACGCAACGGTTTGCAGTGCATTGATTTTATAACAGTAGGACATTTCATTACGATAAGGTATGAATATCTTCAGCAGCTTGTTTTTAATGCAAATATGTATGTGATGGATTTTTTTTCCAGTGTAGCGACATCACATTAAGTTTAATTTAAATTTATAATCAAGTTATTTTTGTTCCGTCTATTTTTAAATACCTCTACAATAATGAGACCTTTCAAATAACATCTCTAAGATGTTTACAGGTGATACTATATGTATATTGGTAAAGTCTCTACGACTCTTTCGTTCGCTATGAAGCCTAGCAGGAAATATTAAGTAGATATAATAAATATTCACAAAAAAGCAGGAAACGAAAGGTCGCCGGTTTTAACCACAAAACTAGTTTGGTTTTAATGCTTTGCCAGTGTTGCCACGATATAAAAATCACCTAATTTTGTACGAATTATCAACATTATTTATTTTTTGTTTATTTATACAGTGTCCGCCAAAAAGTCTGCACCAAATGGAAAACTTTTTTATTCAATTGTTTTTTTTAAACAGGTGTCAGCATCATTAACAACCACAAATTGCCAAAAACATTTGTCATGTCAACTATGACACCCCCAAAATGTCATGTGTATTTTTTGTTTACAGTTGAGTTAATTTGAAATATTTCAATTCAAAAAATACATAAATGTTGCATTTCTTTTTTAACTGTAATTAATAATAGCAAAAAAACATTTTTGCAAAAATCAACAGGACAATCGTGGACTACTTTCAGTAATTCTGACCCTTACTGTGGAATTTTTAATGGGCTTAAATATTAAAAAACGATTGTTCATTTAAATCAAATTTAGATCACATAAATAAAACTCAAAATTCCTATTAAAATTTACTTCAAGAACCTTAAAAATAAATAATACCGATTTATTTAATAACTTTTGCTAGGTAATCAAGTAAGTTTTGAAAATAAATGCTAGCTTTTGACGTATGGATGCCTTATTAATGTCAAAAATAAAATCTAATTTTTCTGTTGCTGTTGATCGTTTAAAAAATGCTTACTACACGGAAAGAGAACTATTCTATATCAAAGTAATCGATTATTCTTGAATTTTTATACTTGTCACTAGAAAAATATTACTTGGCATAATAAATTATTATTGTTTCAATAATATACCAATTGTAAACCAAGAACAGATATATTTTTGAGTTTCATTAGCGCAAGTCTTTAAGTCAATATAAATTTGATTTCTTCGAAGTATAAGTATGTATTAAACATACTCGTAATAGTACACTTTCGAGTACTGTTAACCGTGAGAGAAAGTATAAGGACAACTTGAGGTAAATTGTTATTTAAATGTTTTTCTTGACATAAGAATATTACTCTTGGAATAAAACTACAAACAACTTTGCTGAATGAATTACACATACTATTAATACAATAACTGTTATCCTTGATTGAATACTTGCTAATCTCAATGTGAAGTGTTCTAATGTTGGAAAAAGTGAATCGCGCAGTAGTAGGAGGTAGGAAGCTATGCCTTTGCCAAACAAAGACGACATACTTTACCTACTACGCGTCAAAGCGTGTGTGCTGTACTATCGAGCATGTTCATAGATGTTGATTATTATGAAATAATTTATATTTGTAAAGTTACACTTGAAAAACAAGTATATGAACATTATGAACTGTGAAATAGAAGTTAATGCGTCTACGATGGAAGAGCTATTAGCAAGTTGGGAATTGGAGTCCTTAATTTCAATATTAGAAGGTAAGTTTAATAATTCTGGTTTTACTGCACGCAAGCTATTTTAATTACGTTATACTTTACAAGAAATGAATACACAACGTCACTACATTGCAGGTGAAAAGGTATTCACCTGAAGTTTAATGGTTGTGTATAGATTTCCCAAGTTATTTTCCTTTTTGAAAATTTTTGCTTGTGTATTATATACAGTCTATAGTCAAGATCTGCATTTTTATTATAGTGGCGTTTTATTATACAATACATATACAGGGTGACTGGTAAGTCGGCTTACTCCTTTGAGGGTGGGTTTGTAGATCTCATTTGCAATTGATTTAGAGATCTAATAGTTTTTGGGATATTTTATTTAAAATTTAAAATTTAAAATAAAAAATAAAACTTCTTTAATATTACAGTTTCTTGCGTTAGTTTACATAGTTATGTAACAAAAATTAGGTTAAATACTTTAAGAAGATAAAAAGACGAGCTAAAGAACTACATTTGTGAAAAAATTTCAATCCAATCGTACATTCATAGGAAATTATTTTTAAACCTTGATAGTGCATTAAACGTACAAATTATTTAAAAACTTCTCTACTTTATATATTACTTTTCGAATGAGTTTATATGAAGTTTTAAAAACTATATTTTACTTCCATACATAATGCAAAAATACTAGGTACAGGTAGAGCGTCCATTGTTTTCAAATTAAAGAGATACAGGGTGTTTCGAAAAACATGTGTCATCGCTTAAACGGAGATTCTACACTCAAAAATAAGACAAATATATCTAATATTCCTATCAACATAGGTCCATATTTGCTTCGTTTCTGATATATTGAAGTTTTATTTTTCTTTGCGTTAACTGTAAAAATTATATACGTCACTGATTTTTTTAGTTCTTGATGGCCCAATCATGTAGAAAGTTAATTGTCGAAAAAATGTCACCTCTTGACGATTTTTAGATATCGGCATCGTGTAGAAGATAAATGCAAATTTTAAAGTATTTTTAAGTCTGTTAAAAAAAAAAAATAATGCTATTAAGTACCCTACATAAAAAAATTACATTTATCTCCTACACGAAACCTAAATCTGACAAAAATCAAGAGGTGACTTCTTTTCAGCAATTAACTGTCTACATAACTGTGACATCTAAAACTAAAGAAGTCGCTGGTGTATATATTTTCTTTACAAAATTAACCGAAATAATAATAAAACTTCAACATTCTGCATTTCAAGTACGAAACAGCAATGGGCCGATGTTGATAGTAACTATTTGTCTTATTTTTGAGTGAGAAATCTCTGCTTAAGCAATGATACATGTTTTTTGAAACACATAAAATGGCAAGGGAAGTTTCTAAAGAAAAAAATAAAATATCTCAAAAACTGTTAGGTTTTGCATTATGCATATTATAGTTAAATCAGTTGCAAATGAGCTCTACTAACATCTCTTGAAAGGAATACGGCGACTTACCAGTCATGCACCCTGATGTGTACCTATAACATTATTAATCAATGACTTTCTGAAGTCATTGATATTAATTTATTATCAGTGTAGGATTAAAGTTCTTTGTTCTTGCCAAAAATGCTAAGCTAATATATTAATTATTATGTATTTTAGCTGCCTATTTACAGTTTGTATATGCATGGAAATTTTGTGAATATTCAAATGGGTTTAAAATTTTCGGTTTCATATATACAAAACTTGTTATACCATACCTGTTTGAAAGTTCGAGCATACTTTTCTATTGTATAGTTAGCTACAATGATTTGTTTAAATTATTTACACTTTAATAACATAAATAATTGTTTTCTAGGTCAAGAAAATTAACTAACGTTGCACAATTTACTGGAAATTTCAGAAGAACAGATTATAGAACTTATTCCTCAAATCGGAAAGAGAATAAAATTCATGAAACACTTAAAAGCACATAAAGAAATAATATGCCTTCCTGTGGTAAATTTGATGTCTCATATACAGTGTGTTCACGAATGGACTTATACTTGTAAAATTTTTTGTTTTTGGTTACTTATTAAATTGTAATTCTTCATAACAACTTCATCTAATTCTGAAAAGTCTTTAGCCAATCCCAGAAATACAAATTTGATTCAAATAATTTATCAGTTTTATTTAAATATTGTCTGAACGTTATTTGTGGCATTCTCTAAATTTTTCCTTTTCTTTTTTGAGACATACTACCACATGAATAATTCTTCGTTTTCTAAAAAATATAGTTAGTTACCCAGTATGTTATTGGAAAAATATACCTCTGCGCCTGACTTTACGTCAAAAGATTAGTCAGAGAGTGTTTTTTGACAACTAATATGAGACAAAAAAAATAATAATATAATTCCTTAACGTTTCAAAAAATACCCTCTGACTAATCTTAATGTAAAGTCACAAGCGCAGAGGTTTATTTTTCCAGTAACATACTGGGTAACTAACTATATTTTTGAGATAACGAAGAATTATTCATGTGGTAGTAAGTTCCAAAAAAGAAAAAGAAAAAAGTTTTATTTAAATAATACAATTGTTGAACAAAATGAAATTTATCCTTACATTAAGTGGTAAATTTAATAGATCGCAATATTAAATCAAGAAAGAAAAGATTTCAATCAATATCAGATATTTATTGATTCAAGTAATTCATCAGTTTTGTTTAAATAATACAGTTGCTGAACGAAATGACACATTTCTTACATTAAGTGTTAAATGTAACAGATAGCAATAATCTCTACTTTTGAACTGAATAAAGGATATCTTAGATTAAGTATAAGTTAGTATTGAATATTGTTCGAAACTTCCTCTTAGCTGAAGTAGAACCATTATTCTAAAGTTAATAATTAGTTATCATTAAAAGAAGGAGACTAAGATAATAACTTCTAAGAATGAATAACGTTTTCCTTGATGGACAAATATCTATTCTGGATATATGAGTACAATAATGTCTTAATTTAAGAATAGTAGTCTTAAAAATAGTTTAGATTTTATCCGTGCAAAGGACAGAAAATTGAAATTGTTTTAATTCAATGCGAAAATAGAAGAAATAAGGACACACACACACAGCTGATATTTTTAACCAAAGATTTCCCCATAAGTCTGTTTCCCATTCAACAGTTGTACGTATTTTCCAAAAATTCAAAACAACCGGCTCAGCTGAAAATCTTTACAAAAAGCCACACACGAATTGGAGAATTGATGAACATGAGGAACACGTTTTGCGTAATAGAACATAAACAAACTTCGGAGGCAAATGCATTGGCAGATGTTCACAATACCCATGGCCAACAAGATCCCCAGACATAACACCCCTAGATTTCTTTTTATGGTGTTACTTGAAAAATAAAGTTTACCATAGAAGATCCTTCCAAAATATCGATCATTAAGAACATACCATTTGTCTTGAAATACCCCCAAGGATTTTGAGAAATATAACCAAAGAATTTTGTAATAGGACAATAATAAGTATGGAAAGAGAAGGAACACATATAGAAATGTAGTATTAAATTTAAGAAAATATTGTTTGCAAACATGGTTTAAAGTTATTAAATCCGTATTATTCACTTTTAAGGTTTTTGAAGTAAATTTTAATAGGAATTTTGAGTTTTATTTATATGATCTAAATTTGATTTAAATGAACAATTGTTTTTTAATATTTAAGCCCATTGTCGTGCAAAATTCTACAGTAAGACTTCAGAATTACTGAAAATAGTCCACCATTGTCCTATTGATTTTTGTAAAAATGTTTTTAGCCATTATTAAAAAAGAAATGCAACATTTATGTATTTTTTGCATTGAAATATTTCAAATTAACTCAACTGTAAACAAAAAATACACAAAAAAAATTAAATATTACTTATTTTTGGAAAAAAATTAAAAACTAAAACATTTAAATTTTCAAACTAAACTTCACATTTAGATTTTTAATGTAATACAGACAATTTTTCCTTATGGCACATTTCCATATTTTGATAAATAAGGGCACTTCAGGCCATTTTAAAATAATGACATTTTGGAGGTGTAATAGTGTGACATGACAAATATTTTTGGCAATTTTGTGGTTATTAATCATGCTGAAATTAATGCTGACCCCCGTTAAAAAAAAAACAATTGAATAAAAAAGTTTTCCATATGGTGCAGACTTTTTGGCGGGCACTGTATATAAATACCTACAAATAATTACATAAAAATGGCGTAAATAAACATAAAACTACAAAAAAGCACAAGTAAAAAAAAACTACAGATAAATATTCGGACAGTGTGTCCGTAAAGTATGGAATAAATTCATTATTTCTCAAACCAAAAATATTTAGCAAAAACGTACATTTGTACGACAGTGACTTAGTAACCACAAAGGTGAGAACAAAGAAAATAATCTCAGCAGCAAATGTGAGGGTAATTAATTGTCACTTCAATCTATGCGGTTATTTCAGCTGCTATTTTGTATCTATTATAAATATAAGACCGGCACAAAAAAAAAGTTGTTTGTACATTTGACGCCACCTACCTCCCGACATGTATTTCGACCCGCTGAATCCGAATTTGAAGTCAGTTTGGACCGTACACCCCTCAAATATCGAGTAAATTGAAAAACCGTAAAAAATAGCGAAAATTGGGTGTTTCGGTAATAAAAAAAATTTTGTGGATCTAAACCAAGCCTAATTTTTATGTATTTCGATCCGCTGAATACGAATCTAAAGTATATTTAGACCATAAGCCATTTTAAATCTAAGTAAATTGTAAATAACCCTCGAAAATTGCTAAAAATGGCAAAAAATTGTGATTATGTTGATGAAAAAAATTTTGTAGACCCGGATCGAAGAGGATTTTTATGTAATTTGATCTGCTGAATCTGAATCTGAAATATATTTGGCCCATTAATCCCTCAACATCTCAAAAAATCGCAAAAAAACCGATAAAATAGCAAAAAATTGCAGTTGAAAAAATTGAAAAAAATCTATGAAACACGATTAAATACGTTTCTTGTATTTTTTTATGCATAAAATACAAGTTTAGAATCTGAAAA
The DNA here is from genome assembly GCA_029963845.1 of Rhamnusium bicolor. Lineage (NCBI taxonomy): Eukaryota > Metazoa > Arthropoda > Insecta > Coleoptera > Cerambycidae > Rhamnusium > Rhamnusium bicolor. Next base: position 104,508 of record JANEYF010001076.1, read on the forward strand.
TGTGAAAAATTGTAAAATCTATAAAAAATGACGTCGGGTCTACAAAATTTTTTTCATCAACATAATCACAATTTTTTGCCATTTTTAGCAATTTTCGAGGGTTATTTACAATTTACTTAGATTTAAGACGGCTTATGGTCTAAATATACTTTAGATTCGTATTCAGCGGATCGAAATACATAAAAATTAGGCTTGGTTTAGATCCACAAAATTTTTTTTATTACCGAAACACCCAATTTTCTCTATTTTTTACGGTTTTTCAATTTACTCGATATTTGAGGGTGTACGGTCCAAACTGACTTCAAATTCGGATTCAGCGGGTCGAAATACATGTCGGGAGGTAGGTGGCGTCAAATGTACAAACAACTTTTTTTTTTGTGTGCCGGTGGAATTAGACATTACAAACCCACACTAGATGCAATGAGGGCACCGTTTTTCAGCTCACCAGTTGGCACCACTGGCGAGTAAGGGCGCTGTCAAAAGTTATTGTCAGGCACGGAACAAATTTATAGGGTTTTATTATAATTATTTCGTACACTAGTAAATAAAAAAAACATTGTTAATTATGCCTTGTGTTATGTGGTGACTTCAAGCGCGGTAGCCCTCATTAAGTTGAAAAAAGGTGTCGACTGAAGTTAATTCTAACATTTTTTTTTTTTTTTTTTAGAAACGATGGGTACCAAGTTACTACTGCCTGGCCATATCGCATCAGAATTGAGATGCGACTTGTGCAGAGGCTACCTATCCATTCCGCCCATATCATCCCACGAGGAGAAGTTCAGCTGTGGCCGGTGCAACCCAGGTTGGCCACGGAACGTGATATACGAACACCTAGCCCAATTTGTGCTGTTCCCTTGCACCTACTGCGAAGAACAACTCCCTTGGAGTGACGTGCCCGACCACGAGCAAAAATGCCGACACAACATCATCCTCTGCCCAGCCAGCTACGAGAAAAACTACAAACTTAGTAAAATGCCGGCTTCCAATCTAGGAGAATACCACAAGGACTGCCAGTATAGGACGATGTTGTGCCCTTTCGAATATTGCGACTCCAAGTACGCACTGAAGGACATGTCACCCCACTTCGACAAGTTCCACAAAGGGTACCTTTTCACCAACAACCTGGTGAGCGCCAGGAAGATTTTAAAGGAAGAAAAAGTATGGAACTTCAATCCGGACACGCAAGTGTGCCTGCTAGTGTTCAAGCAAATACCGTTTTTGCTTTTCGTGCACAGCGATTGCAATTACAACGAGGACACGGGGGACATAATGTCTTACGACTATTACTTCAGTATGTTCTCGTTTTGCAAGAACCAGTGCGACGTTAAGTATACAGTTTCGGTGACGCTGATGTCCGACAGTGACAATGCAAATTTCACGAAGAAAAATCAAACAGTGTTACGATTTAACGAAAGATTGCATTTGGTTAACTTTTTGCGGATCGGGCTTATTAAGAAGAACAGCTTCAATTTTATGACGACCACATTCAAGAACCTGAAGAAATCTGAAAATCTTATACTCACTTACGCCATAAAGATCCTGGACACTTTCGAGCCGCTGGCGGAAAAATACCCCAACGATAAAAACCGGCTGAAGGTCGACAGCCTCGGCAAGAACTTCGACTGTCCAATTTGTAAGGATTACATGTATCCCCCGGTGTTTAACTGCGATCTAGGCCACAGCGTCTGCAAAACTTGTAAGATGAAAATGTCGACGTGTCCGTTTTGTAAGGCTTCCATTGGCAATTCCAGGAATTTCGTGTTCGAAGACATTTTAGAGACGCTACAGATCACCTGCCACAACGAAAGTAAAGGTTGTGCATTTAGTGGGAAGATACAGGAAATAAAACTGCATGAACTCATGTGCTTATACAACGTTTACTAGGACTTTTATTCAATTTTGTATGGACCTTTTCAAATTGGACAGATATAGTGATGGAGTCACAATTCTCATAAAACAGTTAACAGTAACCGCAAGATTAGAGAAATAGGATTTTGTCGCGACTTCCCGTTTGATCAACGGTAACACTAAAATTAAAACTGTTCCGTTTTCGTGCTACAACGGTTAGAGGGGAGTATTATGTTGACCTCGTTTATAACGTCATTATATAAGGTGACTCATTTGGAACTACAGGTTTTGATTTTTGAACAAAACGAAAAATATTTGAGAAACTAATGATTTTAATTCCTCAACATAAAATGTAGACTTTACGGCTACAAATGGAAAAGGATATCATTCATATGGCCGCCTCGACGCATCTGGCATGATGTCATTCGTTTGCCAAAATTTTCCATAACACTGACTCTATTTCCCGAATAACACGTCGAAGGTTTGCTTTGAGGTCGATGATTGTTGCTGACCGGTGGCGTACACTTTTCCCTTTAGATAACCCCAAAAAAAAAGTCTAGTGGTGTTAAGTCACATGACATGGGAGGCTAATTGATGTCAGCATTCTGTGAGATAACACGATCAGGAAATTTGGTATGCAATAGAGTTGTGGTTTCACGTGCTGTATGACACGTTGCACCATCCTGCTGACACCACATGTTGTTCAAATCCAAATCATCGATTTGGTGGAAAAAGAAATTGTTTAACATGTCACGATAGCGTTACCCGTTTACTGTGACAGCATTACTAGCGTTATTTTCAAAAAAGTATGGTCCAATTACTCCACCACTCCAAAATGCGCGCCAAACAGTAGATGCATTTCTTTTTTCGTAAATAAGTGGATTTTCCTCACCCCAAATTCCACAATTTTGTTTATTGACGTATCCGTCAAGAAAATGTGCCTCATCGCTAAAAAATTTTTTTGCAAAAATCAGCATAACCTTGTTTCTTTTCAAACATCCAATCCACAAATATAAGACGTTGCAAATGGTCTGTAACTTAATTGTTGTGTCAACTGAATTTTGTACGCTGACAGATGCAGATCTTTCTTTAAAATCTGATGCGTGGTGACTCTTGAAAGATTCAATTGTTTAAAAACAAATTAAGTTCCTCTTCTTGATAAAAGTTAAAATATAGAGTGGAATGAAAAATAATATTAACTGAAAATTTTTTGTTAATTATTAGAAGAGGAACTTAATTTGTTTTTAAATTATTTCATTGACCCTAAGGGGTATTTCCACTATATAATTTCAATTATTCTGTTCTCTGAAGCCATTAATGTTTATTACATTAAGGTTTACAAGTTTACTTACTTTGGATTCTTTAAATGTGCTGGCTACCCTGATGACGCTACGGCAAGCAGAAACACGTGTCGGTAGATATTTTGAAGTTTTTTAAAGTGAGTGTCAACTGGTGAGTACCTTGTGTTATTTTTGGTTTTACTAGACAGAATAGTTGAAATTAAAAATAACATTATTGAGTCAGTTGTACTGAACATAATGTGTATATTATCTTTTGTAATCCAAGTTTCAGCGTTTTGGCAAATAGCCGGGAAAATAATTGTTTAAAAAGATATATGTTATACTTATCTGTGATAAGATTTGTAAAAGTTAGTAAATAATAATTAACAAAAAATTTTTCAGTTAATATTATTTTTCATTCCACTCTAGATTCAATTGTTGTGAACGATGTCGAATTGATGTGTGTGGATCCTCGCGTACATTTTCTCTTATTGCAGGAACATTCATTTGACCGACCACGACGAGGACGTACTGATGTTGCCTTATCAATGAGAGAACCCGTCTCTTCAAATTTCTTGATTAGGTTACGAACTGTTAACTCTGTAGTCGCTTTATTTCGTTCTAATTTGGTGCAAGTTTTTCTTAATGTAACTGTAAATGATCGTCCATTTTCATAAAACAGTTGTACATAAACTAATCGTTGTTGAACTGTTCAACGCGACATGTTGACGCCGTAAGGTTTGTTGATGACAGGTTGTTAAATATTGACTCATTATCTTTCACAGAACACAGATGGCGCACAATTTAAATCCTATAGTTTAAAATAAGACACCCTTTATGAAAAACGGGAACTGATATATTTCCCGGCACATCGAGTCAAGTACAAGCGGTATCATTAGTTACTTGTAAAAAAAATGTCAGAATATGGTATCTTTGTGGTTATGATCGGATGGAATGAAATGAATAAAATGGACCAAGAATTGGTAAATCTAACTTTAAATTATGCAGGAGAAGATTATGTGTTATGGATTTAGAGACTACCAATACTTTATTGAATGGTATAATATTTAATTATAAATATATATGTGCAAATGAATCTCAAGTTTTGTAGGTCCTGTCCAGGCTAATTTATATATGAAACAAATTATTATTAATAAAGAAAATGAGAATATCCATTTTGACAAACGTAACCAGGTAACCATTTCATTTTCGCGACCTACACATCGGGATGAAATAAATAATTGTAACTTGATGAGTGGGGATAAACCGCTGATCTGACAACGGTCATGAACGGGAAGTCACAAAAAAATCCTTAAAGACAGAAAACGGTTAGGCCCGATTGATTTAGCGATTTTACCGGCTGATGTTTGACAGAATTTGTTGTTCTACTCACGTCGAGGTCCGTAAAGGAGTAGGTTACCTCTTTACTTTTGACCAATATAATTAATGGCGGGAATATGTCATCTGTATGCCAGATTAGAAATAGCGTGCATTGGTATGCTTTCATTTAGAACTTTAAATTTTATGAATTATGTTAATTTTATATACTTATGCTTATGCTTAAAACGAAAAGCTTTAATGATGTTTTGTCTATAAATTTATTTCGGAGATACAGTGAGTTGATTTAAAAAAATGCTCTAAATGTTTACAACAAAGAAGTCTCTAAAAAGTACTCATGCACAGCAAGTTTGATAAAAAATCTTCAAGTATTTCAGAGATCTTCAGTTTTTTGTTTTTTTTTTTAATCAACACTATCTCCGAAACGAAGCAGTTATGGGCAAAATTTCATTTAGCTTCTCATCTCAAAATAGGACAGCGGATTAATAGTCAAAGAAGGTGAGGAAAAAACGATGGGATGCCACAAACAAATAACTATAGACATCTCAAAATATTGAGGTTCAGGAATCATTTCCTGAATTTTCTCGATGTAGGTACTTATAAGGATCACCTTGTCCTGTAACCAAGCATTGATATCAGTTTTGTAAATAACCCATAGTCCTTATAAATATTATGTAAAAGAAGGAAAGAGAAAAACTAAACGGACCTATTTTATTTCACCAATTAAATTTTTAGGAAATATTACCAAAACAACTTGTATATCAATATATAAAATGGCTAAATAGTTTACAAATCAATCTAATTCAATTATTAACCATAATATATTACACTTATTATTCTTCTAATTGACTAGTAACACATTTTAATAAGTAGAGTATTATTTAGCAGTTAAATAAATGATTTTAGTTATATTCCAGTAAACACCAAACGCTGGTTGTTTACCAGGCCTTTACTGGATATGATAGCTGAATAAAAGCCCAGTAACGGCTCATACTATTTTCTATAGACAATAATGTACTTAAAATTTGTTTAACGATCTCTGCGTTCTCCAGTTTTAACACGTTCACTTCTTACAGTTGGGCTGGGCACTTTTGTCAAAGTTTCAGGCAACAAATTAAGTGATGGAATAGCTACAACATAAATAAAATTAGCCACAAATTATATTTTAGCAGATAAATTTTATATTGCCTACCAGTTTTTTTAGTTTTTTTTTTTGGCCATACATTCAGCAATTTTGATTTATTCCATCTTCAAAATCATCAATTGTAACATGTTTATTGCAAAGTCTTTGCAATAAACATTATCGGAGTTATATTTTCGTTTTCTTTAACATTATCTAGTCCACTCTTTCCTAATTTGAAATATCAGTAGGAAAAGAGAAAAATGATATTTTTCTCCATTCGTCTTTGCCCTCTCAGCATTACTCTTACAAATAGCTACACTACATATAGTTCCAGTCAATTTAAAACAATTATTTATTATTAACTAGATATTTCTTCTCCTCAGAATAAATATACTTCATCTTATTGTATATACATACCCTCTCAAAATAAATGTAATTTAAACCAAATATTTAATCCAAATGTCACTTAAAATGTAAAAAAGCACGTAAAAACTATAAAAAGAGGTCCATATACAACATAACTAATAATAACTATAAGCAAAATATCAAAATAATAACAAATAACCACACAAAACGATTATAAAATGAACATAACAAACGCATGACTCACAACACGGCATACACTATGACGCGTTACATTCCCCTTTCGTCTCTCCTCTCGCAAGAGGTAACTTACTCCTTTACGAACCTCGTATACACGTTATTTTACGCAACGACGAAACAATTTTGTTTTCGTCCTTTTAAGTGTTTAGTTTCTACTGTACCAAAATATAGATGACCAATAGTTTAAGTAAAGACTTAATATACGGGGTGTCCCAATAGTGAAATTATTTTTGTATCAAAGTGGTATGGCATAGCGCCAAAAGACGCATATTTTAAAAATACCGTGTGTCCCAAATTCGATGCTCAACATTGCGATCTCGGAAACCAAACAAGATCGGTTAAATTGGATAAGTTTTAGCAAATTTTATGCTGATTCCAAATCCGTTAAGAAATCATGGCTAACTGAAACCGTATTAGAAAATTAAAAAAAAAAAGTTTCGCTTTTTGACTGTAGTCAAGTAATCCTTGGTCAGACACGTTTTAGACTTTTTCATTATTAGGATACTTTTTGGAGACTAATATTTTGGTGTAGACACGAATATTTCATATTCTTTTGTTTTCGAGATATACGAGGTAACTTTTGTTTTTTCTTATGGCAGCCATATTGGATTTTTCGTTTTTTCAGATTGCGCTTAAAAAAGATCTTTCAAATGATGTATCACTAAAAGCTCTTTTTAAGCACAATCTGAAAAACGAAAAAATCCAATATGGCTGCCATAAGAAAAAATAAAATTTACCTCGGCTATTTCGAAAACAAATGACTATCGAGCACTCGTTTCTAGATCAAAATATTAGTCTTCAAAAAGTGTCCTAATAATGAAAAATCTAAAACTTGTTTGATCAAGAATTATTTGGCTACAGCCAGCCAAAAAGAGAAATCACAAAATTTTCGTTTTTTTTTGGAAAATCTCAAAAACGGTTTCAGCTAGCCGTGATTTCTTAACGGATTTGGAATCAGCATAAAATTTGCTAAAACTTATCCCATTTAACCGACCTTGTAGCTCTACCGTTTATGAGATCCCAATGGTGAGCATCGAATTTAGGACACACACGGTATTTTGAAATATGCAATGTGACTGTCTACAACGTAGACCCAAATATGAAAATTTTGGTCAGAACACGGTTTAACAAATTAATTCGCTACGTGTGTATTACTATTAATTAAAAAGATTTATTATGTAGCCAAGGGATGTACTTCAACGACACAACCACCAAATATTGATGATTATTATTATTATTATACAGGGGTCTTTTATATTAGCCCAATTTAAGACGTTTCAAAGTGTATTTCTCAAATTTTTTCAAATGGCACACCCTGTATATTATTGTATTTTTGAATTGGCATGTTAGTTATCTACAATTTTTTGTGAATAATGACCTATACATAAAATCGTCATTTCCAGAGATATTTTTACTTTTTCATTAAAAAAATCATTAAATTATTATGCTTTTTATTTCTAACTGATCTAGATCTAGTAGCCACTAGAGTCCCTCAAGAGTCTGGCCACACAGCATGCGGCGGCCATGATTTTCCATCTGTGCAATGGTTAGTAGTCCAAGAAAATGAGGTGAGAAGCTGACAATTAATTAGGTAATGATCGAAAATATTTTGTAGTTGTTCAGAATTAAAAACTAAGTATAATGATACAAAGTTTCAGATTCGACCGACCAGACAATATGCAAAAAAAAATTAAAAAAAACATTTTAAAAAAGGTTCGCCGCAACCCTTCACACAAAGCCACACTCAAATATGTGTAATCAAAACCCGTTGCGCGCGGGAGTAGCGGGTATTGACGCTCTTGGTTGTGTATGTAATTTATTATGTACATTTTGTAACTACTGAAACGAGTCCAAAAACTTAGTGGATATTCTACGCATTGTGGAGAAGTTTTCCGTAATAGAAAAAAATATTTCGAACAAAAATTCAAATTTTGACAGCTCCGTGAAAAAAATTATAATTTTCATCGGGATTTCAGCAAAATTAAAGTTACTTGGAGATTATTTATCGTGAACCAAAATGAGGGTCTTCTAATAACTGATAAATCTGATCCCTTAATATTTTATTGTAAAATCTATAGTTTCGCCATAAAAAATTCATATCTTTATCAGTCCCTTGCATAAAAAATGTTTAACAATGTTGATTTATCAAAAACTCTGTCAACTTGTTCGAAAACTTGGTACCAAAGAGTAATATAATATACCTTTTTCGGATTTTTTCCATTATAATTTACAATTTCTTTAAATAAACAATTGTTATAAACAATTTCAGAAAATTCATATTTGCAAAAAAAATCCTTATATTTTCCTGAAACTATGGTTTCAGTCGGTTTCAAAGATTAAAAATATATATATATTTATACTTTTTAAGTAAAAGTATAATTTTTCCGTGTAAATTTATTTTAAACTTATTTGGAACCACATGGTTTTATATTTTTAAGATAAGATATTCTTTATTTATCCATAGATAGATAGTATGTACATAAAAAAAATAATAGATATAAAAATAATAGTTACAAACTAGTACTAGTTTGCAACTCGATTTGGCTGATATGCATTATCTTTTATAAAACGTAAAAGTTGACTCTTAAATTGGTTAACGGTATTACTAGTCTTAATTACGCGAGGAAGAAGATTGAATTGTACAACTCCTTTGTGGAACAGATTTCTCATTGTACTACTCCTAGAAGTTCTTTTAACATAATAGTTATTTGCACTAGCCATTCGTGTGTTACACATGTGTACGTCTGTAACAGGCAACAATTGTCGTGTGAGATATTCCGGTAAAATGTTATTAATCATTTTGAAAATAAATGTCATAGTTTGGAAGAAGAGGAACTGTTTAATGTTAAGCCATTTTAATGTATTAAGCATTAGCCGACTGCTGGTGGAGCGGTTGCATCTTAGTATTATTCGCATTGCCTTATTTTGGAGATCTTGGAGTCTACTAAAATTTGTACAACTTGTATACAACACAGAACAGCAGCAGAGAAAATGAGGTGGTATTAAGGTATTATTCACAGTTAGTTTAGTAGTAGTTGATATAAATGGAGCCACTCTGCTAAAAAATCCGATCTTTTTGCCGATTTTCTTTGATATATATTGTATGTTTGTTAAATTTCAGTACACGATCAATTATTAGGCCTAGATACTTTATTTCCTGAACAATTTCAACTTTTTTTCCTATTTAACTCGATACCAGGATTTAGACTAGCAAACTGTTTATATGCATAATTATTATCCACGAAAATAAATTTGGATTTTAATTCATTTACTTTAGTCTACTGATCTTAACTTTTTCTGTCAATAATTTTAGTTCTAAATTAACAGTACTTACGATTTCCTCAAAATTTGTACTATCATAGTAAATAAGAGTATCATCAGCAAAAAGATGGATTTTACATGTTTGCAACACATTGCCAAGGTCATTGATATAAAGAATAAATAATAATGGACCCAGTACACTGCTTTGAGGAACTCCAAAGTTGTTTAACTTGGCGTTTGATAAATTCCCATTCATTTTTGTTACTTGGTACTTATTTGTTATATAACTTGTAATCCGGTCTATAACGGTATTCGCAAATCCCTATCTCTTTAGTTTTAATAGTATATTATGGTCAATTGTTTCAAAAGCACGCTTAAGATCAATGAAAACTGCGCAAATCCCAACTCTTGCTCTTCCAATCTGAAATTACTAATTGCAAAGCCGTTTCACATGAATATTTACTACGATATTCCGACTGATATGTGCATAGAATATTATTTGAATTTATGTACTTGATTACTTGACCATAAACTATTAATTCTAGGCAACATATTTACTGCTCTTAACTGTTCGGCCAGATTCGTATTGGGTATTTTTGGTATTGGTACCACTACAGATGTTTTAAAACATTCAGGCATAACACCCTTTCCCAGACTCAAATTAATCAAATTTAAAAAAAGAAAAAAGATTTTTTATGATATCACGTCCGATTTCATCAGTATATTTTTATCTTTGTTTAGTCACTATTTTATTTAGATCTTGTAGGGTTATAGCATTAAATGATGTTATGCTAGAATTTAAACCCGGTATAGATCCATTAATTATATCAATATCGACATCATCTGTCCCTATGCTTATGATAATACTCTCAATACTACCTACATAATATTGATTCAATACATCCGCCAAGTTATTATACATATATTACTCCATTACAGTTCGAACTTTGCAGAGCGTGTTCCCAGTTTTTATTTCCAACTAACTGCTTGAAGCTTTTCCACATTAATTTTGGATTTGACTTATTACTATTACTAAATATTGTTTTCGTTTCCTTGATAACTTTTACAGTATTGTTTCTTGTCTGCTTGTAGTAATTCCAATCATCATGCTCGCGTGTAAAAACAAATCTTTTGTAAGCCCTATTTCAATTTGCAATAGGTAGCTTCCCGACACTTATCATCTAACTATCTATTTTCAGCTACCTTTACTTTTATAATTTTTCTTGGTGCTACTATATTTAGTATATCCAATATGTTATTTACAAATGTCTGACTAATAATATTTACATATGTGCAAGAATACTCCCTTTTCAATTAACAAATTTGTCATTTCATCAAAATTGATCCGAGATCTAATTTCCTTTGTTTGATATTTTGATAAATCCCTATCGTTTTCTACTTTCACTTGAATTAATGAATGGTCTGTTATGATATAATTTTGCTCTACATACGCATTTATTGTATCATTACTAACACAAGATCAATTATGCTACTCGAATTACTTCTTACTCTAGTAAAATTTTGTATAAACTGTTTCTTGCCATAATTCTCAATACATTATTTTTACATAATCATTTTTAGAAAAATTAATATTAAAATCACCTGTGAGGATTATACTATGTGTATTATTTTTATCAACATAATCATCTAGCCATTGCAAAAACCTATTAAGAAAATGTGTTATATTATCACTAGGCGATCTATAACCACAAATTTACATCTAGAATTAATGTTTTTACATTTGTAGTGCAAAAAAAAATTATAAAGTTATCTAATTGGGAGCCTAAACCTAGCCTAAGCTTTTGGGAATTCATTCAAAGATGAAATATTAAATAATTTTTCATATTATAAATTAATAAATAATTAATTGTAGGTAAAGAAAACATTATTTAAATGTGCAGTTACTAACCTCACATAAATATGAAGTATTTGTAGGGTAATTGGAATACCTTCGTACTTTGACAGCCTATTCCTTTCTTCTCTGAGAATCCCGTGGGAAAACTTTCATTTTAAAACCTTTTTTTTTTTTCGTCATTCTTGTCGCACTACAGCCCGGTATTTTTACTGAATAACACCGCGCACTAACTAATTTATTTATTTATAGTTACAACTACCCAACAGACGAATCCAATTACAGGGCAGGAAATTACAAAACATAAACGATACTAATTAACTTAAAAATAACTTAAATATTAACATAGTCCACAGAAATAACATGATTTTTTATAACCCTAATATTACAATTAAAAAGATCAATGTTTTCTTGAACCGACGTATAGTTTGAACACATAGTGTATAAAGGTGAAAATTTTAACAGATTTGTTCTGGGAACTGCTAAATAAAATAAACTACTAGAACGAGTTTGAAAAGCTGGAACACGAAGAGAGAAACACCTGCAATTCTGGACGGTCAATTTGGTTATACATATAAAATTTTATATAAGGTTACTATTGAATAATATTTCCGTCGAGTATTCAAGTCATTCATGTGAAATCTTTGTAATAACATACTGTTGAAAATGCCTTGAGGGGGATAAACACCTTCCGACTTATACCAGAGAAACTTTACAAATTTCCTCTGTACTTTCTCGACATGAATTTTATGAATTTCGTATCCCGGATTCCAGTGTAGGCAAGCATATTCCAATTTAGATCTAACGAAAGCATTAAAGAGTAACTCCAGTGTAGCAGTTTTCACAAGCTGCTTGCTGGTTCCTATTATAAAACCAAGATTTCTACAGGGTGAGTTTTAAATGCGTAGTTATATTTTAACCCTTAATATATTTCGTTGTGTACAATTGATTGGCACTGTCAAAAAAATTTTTTGAACAAAAAAAATTTTAATTTCTGATAATTGTTTCGTCCTCCAGCCACTGACATTTTGATAGTCACTGGATAACTTTGTAAACACCGTTCACAGAAATGACGTAACTGAAGGCAGTGTTGCTACTGCCAGAGTTCGTCATCACAATTATCCTATAACTGCATGCATGGCATGAATTGCAAATTTTGAATATTTTAAAAAATTATTACCCTTTTGTACAGACATTTTGTGAGACTATATTAGACTTATTTAATATCAGTGTAGATGCCGCACCAAAACAAATGTAATAGTTTATAAAACATTGAGCTCTTTTTAAGAAAGCATGATATCTGTACCCACTGGCCGAAAATACGAAATAAACTTCAAGGCGGCCAAAGCGCGATTGATTAGTCCTTTGTGGAAAGCGACACTTGTCACTTGTAGCGTGCTTTTAAAATAAAAGGTGTTAAATATATCTGTTTATCTATTTTTCCTTGTAAAATTAGGTAATTCTGACACTTTTTTTATAAATAAACAGAACTCGTCCCGTAAGCACCAAATATTAAAAATATGCAATACTTTTTCTGTGTATTTTAAATTATTATTGTTGTCTCTAATTTATAGTTCAAGTTTAATATGGTTCATTTCTAAAAATGAATCAAAGTTGAAAATAATCATTTTAAAAAGACGCATTTACTTTAAAAGAACGAAAAAGCAAATTTGTTTACCTACCTAATACAACAGTTACTACATGAATATATCATATGGGCTTGAGGTTTGGATAGCATTCCATAGCCCATTTGCTTGTCTAGCATTTTCATCTACTTGAAAATATGTCTTTAACATATCCAGCATTAAAATAATAAACTTAGTCGCTATGGTTAATCACTAATTTTCACAAAATGAACCACCAAAAGAACAAATTATAAATAATAAATTTCGGTAACATAGTAATTCAAAACCTCGATTCACATAAATAACGGTATTAAACACATTTTTGTAAATTCTAATGCAAACAGGTACGCGAATCATCAATAACAGTGGTTTTTACATGGGGTGGTGTTGCCAGATGTATGAGATTTTCACATAGGTTATAAATTTCATTATAAAAAAATCATGATGCTTTTCAAAAAAATTTCTATTGACCTAACTGACGGTTAATTTAGCTACCTGAGCATTGAAAAAACGGGTCTTACCATCGCAACAGAAACAATAGAAAACAACAAAAGACTATTATTTATTTAGGATTGCACAACTAGCGCTGTTTACGCGAGGTTCGGATTTATAAAGATCCTATTACACGATATAAAATTTAATTCAGTTTACTCTTTTTTAATGGAAGAACTGACCGAGGTCAAGGCTGACGACCTAAATTTAACTTTTTTATCAACTTTTGCTAATATTGGTGTAAAATGGTAGCCATTTTTAAGTAATAGTTTTATTCCTTAAAAAAGTGCAGGTACACAAGGAAAATAATGGTATAAATACCATGAAAATGGTATGTCTGGCAACACTGATTAGGTGCGTGGTTAGATGTGTGAAGATCATAGGTTACATATGCGACGCTAATATCGCAGTTCACATTATGGCGTGGTTGAATTCTTATCATGTAATGGCCTATCCCGAATAAAGTGCTGTTTTCTTAAGAAAAATTTGATATTTTTTTATAAAAAATGACGTATACTATCCTCTTAACCCTCCAGAATATTATGGAGGAATAAAATGCAAACTGTTGGGTATGACCAGTGTAAAAAGTGACAGAAGTGTGTGAAAATACTGCAAATTATTTTCCATCACCTGATATTGTGTTGCACCTTCAATGTTTTACTATTAGAGGCCAATTAAAATAGTAAAGAGCTGATTTATTCCTTGACCAACTACACATTTCAAATTATTGTAATAGCAGAGGGTAAGTACCTACTTCTTAAAAATAATAATCCTTTTATAAACTTTAAAAAAATGAGATGGGAACATTTAATTCCTCTCGAGATTCTCTAAAAAGTTTACTGTTCTCGGAAAATTCAGTTTTAGTTGTACATTCCATATGAAACGCTTAAAAAGAAATGTTGATTGGTGCAAGAAAAAGTCAAAATTGTACATTTCTCACATTGACCGTGACCGTCCGAGCCAATGAAAAAGATGACATACCTATGGCCAGCGCCACTGGCCATGATTTTAACAAAGTGAAAATAATTTAGAGATATTATTGACGTTTAATTATTAACTATTATGACAAAGTATTCCAGTACTTTCACTTATTGTAAGTTATAAAAAAAGTTATAAACTAGTTTAAAATTCGCACTTTTTAATAACGAATTTTTTGAGAGAAGTAATAGTCTATATGTGGTTTATGTGCTGTTTATGTTGATGGAAAGATTTGAAAATACGGGAAAGTGAAATATGAGAAAAAGGAATGAATAAATATAGTTTTAAAAAAACTAAAAAACACGCTTTTAAAGCACATCAAACTAAAAAGTGAAAAATAATTATTAATATAAACTGAAAATAATAATGAACGAAAAATACTAGTATTATTGTGAAAAAAGCGTGGGGTGCTTTGTGCAATATTTTTCGTATATCGAGCACCCCACGCTTTTTTCACAATAATACTAGTATTTTTCGTTCATTATTATTTTCAGTTTATATTAATAATTATTTTTCACTTTTTAGTTTGATGTGCTTTAAAAGCGTGTTTTTTAGTTTTTTTAAACTATATTTATTTTTAACTTTTTAGTTTGATGTGCTATGAAAGCGTGTTTTTTAGTTGTTTTAAACTATATTTATATTGCTTATTGATGCTGATATTATAACATATTACGATCCAACAGATATTTCTGAAAAAAAAAAAAAAAATTTTTATTTCAGCCGTGAGGTTCGAACTCACGCCGGAGGAGTCTGTCGTTTCGCGTCGACTGCCTTAACCCACTCGACCACCGGGCTAATTAACAATTATGGAATCTACTGACATATTAAGCCTTTGCTTTCACGCAGGGATACGTGAGGAAAGGATTGGCGATCCTGAACAGGATAATGATATAAACTTATCAAATTATTGTATTGTTACCGGTTCTTAATAAGTGTACAAAGTTTCAATTAAATCTGTCCGTTTAAAGTGGGTTAAAATCGAGTCCAAAGAGTCGGTTACAAACAAACAAGCAAACAAACAAACAAGCAAACATACAAGTGAAGCTAATAAAAGCGTGTTAATAAAAAAATGAAGAAGACGAAACAGTCATACTTTTGAGCGTGACTGAAGATCTTCATGGCAGTATAAGAGAATTGACAAAAGAAAACCATATTAGCCGATTTCAGTCCATCGAATCCTACAAAAAAAAAACTAATTTCATCCTTACCACGACAAAATAATGCAGGAATTAGATAACTGATAGTGATTATAAACACCGATTACAATTTTGTCAATGAGCACAACAAAAAATAGAACAACAAAGACATTTTTTGACAATTTTTGTTTGGCGATGAAGCAACGTTTCATAAAAATGGATATGTCAATCGTCATAATTTTCATTATTACGCCACAATCAATCCTTACATCTCACGAACAAATAGCCAAACATGGTAGTCGTTGAATGTTTGAGGAATAGGGAGGAATTATTGGGATCATGTGATAGGACCACATTTTTTTGATGGACATGTAAATGATCAAATTTATTGGTATACTCATTGGTATATAGAGAATACAGTTTTCTTTTATATCTCATAAGAGTCAGAGATAACTCGCGATAACAAGTAAATCTGTAAACAAGTCAACATTTTGCTTACAATGTGAGAATGTCACAACCAATAATCATTCTGCATTCATGGCTGTTAAATTTGAGCGTTTAGTCGGTACATATTATGTATGTACAAGGAAAATGAACGCTTCATCGAGGTTAATGGTGCAAATTCTAAATAGTTCACATGGGCAGGCATTGATAAACCGCGCAGATAATTTTCACATTGTTTTATATCCCAGGTTCCTGTGTAAAACATTTTTTAGTTTATTGTTTATAGCTCGACTTTTGCTGTCTGATAGAGACAAAGCCTTTTGAACACTCAGCATTCTTAGTACAACACAATATAACATCTGTTACCCTGTCATTAAAATAGTTCAAGGCGGTTCACCAGATAAATCAACTCATAACTAAATAAAGTAAAAACAAGGTCATACACGGCAATCGCCAATCCAAATGATACAAAGAAATATAAAATCAATAATTTTTTTATTAACAGGTGGCACCATCTTATAGTTTAACATATACAAGGATTTGCCTTAACTAACAAACAGCATGCTACCATTAAAAGATGGAAAGTAGGTAGTATTTAAACAGTCAATGATAATCAACCCCAAACTCATGTGAAGTACATTAAACGAATTCAGTTTTAAAGGCGAATTGATTCGCGAATCTTATAAAAATTCATTGTTCATTCACGACGCACTCAACGTCTGACCACAAGTTAATGGGTAGTGCCTAAGTACCTAGGGTGTTCGATGTTAAACTTTTTCTGAATTTACATATTTTCGTCTAGACGCCATAAATTAAATATTTTTACTTGCGGATGGTGAGCCAAGCGTGCAGCCTGGACCTCACAACACTCCAACTATATCAGATATTCCATAAATCTGCCCTTTGTGCACTTTACTAACTCACAATGTTATCTCAGGCTTGACAACGACTTTCTACTGCCGTGGCTCTAGATCGTCTCTTGACCGTCCATTGCGGTGGCTCCCGCAGATCTATCTGGTGTTCGCCTTTATCCGCTAACAAAACACTCTCCTGCTCGCGCGCGCGACAGCACGTACTCGTAATTAACTTTTCTCTCCCGCACAGTAGCGGCGCACTAAGTAGTTAGTACAATAATGGTTGATAAAATTATTTTATTCGAATTTGAAATCTAACTTATAGTTCAAACAATTTTCATATAATTTATACGGAATGTAGTCCAAACATTAACAACCGTATTACACGGAAAATCCATTGTTTTATGCATTGTTGGCCACAAAACTTTATTTCATATGTCCTCTATAATATTGCCCAAAACAATTTTATACACACTTGGTAGATATGTTTTACGCAATGTATAGCTACTACGTAAAGGAAAACTACATGCACAGAACATAACACACAAATCATAGAAGAATTCCTCTTTTGTAACTGTACCGGCAATATTTTGTCGATGGATAGCCAAATTTAAATGCCTTTCACAATCACGGCGTGTTTGAAATACGTAACGTCGATTGCATGGAGTATACAGAATATGTGAACCATCTGTTGTTAAGTTATTGTAGTTTATGCACAAACACTACAAACGGTAGTAATTGAGCCATCGCTAAAAGTGTTTTATACAAGAACCAAATCAAGCACCAATACACTCTTTCATGTTGCTAACTGAACTGGGGGATACCACCGGACAGGCTGCCTATAATTTTACATGCATGTATAAGTCTCGATACTAGTTGTACTGGTTGCATATATTAGGGTATATAAATAAACACATCACATGAATTTTTATGTGGTGTGTTTATTAATAATTATATTTGTTTTATAAGTGCCGGATCTGAAAAATGGATAACACATCCGGCCCCTAGTTATAACCCACTAATAAACATTTTTCAGATCCGATTTTTGCTAATTAACTAAGAGTTATAAACAAAGATTATCTAATCCATGGTGACAAAATGGCGGTTTAAAGATAAACGCCCAATGCCAATGTCTGATAAATTTCTGAGTAAAGAATATAATTCTTATTGATTTATGTCAATAACAATTTGTTTAATGTTTTAAAATGGATAATCCGTATCTGGTACTGGCTTGATAAAAACGCAAAACAATTTATTTTTTAAATATCTATTAAACAGATTAGATTAGTCGTTAGCAAATAACAAAAGTCCTTTATCGCTTATCAGTATCATTTCAACTACAGTGCCTGTTCCCAATTAAGGTAAGTGCAGTATTTATTCCATTAAAACGTTTTTACACCAGAAAAAATCAGCTACAATCATTAAACATACTCATAGATTGGCACAACGCTGTACAGCCTTAATGTGCCACCAGGGAGATTTTTACATGGGAAAGCTCACTGAGATTAAAACCGTGGACCACAGTTTAAATATAGAATCAGTCTATGCTCTTCTCTCAGTTTCGATTTATGGCTCATTGTTTGTAAACGCAAAACAAGAACTGCGATCTATACAGGGTGTTTCAAATTCGAGGATCACAATTGGTCTTTCGCTTATCTGAAGAGATAGAGCGCGCTTTCGCGTATTTTTATAAAGGATATAAGGATCTTCAAAAAATCTTATCAATCTGAAAGCGTTTTTGAGATAATCATGAAAAAAAGAAAATCGATTGTCGCGTAGATATCCACGTATATTTGGGGATTTCCCGACTTACAAGTACGATGGAAGTGTTTTATGTTTGGTTTGTCGTAATAAATTTCTTTCACCATTTTATCAGATTGTAAATGACATATAGCAGTGCTATTCATAGATAAAATAAGCAAAATGCCATGTTTATATTTAAGTGTATGGCAATATCGCGTTTATCAACAACCCTTTCACCAATTTTGAGATAAATTACTAATTGGAACGTGCCGTCGAACTCCCAATTGCAATATTAATTGATTTATTTATTGAAATAGGAAATCCTAATATACAAAAGAAATTTTTAAGTTTACATACTATGGAGCAATTATTTGAAGAGCAGGTATCTTTACATACAGGGTGTCCCAACCAAAAGTAGGCACCTACCCTACAGGGCCACCCCCTCAAAAAATTCAAATGGCAAAGCGGGTCGAGTGATACATCTTTTGAAAGGTCTCTCAATTTTCTACATAACTGTGTATTTTTTAAAACTTTTATCGATTCGTTCCTGAGAAATAATTGTTTCATTATTTTAAGTTCGGGAAATAAAAATAAAATCAGCAGTTTAAATTATCGTATGTATTGTTCGAAATGACCCCCACCGACTTCCATACAGTAGTATACTCTGTCTTGAAATTCTGTACGAACATTTCTGAACACATCTGGAGTCAATAAACGGCATTCTCGAACAATTCTTTCACGTAATTCTTCCAGAGATACGAGTTTTGTTGCAAATATCTTCGATTTCAAATGTCCCCATAGAAAGAAATCCAAGGGAGTTAAATCGGGTGACCTAGCGGGCCACTCCACGGGACCTTTTCTTCCAATCCATCGCTCAGGAAAACGATTATCCAAAAATTGACGGACTGCTATAGCAAAATGTGGGGGTGCCTCATTCTGTTGAAAAAACAGTTCGCCCTCTAAAAGATTATCGTCTTCTTCGAGGATTTGGGTAATCATTGGGTCGATGTTATTTTCTAACAGATCGAAGTACCTTTCGCCATTTAAATTGTCAGGAATAAAAAACGGCCCGACAATGTGATCCCCTACGATGCCAGCCCAAACATTTAACTTCTGAGGCCTTTGGGTATGAGTTTCCATGAACAAATGTGTATTGGTTTCACTCCAATACCTACAATTGTGCCTGTTTACCTCCCCATTTAACTGAAATGTCGATTCATCAGAAAAACACGTATTGTACAGTAGATTGGCATTACTGTTTAATTGTTCACTAAAAATCTCACAGATTTTAAGCCGACGATCGGGATCATCTTCGTTTAATTCGTGTACCAATTTAAATTTATATGGATGAAATTTGTGGGCCTTTACAATTCGATGAACACTGCTTCGTGATACACCGGAAGCCTCAGCTACTTTCCTGATCGATTGAGTATTATCCATCTGCAAATGACCCAGAACTGCCACTTCGACTGCTTCATTCCTAATCGGTCGCTGAGGTTCATGCTTTCCGTTTCCTACAGAACCTGTTTCCATAAATTTTGTCAATAACTGTAAAACATACCGAGAACCAACCCTTCTATCTGGGTGATTTCTATTGAATATGCGCTCCGTAGCTCTAGCACAGTTATAGTTTTTAAAATAAATGCTGACAATTTCTATTCTCTCCTGAAGGGTATAAATCATTTTGATAAATCACTCTTGTAAAATGTATCTCGATTTAAAATTGGTTGTGAACAAATTAATGTTCAAGGACTATCAAATACTTATGAGTCTTTTATTATTCTAAAACTAAACGGACAAGGAAAGTGTTTTTTGTCGAAAAAACTCGTGCTGATCTGAGAGCGCTAAAAAATGTAGTTTTTTTATAACTTCCAATACCCAGTGCCGTGTATTTTAGATTTTTTTAAACGATTTCGATTGTGTGTAATCATCAAAAATAGAATTATTTTCCTTATGAACGAATCGATAAAAGTTTAAAAGAATACAGTTATGTAGGGAATTGAAAGACCTTCCAAAATATGTATCACTCGACCCCCCCTTGCCATTTGAATTTTTTGAGGGGGTGGGCGTGTAGGGTAGAGGGATGATGATAGGTATACAAGTATTACATTAAAATATGTCACCCTTGGAAACAAGGTCGACGTGTTTCACCAATTTTTCAAAAAAAGTTTATCTTCAAAGTTATTCAGGGTGCCTACTTTTGGTTGGGACACCCTGTATAAGCACATACAGATATACACATATAAATATAATAAAGACACAAAGAAGAAGAAATAATATAGCTTACTGAATAGTGATTACCTACTAAGCTAAAAGTAATAATAATAAATTTGTAGCATATATTTATATCAAGGAC
Organism: Rhamnusium bicolor; assembly: GCA_029963845.1. Lineage (NCBI taxonomy): Eukaryota > Metazoa > Arthropoda > Insecta > Coleoptera > Cerambycidae > Rhamnusium > Rhamnusium bicolor. The sequence continues at coordinate 125,441 of JANEYF010001076.1, forward strand.
TCATTTTTAAATGACTAATTTAGATTTATTAATTTAAAACTGTAATAGGTGTATATCTGTTGCATTGTAGTATTATTCGAATACTCCTGTTTTGCAATTTTTGTAACGAAGTTATTTTGTTCAAATCAAATAAATATAGTAGGGATGCACAATAATCAAAATGCGGTTGAATTATTGTGTTATGGACAAGTGTTCTACTTGGAATAGATAAATTTGTAGAAGCTCTAGAAAAGAAAAACAATTTTTTTGAGATTTTCTTTTTGATATATTCAAAGTAATTATTTAAACAAATTGTACTGTCCAATATAAAATCGAAGTATTTTATCTCATCTACTAATTGTACCTTGTCATTTTAATTTTCAAGTTAATAGAATTTAAGTCAATTTGCTTTAGGTTATAAATAGTTGTTAATATCATTGTTTTTATTTTAGAGATTTTCAATTTTAATTTGTTAACTTTTAGATAATCAGAGACGTCAGGTAGTACAGAATTCATTTTGGTAACTTACTTGTAATCTATTATCAATAACAACGTATTTAAATTTGTACCAGAAACAATTCCTTCAAAAAAATTACTCCTTGGTTTACCAAAAATATAATTACCGCCATATAAGATGTAAAGAGGTAGGCTTCTCGCATTTATAAAAAAAATCTCTCGCTGATACGCCTTCAAATTTTCGAGTAACGTTAACGGAAGACCGAGCCAGAAGTACTTATGTTTCATATAACAACTGGATGTAACACTATCGATTCCATTAATAATATACAGGGTATCAAAATTTCGAAAAAATAATTTTTTTGACCACCCTTCCCACAATTAACATCTGACAATTTTTTTCTCAGCGGAATAGGAACCTGCTGCAAAAATTGCATGTTACTAGTTTTTGAAATTTTCGATTATCTTAAAGCCAGAAAATCCAGTGTCCTACAGAAATGGATGTGAGGTTACCCATTCAAATTCGCGAAAACATACGGGGCGTTTAAAAGAAAGTTGATGTCACTTCCGCTATCATTTAAAAAATAAAAGGTGTTCATCCAACATTAATTTCTTTTTATTTTTAGATAAAAATGGACCCGAGGGTATTATTACCAGAAGATAATCTTACGCGGTTAAAATGCGGTTGGTGCAAAGGAGTTTTATCAGTTCCCCCTATCTGTCTATCAAAAGGTAAATTTACATGCGGCCGGTGCAACTCCAACGGCATGAGAATCCCCATATACGAAGAACTGGCCAAATTAATGATTTTCCCTTGTGTCTACGACGACTGCAAGGAGAAACTACCATGGGGCAAAGCAAAAATCCACGAAAAACAGTGTCTACACAAAACCACCCTATGCCCCTTCTATACTTGCCAAAAAACCTACGAACTACGCAGGATCCTGGCACATTTCGAAAAATGCCACAAAGAATTCATATTACCGAACCCAGTTAAAGCCACAAAGAATTTGAGGGATCACTTAGTGAAACACTTCAAGTCAGACAACAAGGTTTTCATGACTATATATGAAAAAACGGAGTTCCTGATTTTCGTGGACAGTATATGTGTATTCGACAACCAAAAGAAGAACATTATATCGGCGTACGATTACAGCTTCGGGGTTTTTTCTACAAACGAAAAAACAACTGCCAACTTTAAGTACCAAATAACCTTGGACCTGATTTCCGACAGAAGGACAGTCACCCATGTCAAGAAAGATCAGAAAGTGGAAGCGTATGATGACAAAATTCACTGTCATGACTGCTTAATGGGCAGTTGTACCGTGAAGTATCACAAGAAGTCGAAGGATTTTTTAACCACCAAGTTCCAGAACCTTCACAGATACAACAACATGATTATGGCTTATACCGTGCATATATACGGCGGCAACGCAAAGTTAAGTAGGGACGTTTCTAAAAATGATGAAATAACGACGAAACTCGAGTGTCCCATTTGTAAGGAATATATGTGTGCGCCGATCTATAACTGCGCTAAGGGCCATACCATCTGCGGGGATTGCAAGAGGCAGATAAAGGAGTGTCCTTTTTGCAAGGCCGAGATCGGTAAGTCCAGAAACTACATTCTCGAAGAGATAGCGGAGACGTTAAAAATACCCTGCGAAAACACTTCCAAAGGATGCAAATTTGTTGGGTGTACCAGAAGTACCAAAGACCATGAAAAGAGTTGTAATTTTCATTAATACATTGTTTAAAGTGTTGAAAATAAAACAGTTTTGATCAAAAACTTTGACTTTTATGTGTCAAAATCATCATAGAAAAAAGCCTTCTTCCTTCACAGAAGGCAATTTAACTGGTCCTAAGTACTTGGACTTCCGGAAATTCGTCGAATAGCAGGGAACAGATCTGGGAACATTTGGTTATAACATGATGGTTATCAGGCCCATAATTACGGTTTAGTTCAAGAATACTTGAACAATACTTTTCCAAACTGTCTAAAACCATCCTATGGCCAGCCAAGTCGCCAGATTTCACACCAAATGATTTCTTTTTATAGGGGTAGTACAAATCAGCACTTTATAGCTTTGAAAATAGTGCAAATCTTGGATGCTTTTCAAAATATTACGCCTAACATGTTATCGAACGTCAGGAGTGGCTTTTATAGCTGATTGGGATATTGCCTTCCCCATGAAGGGGGATTCGAACGCTTTCGACACGATAGATAGGGATTTTGTTGCTCAAAAACTAAGTGAATTAGGAATAGGCGATCATTTTAATAGCTGGATCGTTTCTTATTTATCAGATAGAAAAATCGGTACCACAAAATTCGATAAGAAAGATATTTGTATTGGAACTCCACAGGGTAGTGTGCTGAGGCCCCTAATTGTGAGACATAGGCCGCTGGGCTGAAGTTATCAGACTTCAGTTGAAATAAACACTGATATATGGGCAATGATATCATCGGCGTCAGCTGAATCGTATTCGGCCAAAGACTGTTATAAACATTCTCTATAAAGATGAATAAACCCATTGAAAACAAAATAAGGTTAAAAATGATAAGGTTAATAATTAGTTTTGATCTGTGGACAGAACGGTTGTTAATTTTCTAGGTTCGTTAGAAGTGAATAAAAACCAAATAGTTGCTTCTTCATCGTCTTTGTCGTAAAATAGGAGTCAGGGGTGCTGCCGAATCCGATGTGCAGCGGATGTGCAGTGGGAACGTGACGATAAGAATGAACTGAATCATGATTCGAGTACACTGAAAGAAATTTCTAACCATAAATAAAAATTGACTAGCCCCAAAAAAATATCTGTATTAAATAGACTGCTTTGTAATCGCAATACAAACGATTTTGCTAAGACGCACTTATTTACCATTAAAAAATTTTTCTAAATATTTATTTATTGCTGTACCTTGATAACTTTGCTATCGGGAGTCAGAACCCTATTTTAACCATAATAGGTTTTTCGTTACAGTTAATAAGCTCGTATTTTTTACACCATGACTACCTTGCAACCAGAATAAAGCGTCTCCTGCTGCTAATAGATGACTTTGTAACCTCTATACAGCTTACACTGTATAAACAAAAATACCTAGTAATGACAGCAAATACTCCTTTTTGTCCTGGTAATCTCACTTTGTAAATGTTTTCTTTCTTAAAATGTTTCCTTAACCGTCTCTCAAGTCACCGAGGTAACTCCCAGAAAATCATATGATTTTGTGTTGAGTGAAGAGAGACGAGGCCCTACAATTTATTGTGGAGTCCGAACCACATCTAGGATATCGACAGTTCTCTCCCATCTTAATCCGAAACAAATTACAAATAAAATTTCTAACTTGCTAGGGGGTGGATTCGAACCATCGATATTGGGTACCGAGTGAATAGCTATAAGCGCTTTACCCACTCGGCTACCATACACATTGCAGTATAAACTGGATCTAGCAGAATTTTACTCCTGCCATTAGAAAAAAAATTGCTGCCATAGAAAGAATTTCTGCAAGTCTTAGAGTATTCTGCGAACACACAAATGAGGATGATTGGCAGTTCGATGTATTCCTTTGAAGGCGTGTTAGTAGCGAGCTTATTTGCAACTGATTTAACTATAATATACATTATGCAAAGCTCGATGGTTTTTGAGATATTTTAATTATCAGTTTACACACTACAAATAATGTATATAACAAAAATTATGTTAAATCCTTTGATAAGATAAAAATACAAGAGATAAAACCTTCATTAGTTGTAAAAAACTATCTATATTAACTTATCTCAAAAACTATTGGGTTTTGCATAATGGTTAAATCAATTGCAAATGAGCTCTACTAACACGCTCTCAAAGGAATATGTCGATCTACCAGTCACCCTGTATATACAGGCTAATTCAGTTTTATTACTAGCAACTTTAACAACTGTCAGATGTCAACAAGATTAAGTTATTTTGTATATAACAGTATGAGATACATTTTCCATTGGGTTTTTGTTTTCGAGATACAAGATGTCGAAAAATATTTCTTTTTTTCTAAAACTAAAAATTATTAGTTATTATTTATATTTGGTATTAAATATCAGTATGTTAGGCTGCATCTATTTGACTAACTCGTTTTTTCTACACGGTAACTAAAATATCTTGGAGTAAATTATTATTATATTTCAAAAACCGAAAAAAAAAAAATACTTTTTTTGATTTCAAAAACGATGGCCTCTACGGAAAAATTATACACAAAATACTTAATTATATTTGTACTGTTAAATGTAGAAAACATTATTATAATAAAATCTTCATTTTGTCATAGTTACACATTTATTTATTATTTAAAATATGTTCAGTTTGAAATGCGAATTTCGAAATTCGATATTTTCATTTAATATATTTTTTAGAAAAGGATAGTGAAACTCATAATAAGCGGCACTTTTTGACATACAAGTGATTTTTTTTTCACTTCCCGTTTCGTTGGAAGTGTCACTAACTTTCGATTTTTAAATGGAACACCCTGTATATTATTGCATTTTTTGAATTCTGCATAATTTTCTGAATCCAACGATACCTAATAAGTAACATTTCAAACGTCAATATTTTTTATAATATAATTTTTAGTTTTCCATTTAAGTGTGCCATGGCGGTTACGATTTATTCTAAATGATCCGTGTAATGCTAGAAAAATCGATATCCCGTCAAAAATACTAAGGTGGCTTTGAAAATAATGAAATATTTAGTTTCTCAAACATTTGTTGGTTTACCGGTGTTTTTATTGTGTCTTTATAAATTGTTTAAAATTCTTGTTAATTGTGTTCAAAATGCGGCAAATTTATACAAAAGATGAAAAAGTGGACATGTTAATTATTTATGGGGAATGTAGAAAAAATTCCGTTGCGGCTAGACACCTTTATGCAGAACGATATCCTGATAGACAATGTCCAGCGATAAACTATATTAATCGTCTTGAGAATCAATTCCGAAGTGAACCCAACAATGATCCCGAGGAAAATTTCATTCTTGACGAAGGAACGGAAAGTAATGTTTTGACTCGAGTAGAAGTTGATAAGACTGTTTCTTTAAGGCAAATTTGGTTTGAATTGGAAATCAGTCACCAAACAGTAAGCCGAATTTTGCACAAATACCACTATAAATCTTTTAAATACCAATTGCACCAGCACTTGTACGAAAATGATTACGAACGTAGGATGGAATATTGCAATTGGATTTTGCAGAATAACGTGCAGCCAAACAATGATATTTTGGGAATGATTCTATGTTCGGACGAGTCTAGGTTTACAAATTTGAGATTATTTAACCGACGAAATACAAAATGTTGGTCACAAGAAAATCAAAATTTATTACGGGAGGGTAACTTTCAAGTGCGGTTCGGTTTCAATGTTTGGCTTGGAATAATCGGTAGTAGAATCATTGGTCCAATAATATTTGAAGGACCCCTGACTGATACTTGGGATTGCTGCAAAATGAAATTGAGGACAGTTTAGCTGAATTACCTTTCCATTTATGACAGGGAATGTATTTCCAACAAGATGGCGATCCTTTACATAAATCAAGGATTGTAACTGATTACCTTCAACGGAGATTCAGAGAAAACGTAATTTCGACGAATGGTCCTGTGAGGTGGCCTCTAAGGTCACCTGATTTACACCTCTTGCTTTCTTTGTTTGGGGCAATTTAAAAAATATTGTCTACGCAACCGCCGTTACGACCCGTGAAGACCTGGAGCTACGAGTAAGACGCGTAATTTATGGCATAACGGCCCAGCAATTGGCGAACGTTCTTCGAGAAACAGCTCTGCGAGTTCAGACGTGCATTGACGTTAATGGACAGCATTTTGAACAACTGTTGTAATGTTCTATGTTCATTTTTTTATTTCAAAGCCACCTTATGTATAACAAGGTAATTAGAACAAAATTGTATTTTCTTATTTTCTTTTAGCTGTAATTTTGTTTGTATCTATCGCACATTTTAATACGACATATGAATAAATTTCTTATTAATGGTACCACGTTACCAATATGGTTCCATTTGAAAGAAATTGAGTTTTCCCCAAAAACCATTTTGATGAACTTTATTTGCTCATAAATCACGTAAATTAGTATTTTTTTTGACGGGATTTCGATTTTTCTAGCATTACACGGGTCATTTAGAATAAATCGGAACCGTCATGGCACATTTAAGTGGAAAACTAAAAATTATATTATAAAAAATGACGTTTGAAATGTCACTTATTTGGTATCGCTGGATTCAGAAAATTATGCAGAATTCAAAAATGCAATAATATACAGGATGTTCCATTTAAAAATCGAAAGTTAGTGTCACTTCCGGCGAAACCGGAAATGGAAATAAAAATCACGTATATCAAAAAGTGTCGCTTATTATGTATATAGGATATCCCAAATTTCGATAAATTATATTCAAAACTAAAGGAGAAAAGGGGGTGTACCATGATCCTGTTACACCCAGTATATGGTATTTAGAATGAACCGATTGTTTTCGTTCTTCGATATTACTAACAGAAAAATTTTAACAGCGATTTATAAATTTAAGTTGGATATCTGGTGAAAACGCAACCAAATGATTCATTTAAGGAAACAAAGGACTAATAAATAAAAAGATACATATTTTAAAATCGTTGATTTATTATGCGTAAGTATATAGAACTAGTGATAGGTACATAAAATGACAAATATCATATTAAAATGTAATTAAAATAGTCATTATTATACCCTCGAATGCTTGGACATATGTAGTCTTTAAGGCCTCAATCTTCTAATCTCGACTTGTAAGACATTTTCACAAAAACCTTTCACTATGGAAAAATAATGCGAGTATCCGAATAACACTTTATTTTATAAATGCACCAGGTTCCAGTAAACGTTATATAGAGATCAATCAACAAATTCTACCTCCTAACAACAAAGATCAAATCTAATATTTTTAACGGCGTCAAACCGTCTACGCGTGCGTCGCTTAAAAACAAAATGTCGAATTAGCAAGCGTAGATTTATTGTTAACAGATAGTTTACTAACCGTAGGTATGTGCTTTTTAACCACTAAAAAGTCAATCTCTTAACTAAAGTCACTTATTTACCATAAAAAAACACTTAATTATCCTCAATAAAAAAAAAACAAAAAAAAAATTGAGTTAGTTTAATAAGTGCTGTTATTAGGATAATTAGTCAAAGATTTAAGGTTGCAAAAGCTCATTAGCAAAACAGTTTTTCTTACGCTGTGATGGTAATGTAGTCTTAAGAAAAAAAATACTTATGATAATGCAGATCATCTTAACAAAACATTTTATTTGGTCGATTTCCCTCAGGGTACTCCGCCTTTGTAGCTAGAGCTACTTCAAAAACGTAAGTACTTTGACGGGAGTTCAGGTAGGTGCCAACATATTTACTTAAACAAATATTCCAGATTTTGATCCGAATAGACAAAACATTCAAATTAATAAGTGGATTATAGACTTGTCGATGAGAAAGCTTGTTTTTCTCGCTGGGATGATGTTCAAACGCATGGGTACGTGCTCGTTTCAGAAGTAAAAACTAGTGGGCAGAGCTCGTGAGTGGTTTTTTAGTTCAGATAGTTTCTTTGACAAATGTCGATTTTAAAATCGGCTTTAAAAGAAACATTTGACATTGATTCGTTAATGACTGGTAAAATGTTTGAAGAGGCATCTAATTTTACTTCTTTTAACGAGAAATTAACGGAGATTCAAGTTAAATAAACTTCAGAAATTAAATTTCAGTGAAAGATAAAATTAATATAATTGCGCATGGAATTTCAAAGAAAGAAATTCGACAAACGGCATTGTCTAATAATTATGACAGTCTGGAAGATTTGTTTACATATTTACGCAGTTGTGATTAGCATTTTGGAGCATTTTCAAAAAAGTGGCGCAGATTCTTTTCAAATTCGCCGTTTCCAATGTAACAAAACGGGACACAGAAAAATTAATTGTCCTCGAAATCGCATTACTAATTTTAATTTTAAAAAGTCTAACCAAAAGACTTGTGATCCTTTCCCTACGTCCAACATAATATTTTTAATTTAAAAACACATTAAGTTCCTCTTCTTGATAAAAGTTAAAATATAGAGTGGAATGAAAAATAATATTAACTGAAAATTTTTGTTAATTATTATTTACTAACTTTTACAAATCTTATCACAGATAAGTATAACATATATCTTTTTAAACAATTATTTTCCCGGCTATTTGCCAAAACGCTGAAACTTGGATTACAAAAAAGATAATATGCACATTATGTTCAGTATTACTGACTCAATAATGTTATTTTTAATTTCAACTATTCTGTCCAGTAAAACCAAAAATAAATAAAACACAAGGTACCCACCAGTTGACACTCACTTTAAAAAACTTTAAGTTATCTACCGACACGTGTTTCTGCTTGCCATAGCGTCATCAGGGTAGCCAGCACATTTAAAGAATCCAAAGTAACCAAACTTGTAAACCCCAATGTAATAAACATTAATGGCTTCAGAGAACAGAATAATTGAAATTATATAGTGGAAATACCCCTTAGGGTCGAATGAAATAATTTAAAAACAAATTAAGTTCCTCTTCTTGATAAAAGTTAAAAGTTAAGTTGTTTTTAAATTATTTCATTGACCCTAGGGGGTATTTCCACTATATAATTTCAATTATTCTGTTCTCTGAAGCCATTAATGTTTATTACATTAAGGTTTACAAGTTTGGGTACTTTGGATTCTTTAAATGTGCTGGCTACCCTGATGAAGCAATGCAGGCGGAAACACGTGTCGGTAGATAATTTAAAGTTTTTTAAAGTGAGTGTCAACTGGTGAGTACCTTGTGTTTTATTTATTTTTGGTTTTACTGGACAGAATAGTTGAAATAAAAAATAACATTATTGAGTCAGTTGTACTGAACATAATGTGCATATTATCTTTTTTGTAATCCAAGTTTCATTTACTCTGCAAATTGTTTTCTTGTCATTTAATTTTAGGAGACAAATATATGAGTACTTGATTGAAACTTATCTTGACTGTTTTTAAACGATATATATTTTTTTACTGTTAGAAGTAAATTTCTTTAAATAACAGCTGCCTAGTTGATTTGTATACATATATAACACAACATTATTATCTCCTTATTGTTTTACTATTCTGTATTACAAGTTTATCTAGTTTCTATTTTTTATTTTAATACTTTGCTTATTTAAGAAGGTGAATGTTAATATAAAATTGATCGATTAATTTAACAGGGACTACATGAATTTTATTACCTAATTGTCTTTTAATAAATTATTATTTTTACTGTAATATAGTTCTTTTTTAGCATATCTGTTGATAATGAATACTGTTAAGGTAGCACATATTAATGCACGATCTCTTTTGGCAGGTTTTTTGGGATTTAGTGAATTTATTCAAATAAATAATTATGACATTTTTCTAATCAGTGAGAGCTGGCTAAGTAATCAAGTTAATGATGAGATGGTGCGTATTCGTGGTTATACTATTGTCAGGGAGGATAGGCCTGGAGTTCTGAGAGGGGGTGGAGTATGCATTTACATAAAGAAAACAATTAAATATGAAAAAATTGAGGTAAGTGGGAATGATGCGTTGGAACAGCTGTGGGTTAAAATAACTTTCTCGAAACAAAAATATCGTATAGGAGTTTTGTATCACCCTCCAAACAAAAATTTTAAAAGTTTTTTGGACTTATTTGAGGACACTCTGTCAAATATTATACCAGTTTGTGATTATATAATATGTATGGGGGATATCAACACTAATCTATTGGATATAGAAAATAATTGTACAACACAATTTAATAATTTAATAAATGATTATGAACTGTCACAATTAATTAATAAGCCTACACGCATCTCTTTAAATAAAATGTCTTTAATTGATGTTGTTATTTGTTCAGGTGGGGTGGATATTAATTCCAGTGGCGTTGACCATTGTAATCACTTACAGACAGATCATGAATTAGTTTTTTGCTATTTTAATAATGTCAGACAAAAACCCTTTCCTGTATATATAACTTACAGAGACTATAAACATTTTAATAAGGATGCATTTAACTTAGACTTAGAGTCTCTTGCTTTTGATAATATATTTTTTTTAGAAGGAATTGATAACAAAATTTTGTATTTTAATAACTTAATAATTTTGTTATTTGGTAAACATGCTCCTTTAAAAACGGTCAGATGTACAAAATCAAAGGCACCTTGGTTAACAGATAATATCAAGTTGATGATGAGTATTAGGGACGAAGCTCTTCACACATATAAAAATTCTGGTGATCCAGAGCATCTTTTGACCTATAAAAATTTAAAAAACTGTACAACTAAAGCAATAAGAAATGAAAAGAAAGCTTATTTAAATTTCCGTATAAGAACAGGTACATCTAAAACATTATGGAAAGATCTTGATGAACTTAATGTCCATTCTCGCAAAAAAAAAAACAATATTGACATACCGGGTAATATTTCAAATGTTGATCAAATTAACAGTTTTTTTTGCAAATTCTGTAAAAAATATGGCTATTGGAAATTTTCAAGACACCAAAATATTTTAATCTGATAATTCTTTAGGTGTTACTGAAGAATTTAATTTTTCTCTAACTACAAGTGAGCATATTTTTGAAATTATTAAAACTATAAAAAGTAATGCCCTGAGTATTGATCAAATTAATATTAATATGTTATATTACTGTTGCCCATATATTCTGCCTTATATTACACATATTTTAAATTCTTGTTTGTTAGAAAACTATTTTCCTCACTTATGGAAAACGTCCTTAGTTTTACCACTGCCCAAAATTCAAATACCCAGAGATTTTAAAGATCTAAGGCCCATTAGTATGCTTCCTCCACTATCTAAGGTTTTAGAAAAAATTTCATCAAATCAAATAAAAAATCATTTGTGTAAATTTAATATTTTACCACAAAACCAGTCTGGTTTTAGGCAAGGTCATAGCTGCACTACTGCACTCTCGGACATTTTAGATGACTTATTAAAAGCTACAGATAATGATGAGCTAACCGTATTAATTCTACTTGATTACTCAAAAGCTTTTGATTGTATAAACCACGAAATTTTATTGTCAATACTGCTTTTCATTGGGTTCAGTAATAATGCAGTAGAGTTTATTCAAAATTTTCTAGTAAATCGAAAACAAATTGTAACATTAAATAATAAATCATCTTATGAAGAAACTTTAGATCGTGGAGTACCTCAGGGATCTATTCTAGGGCCTGATTTGCAGATTTTAGTAGAGACATCAAAAGACCACGGTTTATGTATAAATCCGAATAAGTCGGCAGTTATGTTTTTTTGGGAAAACTACATTGCGTAATAGGTTCATTCAGTACCTAAATATTAACATTGATAATATACCTATCGAGTGTGTTAATGAGTCAAAAAATTTAGGCTTAACAATTGACACTACTCTAAGATTTAAAAATCATATTAATAGTTGCATAAAAAAATCATTTTGCAATCTAAAAAATATATATGCTAGCAAAGATATCTTAAATAAAAGTACTATTAAATTATTATGTGACTCTCTAGTTCTGTCTCACTTTACCATCTGTGACATAATATATGGACCTTGTCTGGACTTTGATACAGCAAAAAGGATACAGAGGGTTCAAAATTCATGCGTAAGATTAATTTGTGGTATTAGACGTAGAGAACATATTTCTCACAAAATATCAGAAATCAATTGGTTAAATATGTCTAATAGACGTTTACTTCACTCCGCAATATTTTTTCACAAGATTGTAACCTTATCTATATAATAAAATTCGATTTAGAACAGATGTTCATAATATTAATATAAGAAGAAAATCTTTTATTACTCCTCCTGTCCATAAAACAGTATTGTATCAGAGATCATTTTCTTACAACATATCAAAAGTTTACAACAAAATACCTGCTAGTTTGAAATCGTGCAATATAAATAGATTTAAATTACAATTAGGTAAATTATTGTTAAGGAATCAATGAAAACATTTTAAACTTCTAGGCAAGATGTTATTAACAATGTAATTAATTGTTTGTTATGGGGATTCGATAAGTAGGGTTAAGTATTAAGGGGGTTAAGTGGTAGAACAGTATATGATTACTGAACTTCGCCTCCTCAAATTTTCAAGTATTTATAATTTAAAATTTTGGAATAAAGGCCATTTATTATTATTATTATTATTATTATTATTATTATTATAAAACACACATTTGCTTTGTTTTCTAAATCAATTAAAAAAAAACGTATATTTATAAAAATTCCCCTAGACTTTTCTTGTGAGGACATAAAAGAAATCATTGTTTGTGTAGTTTATCATTCCATACGTGTTATAGGATATATACAGGGTGTTCTAACATAGGTATTTTACTATCGAATATGAAACAATCGTAATGGAAGAGAATAGCACTTATTAAAAACTTAACAGATGATCAACATAAATTTAAGGATTCCAAACAATTCATATACAGGGTGTCTCATAATTAAGTGCCTATATTCAAGAGGGTAATAGAACTATAAAAAATAAGTTGAGTTTTGTATATAAACATTTGCCTTAAATTAGTTTATAAATAAAAGTACGGAATTATTTTTGTAGGGGTATGTAGTTACCTATCGGTTATTGTATACCCATCCTGCATTGCAATATTTAAATACAAATAACTTTAAAACGATAGCTTATATCGACATTTAGTAAGAGGACCTTTATTATTCAGTTTTTAACACTATCGTTTCTTTCTGCTATAAATGTGTAAACAAAAAATAAGACAAAAAGTTATGGCGAAAATTCACTCCCACCCCCTTTGTAATTACTCCAACAAATCATGATATGTAGATAAAAATTTAACAAAATATGTAACATTATAAAATTAATCATGGTCCAAATTTAATATTTGCAACTTACGACGTTTCGAATTTATTGGCAAATAACTATGTCTTACTTACCCCCTTTAACGAATTGTAGCTCCCTTATGAACTGACTTAAAGCATATATACAAAAGTCAACTTATTTTTTATAGTCCTATTACCCACTTGAGAGAAGGTATTTAATTATGGGACACCCTGTATATGCTTTCACTTTATTTAACTCTTTCACCCTGTAAATGGCCCACAAATAATAGAACCCCAAGATATGATGTGTTAAAAATAATCGCCTATATATTGCCTTACATAAATCTAATAACAACCCGTCGCCGCCTGGCTGAAATTATCAGTATTGAATTAAAAATTATGGATTTACAAAATGAAAACACCAAAACTAAGTTGTGGTTTGTCTACAACATACACACATTTTAAAATTTATTCTGTAATATCTTTCACAATTATTCAAAATAGATGCAGAAGAGCATTCGTCTAATTGTAGATACAAAACTAAAGATTTTATTTTTTTTTATTCTATTTCGTATTTATATTCTTAAAATAACTTTATTAATGGTTCCTGTTTTTGCAAAACAATACCTAACTTCTATACTAAATTCAATATATGTATTTTATGCTTGCAATAATATAACAGTTTTTCACTTAGCTTTCGAACAAAAAAACATCCAGAATCGTAAGGATTCAAAAAAAATCTAAACATCTGACGACATACCAGCATCGATAGTTGTTGATATGAGGTTTGTTCCAGCAGCAGTCAGAAACAGTTTGCTAACAATAAAATAAGTAAATATATTTTATTTTATTACCTTCTTATGGCTTGATAACTTTAATGCTATTATTAATGTTTTTTTATAATGTCAAGTGTTGATGTTGCTTGAACTGTAATATGTTCATATGCGTCTACCTAATATACACTACTCACAAAAATTAAAGGATATTAAAAAGAGTTCCAAATTTTAGGGTGATTTTCAACAAGAGATAACTCGGGGAAAAATGGTCGTACAGAAAATAAAAAAAAAGGAAATTGTAGCTTTAAGTGTCTAGTTTTCAGACCTGGACTGTACAATTTTTTTGCGTGGGCGGTTTTCACATAATTATCCGAAAATCAACAAAAAAAATTTTTTCCAAATTTTTTCTCGTCTTTAAAATGGTCTGTGGACTTCAAAAAATTTTTTTCATCATGCGACCATAAAGCTCTTCTAGACAATTTAATTAGCTTTAATTTGATCTCTGAAAGAGCTCCGTACGATGATTTGCCGCGGAGTTATCGTTGATCAAAGCAAAAAAGTCCATTTCAACTTTGACAATCGATTATTCGGGAACTAATGATCGTACAGAAAATGGAGGTAGGGTTTTGGAAACTGCAAAATATTCTCTATAAGACACAATTAGTGGTGATTGATAAAAAAAATGTTTTTGAAGCGATGATGTTGGCTGAAAAAAAGTTGAAAATTTGCGAATTTAAGGATATTTGGACAATTTGGTATAACTTTGGATATAGTGAATTAAAGTAAAGTAAAAAATAAAAAAAAAATTTTTTTATTTTTTTCGAACAAGTCATGTTTTTGAGCAAAAAAATAAGGATTTTTCCAAAAAACTATACTGAAGTCGAAAATATGCATAAAAATCAAAAAATTGCTTGCTAAGATGATTTTTGGCCGAAACGATCAATTTAAACCTTCGGGGCACTAAGAAAAAAAAATCGCAGCGCTTTGCAACTTTGAGGGTATTTTAGAGACACTTTGAGGTTAAAAAGTTACCGGCGATATCCTTCGTTAATACACTATATCCAAAGTTATACCAAATTGTCCAAATATCCTTAAATTCGCAAATTTTCAACTTTTTTTCAGCCAACATCATCGCTTCAAAAAAATTTTTTTATCAATCACCACTAATTGTGTCTTATAGAGAATATTTTGCAGTTTCCAAAACCCTACCTCCATTTTCTGTACGATCATTAGTTCCCGAATAATCGATTGTCAAAGTTGAAATGGACTTTTTTGCTTTGATCAACGATAACTCCGCGACAAATCATCGTACGGAGCTCTTTCAGAGATCAAATTAAAGCTAATTAAATTGTCTAGAAGAGCTTTATGGTCGCATGATGAAAAAAATTTTTTTGAAGTCCACAGACCATTTTAAAGACGAGAAAAAATTTGGAAAAAATTTTTTTTGTTCATTTTCGGATAATTATGTGAAAACCGCCCACGCAAAAAAATTGTACAGTCCAGGTCTGAAAACTAGACACTTAAAGCTACAATTTCCTTTTTTTTTATTTTCTGTACGACCATTTTTCGCCGAGTTATCTCTTGTTGAAAATCACCCTAAAATTTGGAACTCTTTTTAATATCCTTTAATTTTTGTGACTAGTGTATGTTTATATTTACCCAATAATTATTAATTAGGTATATAATTTATGTATCTACGAGCAAGTACTTCTTCGTTCTTGTGTAGGATATGTATATTTATTTGTAAAAACCTATCGGTGTTTGTAATATGTTTTGTTAATATAAACTTTACCTAAGCAATTAAATATTATTACTATTATATTTGTTAAAAGTATTGTTAAATTGCAGACCACATTGTATAAATAATGTGTAGCATTAATCGATGTTGATACATACATATATCTGGGATGTTGGGAAGCAAATGTACATTTTTTTTCCTTATTGGTAGGCTTAATTATATATTTTTTGTACTTGCCAAATAGGTTTTGTATTACATAGGTACCTGTTGTTCAAGAAAGTATAATCGTTATTATTTAATTGTAAAATGCTTAACTTTTTGTTTAGCCATTTATTTTTCTGTGGTTTAGATTATTTAAAATATCTTCATAATTATTGCATTCATTGTGGCTTGTTATTTTATTGATTTCTATCAATAAACAATTTATTTTACTTGTTTTGTTTTATTTCTTCATTAAAATGTAATTGAAAATATAACAACAGCCAACAAAACGCATCGCGTACTTTTTTAAATCACGGCTCATCATGGCGCGCGCCACCTATTCTATCTTCCCAAACAGCAGACCAGTGCAATATTCCGAATAGAAACAATAATACAAGTACTTGAATGTCTCCTGCTTGTCTCTGGCCTGGGTACAGCACTTGGAGCTCGTACTGGAGAACGCGGTATTTGGTCCGTTTCTCCTCCTCCTTCAAGGTGATGTTTTTCTCCGCAGGTGCCGAGAACTCGATGACATACATCACCTTGAGTTATTATTATTAAATATTGCTTAACTTTTAATAAATTTAACCAAGACTTTTTACAGAGCATAATGTGACCTAGTCAGATCAAAAGTACAAATCTGTAGGAACTCGTGGATACCATTTAAATAAAGAAAATTCAGCGGCTTCACCGTGAAATTGCCAATTAAACATAAAAAAGTTTACCACGTGGGTCTAAAAATTCATTCACATTAAATCTATAAATTTCATAAAGGAGACAACGGTCTAACAAAAAACGACTTAAATCATTTTCATCTATTTTTTTCCACTGATTCTATGGGTATCATTAGAATCGCGAAAATCCGTCTGCTTCACAGTGAAAATCCGTTTTTATGAAAAAAAAAACGTGACACTAATTAAGGGAATCTCCAGACCTGGCTCGACTACCTGCATCGTAAGCGCCTCAAATCGTTTTATGACAGGGTAAGATATTCTAAAATTCTTAATATAATTCACTTTAATAAATTCATTTTACTACCACCTATACTTAATCCAGTTTATCCCAGATTAAGAATGCGTTTTGAGAGTAATATTAATCTAGTGATAAGTATGAAAATTCAAGAATAAATCGATTACTTTGATATAGAATAGTTTTCTTTCCGTGTAGGTACAGGGTTATTCATTATAAATTACCCACCCCTTATCGTTATTATTGCCTATAGAAATAAAGTTTTAAATAAAAGTTGTGTGATTATGACTGAATCTTGTTAAAATGCGATCAAAAGTACAGTAGCGTGCAGATTTCAGGGGATACAAAAAAAATTATATATTTTTTTAAACGGGATACCTTGTATATTATTAAATTTTTGGAATGATCCTTTGTTCTTGATTTCAAAAATATACCATATGTTACCCCTACCATTTACAGTTTTTGAGTTATTAAACGTCGAATGTCTTATTTAAACTAGTTACCTACTGTAAATATGGAAAAGTTAACATTAATAAAGTGAGCTATGAAAATGACAACTATTATGTTTGATAAGTGACATTTCTTTAATGAAATAATCAAAATGGTTTACAGTGAGGAAGAAAAAAAACAAGTATTTATACAAAATAGATAACGACTTATTTAGGAAATTTAAATATAAATAAATGACAACTCATAAAAGATGTTCGATATGTCCACCATTATTGTCAATGCATAACTGATAACGTCTTCTTATATTTATAATTGCACCGGAAAATGGCTTCTTTATTTACATTCAGATTGCTTATTTCAAGTTGAATCCTGTCTTTAATGACTTGAAAACTATTATTATTATTATCATTATTGACAATATATTTTAGAAATCCCCAAAAAATGAATCCATAGGAGTCAAATCCGGACTGTTCGGTGGCCATATAATAGATCCATTATTCCCCATCCATACTGGGAATACATTATTCAAATGATCTCGAACGGGTAGGACACTATGCGGAGTTGCCCTATCCTGCATCCAAATCATATCATCAAGTTCGGCTTCCGGAAAATTGTGCAAAAGAATATTTTCTGCTTCTGGAATAATTATTTCCAGATAGGTAACTCCAGTTAAAGTATAATCATAAAATATAGGAACAACAATTTTGTTCCTGAAAATTCCACACCAAACGCTAACAGTTTTTCTTCCTGATTTTTTTATTTGTTTTACCAATCTTTTTCTGTTGTGCTTGTTTTCCCACAACCTTCGATTTTTTCCTATTAAAAACTCCTGCCGTAGAAAAGGATATTTCATCAGTCCATAATATTTTAGTAAAAAAATCGGGATCTTCATCCTACTTTCGAATCATCTGGCGGCAAAAGTCCAGCCTTTTCCTTTTATGAGCCTCTGTTAAAACTTGTACGGGTAAAATTTTATATGGTCTGTAGCTGTTATTTTTTAACGTACGTTGGGTTTTGGAATAACTTTTACCTAATTGATCGACTGCTTTATTTATACTACATTCAGAATTTTCTAAAAAATAATACAGTTTCAAAAAAGTCTATTCGCGAATAAATATGGATGGGCTTACCTTCAAAATGAAGCAGTATATCTAGCTGTTCTTCCTGGTTTGCTTGAACTACACGTTTTTTTCTACTCTAAAACTGGAGGTATTATTCACCTTTTGGTAAATATTTTCTGATGGTGTTGGACGATTTGGATACAACACCCTATATTCTCTTTTTGCTGCACGTTTATTTTTGTTATTTTGCATATAACAAGTAAACATTTGGAATTTTTCTTCCTCACTCTAAACCATTTTTATTATATCATTTAAAAAATGTCACTTATCAAACATAATAGATCTCATTTTCATAGCTCACTTTAATCACCGGCACACAAGAAAAAAAAGTTGTTTGTACATATGACGCCATCTACCTCTTCAATCCGGGTCTACAAAATTTTTTTCATCAACATAATCACAATTTTTTGCCATTTTTAGCAATTTTCGAGGGATTTTTACAATTTATTTAGATTTAAAACGGCTTATGGTCTAAATATACTTTAGATTCGTATTCAGCGGATGGAAATACATAAAAATTAGGCTTGGTTTAGATCCACAAAATTTTTTTAATTACCGAAAACCCAATTTTTCGCTATTTTTTACGGTTTTTCAATTTAGTCGATATTTGAGGGTGTACGGTCCAAACTGACTTCAAATTCGGATTCAGCGGGTCGAAATACATGTCGGGAGGTAGGTGATGTCAAATGTACAAACAACTTTTTTTTGTGTGTGCCGGTGTAATGTTAACTTTTCCATATTTACAGTAACTAGTTTAACTAAGATATTCGACGTTTAATAACTCAAAAACGGTATATGGTAGGGATATATTTTTGAGATCAGGAACAAAAAAATTTAATAATATACAGGGTATCCGATTTAAAAAAATATATTATTTTTTTTGTATCCCCTGAACTCTTCACGCTACTACTGTACTTTTTATAGGATTTTAATAAAATTTAATCATAACCACACAACTTTTATTTAAAACTTTTTTGCTATAAGCAATAATAACGATTATAAGGGGTGGGTAATTTATAAGAATAATCCTGCACAAAAATCCAGGCAATAGAGACCGGTTGGAAATGCCCAAACAATAGAAGCCCGATTGAAAATTAGTTTACAACCCATTCGGCTTTTACTATAAATAGTATCACATTTTCAATCAATGTATCTTTTCCTTATCATTTGTCGTGCTGTAACCATCGAGTCTTCGATAGTGAACCTTCAACATTTTTGCCTACGTTCAGGAATACATATGTATGTACGTTTCGTAAATACATTTACTAGTGACTAACATTTACATAAACAGTGGTACTTTATCAAATTAGTGCTTCGAGTTTTGACATCTACGTACACCGGAATCCAACTTACGACAACCACGGTTATTATCGTACGCTGCGAAGTGATCCATACCTGCCAAATTACAGGACCCCACGCTTCGATACAAATTCATATACAGGTGAGTCATTTTCAATGATTTTTTTCCCCCCGATTGCTTTTTAACACGCTTTTATTAGCTTCACTTGTATGTTTGCTTGTTTGTTTGTATGTTTGTTTGTAACCGACTCTTTGGACTCGATTTTAACCCACTTTAAACGGACAGATTTAATTGAAACTTTGTACACTTATTAAGAACCGGTAACAATACAATAATTTGATAAGTTTATATCATTATCCTGTTCAGGATCGCCAATCCTTTCCTCACGTATCCCTGCGTGAAAGCAAAGGCTTAATATGTCAGTAGATTCTATAATTGTTAATTAGCCCGGTGGTCGAGTGGGTTAAGGCACTCGACGCGAAACGACAGACTCATCCGGCGTGAGTTCGAACCTCACGGCTGAAATAAAAATTTTTTTTTTTTTCAGAAATATCTGTTGGATCGTAATATGTTATAATATCAGCATCAATAAGCAATATAAATATAGTTTAAAACAACTAAAAAACACGCTTTCATAGCACATCAAACTAAAAAGTTAAAAATAAATATAGTTTAAAAAAACTAAAAAACACGCTTTTAAAGCACATCAAACTAAAAAAGTGAAAAATAATTATTAATATAAACTGAAAATAATAATGAACGAAAAATACTAGTATTATTGTGAAAAAAGCGTGGGGTGCTCGATATACGAAAAATATTGCACAAAGCACCCCACGCTTTTTTCACAATAATACTAGTATTTTTCGTTCATTATTATTTTCAGTTTATATTAATAATTATTTTTCACTTTTTAGTTTGATGTGCTTAAAAGCGTGTTTTTAGTTTTTTTAAACTATATTTATAACACGCTTTTATTAGCTTCACTTGTATGTTTGTTTGTTTGTAACCGACTCTTTGGACTCGATTTTGACCCACTTTAAATGAACAGATTTAATTGAAACTTTGTACACTTACGAAGAACCGGTAACAATACAATAATTTGATAAGTTTATATCATTATCCTGATCAGGATCGCCAGTCCTTTCCTCACGTATCCTCTGCGTGAGAGCAAGAGGCTTAATATTGTAAGTATATTCCGTGATTCTCAGTTCGGTCGTTGGCCGAGCGGGCAAGTCTTAGTAGACGCGAAACGACTGACTCCTCGGGCGTGAGTTCAAATCCCCATGGCTGAAATAAAAAAATATTTTTTTTTCAGAAATATCTGTTGGATCATAATATGTTATAATATCAGCATCAATAAGCAACATAAATATAGTTTAAAAAAACTACAAAACACGCTTTCATAGCACATCAAACTAAAAAGTGAAAAATAAATATAGTTTAAAAAAAACTAAAAAACACGCTTTTAAAGCACATCAAACTAAAAAAGTGAAAAATAATTATTAATATAAACTGAAAACAATAATGAACGAAAAATACTAGTATTATTGTGAAAAAAGCGTGGGGCGCTTTGTGCCATATTTTTCGTATATCGAGCAACCCACGCTTTTTTCACAATAATACTAGTATTTTTCGTTCATTATTGTTTTCAGTTTATATTAATAATTATTTTTCACTTTTTTAGTTTGATGTGCTTTAAAAGCGTGTTTTTTAGTTTTTTTAAACTATATTTATTATTGAATGAAATAACGTTCTGGAGTATCCTTGCAGTGTGTTTCTCTTCAAGAAATAAACTAAGGTTAAAGTACTTTTTTCTTTAATTTTAGCTTACACTTTTATTTTATTACGTTAATCCATGCTATTATTTGTTAACAGTTTATTTGCGATATATACTTTTATTTTATCAGTGTAAGTGTTTATATTTTTTATAATATAGTATAGGTGGTATCATACTTATAAAGGGTGGGAGAATTGTGCGTCTGACTTCGAAATATCGAGTTATATGATAGCTAGAAACTTGATTTAAAAACGTAAGTAAACTAGACAAAAAGGTCTATAACTGGCAATTGTTTTCTAATATACAGGGTGAGCCAAGACGATTCTACAGGATCGAGTAACATTTTTTTAAATGAAATGCTATGCATAGCAGAACATTTTTTGAAACCCTTTGTGGCCTTCTTTCACTCCTGTATTATTATTGACTCCCAATCACTTGGATGTATGATTTTTTTTTGTGAAATTATACCATTTACACGTGTATATTAAAAATATCACACTACAATCACAACTATCGATTTTAAGAAAAAATATATTAGTACCAGTTATGAGACATCCATTTTCACTTCCTAAAAGTATACAGGGTGACCAAAAAGGATTTTTAAATTTACAACTTTGAACTAAATTCTCTCAATTTTTTCAAATGGAATACCCTGTATATTTTTAGACGATGTGATGTAGGATTGAAAAACGAACATTTTTTTTGTACGTACATTCCCATGGCTATTTGTGCCCATTTTCAATTTATTGAACATAACTGCAAAATTCAGCAGTAAAAATTAGAAATGAGGGTTTTTTCAAATACAAAAGAAGGTATTATAATAAGCGTGTTACATGATGCACATAAAAACATCACACCAACAACAATCCAAAATTTGAAGGAAAGGATAATAAATGCTTTTAGAAGTATCACTGGGGCAATTTTATGAACAGTAGAAACCTCATCCCAAAGACGCATAGAAATGTGTGTCAATCAAAATGGGCAACGTGTGGAGCACATTTTATAATATCTTCTTTTGAATTAAAAAAAAAATATATATATATATATATATATATATATATATATATATATATATTTTTAATTCTTATTGCTGAATTTTGCAGTAATTGATCAATAAATCGAAAATGGTTATAAATAGCCGTAGGGATGTATGTACAAAAATGTTCGTTTTTCAATTCTACATCGCATCGTCTAAAAATATACAGGGTGTTCCATTTGAAAAAAATTGAGAAAATTCAGTTCAAATAGTTATAAATAATTTAAAAAATATTTTTGGCCACGCTGTATAGTTTTAGGAAGTGAAAATGGCTAAGTGTGATCACACAGATGTCTCATAACTAGAGCTGTCCGAGGTCACCTGGCCGCCAGAGCCGTCATATGACTCATATGTTTACATCATATCATAATACTTGAATAAGTACAGTAAATGGAAATAAATTTTAACAATAATGTTACATTTTATAAAAAATTTGTATAAAACTCACCCTTTTA
The DNA here is from genome assembly GCA_029963845.1 of Rhamnusium bicolor. Taxonomy (NCBI): domain Eukaryota; kingdom Metazoa; phylum Arthropoda; class Insecta; order Coleoptera; family Cerambycidae; genus Rhamnusium; species Rhamnusium bicolor. The sequence continues at coordinate 148,540 of JANEYF010001076.1, forward strand.
AACAGATTTATGAAGTAGTTTGGTTGTCGTCATCACAAAGTGGGGAAGATCTATAGTATAATAGCATCAGGTATGTTTCTACAGCTGTCTCTGTCAGCGATGTTCGCTTTGGTGAAAAATATGTTTGTATTTTGAAAATGCCCGTTCGACATCTACGGATGTAATACAGGCATAAGTAAAACAATCTGTGAACTCACTTAACGAAGTTGTAGATGCACCATCACAAATTTGTCTTAATTTGCTAAAATCAGGATTTTTCTGTAATACACTCTGGAATTTTTCACTAACGCGATTATTTTTTTGCGTCATTTATAGCCTGTAGCTGTGTTTTTACGTCGTCCACTATTTGCAGCGATTCCACTAACGACAACGAACTATTTTGCAATTTTTCTATTGCGTCGTGTAGTCCTCTATAATTGTTATTAATACTTTTTAAATCTGTTTCAAGGGAAACGCCTTGAAAGCTTGTCTGGCTTTCCCTAATAGCTGCAGCCTCGTTAGGGTTGAACTGTAGTATCACAGCTTTTATTTGTTGAAAATATTCAGCATAATAAAAAGCCGTGGAAATGTTGGTTTAAGAGGGTCCAGTACACGTACTATAATATTTAAAATAGAATTTTTTTTACAATCTGTCGTCTCGTCAATACATAACCAGAGCGTGTATTTCTTAATCCACATTTAATCCTATTTACAATATCTTCACGAACAGCTGGAATATATCTACATAACGATGTACGACTTGGTAAGTTCACCTGGGGATTGTATTTATTCCAAAACTCCCGAAATGGTTGTTTATCCAGTATGTGTCGCGGAATATTACAGGCTATTAACATTAACAATAAATCAACTTTACACATTATTTTGCATAAATTTATTCACTGTGTCCACGTACGATCGTTTTTTACCCTTTGGCGCGTTTGACATTATGTATAATTTATAGGTACAACCTCACGCATTAACCTTTCAAATAAAACTGCAGCGTAAATCACTTCTAAATCGGCACGTGTGACGACAGCGCAAGACCGTGGCTGTACTCCAGGCACATCGGACAGCTCTACTCATAACTGGTACTAACAAATTTTTCCTTAAAATCGATAATTGTGACTGTAGTGATTTTTTTAATATACACGTGTATGGCATAATTTCAACAAAAAAAATCATTACATCCAAATGGTTGGGAGAAAGTCAATAATAATATAGGAGTGGAAGGAGGCCACAAAGAGGTTTCAAAAAATGTTCTGATATACATGGCATTCCTTTTAAAAAAACGTTAGTTTACCCTGTAGAATCGTCCTGGCTCTCCCTGTATATTCGAAGATAATTTCCGGTTATAGACTTTTTAGTCTTGTTTATTTATGTTTTTAAGTCAAGTTTCTAGCTATCGTAGAACTCGACATATCAGACACACTATTGCATCACCCTGTATACCTTACTTTCTCACATACAAACAGAATTTCTTCTCTCGCCAGGGAAAGAAATTTTAATTAAAATCACAATCGATTTATTTTTACAAGAATTTTTTTCCATTAATTATGCAAGACCCACGCGCCACACGCTAAAAATATTCTTTGTAAAATCACCTGAACTGATTAATTACTTCTTCGTTTTACATTCATATTACATAAAAATTGCATATTTATTCTTTTCATTAAGTTACAAATACTTATTTTACAATATATCGGGTGGTCCAAAAAAAACCGGAATTTTTATTTTCGTTCATAACTTTTTTGATTATTTGCCGATTTTAATTTTTTTGGGGTCGTTTGAAAGCCAACGCCTTCTACTAAAATATTAAATGTCAGAAATTGACATAGTTCATAAAATCCAATATGGCGAATGTGATCAAATTTACCTAATACTTAAAAACAGTTGGAATTTTTTTTAAATGGCAAATTAAATGACAGTTTTTTTAATCTTGAAGCTTGGTCTTCTAAGAATATTTTGACGTATAGACTACGAAAATCGGTTAAAAACTTACAAAAATATGATTAATAAAGTGAAAGGTGGTCTAAAAAACAGGAATTTTTATTTTCGTTTATAACTTTTTTGATTATTTACCGATTTTAATTTTTTTGGGTCGTTTGAAAGCCAACGCCTTCTACTAAAATGTTAAATGTTAGTAATTGACATAGTTCATAAAGCCAATGTCAGTTTTCTACATTAAATGCCGTTTTGAGGATAGAATCTTTATATACTTCTATCTGATGAAAGAAAACCTGTTTCACCTGGTTTGTAAATGTTAATTTAGAATTTTCAATATAAAAAATTTCTTTAAATTTATTACATAATTTTAAATTTCGTGTTTCTCTTCGCTATTTAAATGATTTACACGTATAGAATTACTACTGTTTATTTGTGGGTTGTATTGTTTATTGTTAGAAATACAATTAACTTCAAAGTTATAAACATCAAAGTGTTCTTTTTAATAGATAACAAATAAGAGGGTTATCTAGTGTTACTGACACAGTTTTGTCATTGTAGTTGTTAATTCCGTCCATTTTTTATAACGACAGTTGTCTCTGGTATATACAATAGACTGTATTATACATTCAGGAATAACAATTTCGCGGCAAACTATGTTTACTGGGTAATCTTTTATCAATGTTTCGTATGCTGAGATTTCGAATGAAAGGGAGGTTTCGTATGGTTGGCGATAATAAAACGGTATTGAGAGTTCATCATTTACTAATTGCCGATTCGAAATGTCTATCGATAAATTTAATTTTATTAGGTCATTAAGTCCTAAAATTACGACAAAATATTCATGAAAGTTAAATAATAACAATTCTATTTGATGGTCACTATTAAATTCGGAAAAAGCTGGTATCGTAGCTCGGTATCTAATTTCTTTTTCGCCTAATGATGTTTTTGGACTAGAAGGATTGTGATATATTAAATGTGGGTAATAATTTTCTGCCACAGATGGTTTTAAAATTGACGTAAAAGCTCCAGTGCCGATTAATAGTTTGGTATTGGGATTACATATTTGTACATAGGGTAGAGAATTTATACAGCCGAATTCATGTCAATTAGGTCCTGTTGAAAATTTTGATCATATAAATTTATGTCGTGTGATTGATTACCAGTATAATTAACAATCGTAATTAATCGAATAATGAAAAGGTAGGTCTGGATATGCTAAATATGATCTTCCTCAGCATTTGATTATTGACGTTGATTTTGATTATCATAAATAGTTGTCATCGGTATTCGCGAAATTATGTACTTCTCTGTTTAAGTTAAAATTTGTCCTATTAAAATTACTGGGTACTAGATTGAATGGACATTGATTCATGTGTATATTGATTTTGATTAGAAAATTGATTGAGTTTAAATACGTTTTGGGGTGTACCAAAAACTTGGTTTGTGGGGAACCTATGATGAATTTGGCTAGGTTGAATATTTATTGGTTGAATACTGGTTTTGTAGACATCTGTTGTTGAAAATTTCCCGATGTATTACGAGGTTGATTAAAATTTGAGTTATTATAAAATGGTGGTATATTACGAGATTGATTAAAATTATAATTATAAAATGGTTTAGGTGGTAGTGGTAAATTTTGTTTGTACCTATTGTTGTGGTTGCGAGTATGATGGTCTACAGGGTGAGTCAGTTTTTTGTAGACAAACTTTAACAGGAGATAGAACACATGTTTTTAAAAAGAAAAGTTCCTATAAACATATGTCGTAGAACGCTTCGTTTCCGAGATACAGGGTGTTGAATATAATTTTTTTTTCTCGAATTTTCATTATAACTTATAAACGAATGCTTAGATTTTTTCCATGTTTGGGGGATAATGCCTATTAATTAAGGGGCATAAAACAAGCGATAAGAATGTTGAAAAACTTGCACAGTGGAGGAGTGGAGGGGTGCTCAACCCCTATTTTAAACAGAACTTCTACACCAATGACTATTTAAAAAAAAACTGTTATTTTCATTATCTACATACAGTTTAACAAAAATAATGTCCGTTCTTCTATTTCGAAATTCCTGTGCGTTTCCGAGTTATTTTGATTTTTAGTGTATGATGTGGTACTAAATTAAGTAATTTATTTATTATCAATTATCGGCTAAATATTTAATTCTTTCAACGAAACCTACCTAAATATGGTTTGTTAAGGATTCTAAAAAGCCGAAATCTCTTATTATTTATCTCTTTCCAATGTAGTCAAAATAAATATTTGTTATATCAAGCCATACTCAAATACAATACATACAAATACATACTCAAAAAAATTCGAAAAAAAAAAAAAAATTATATTCAACACCCTGTATCTCGGAAACGAAGCGTTCTACAACATATGTTTATAGGAACTTTTCTTTTTAAAAACTTGTGTTCTATCTCCTGTTAAAGTTTGTCTACAAAAAACTGACTCACCCTGAATAAATTACTTAATTTAGTACCACATCAAACACTAAAAATCAAAATAACTCGGAAACGCACAGGAATTTCGAAAGAGAAGAAGGGACATTATTTTTGTTAAACTGTATGTAGATAACGAAAATAACAGTTTTTTAAAAAAATAGTCATTGGTGTAGAAGTTCTGTTTAAGAAAGGGGTTGAGCACCCTCTCCACTCCGCCACTGTGCAAGTTTTTGAACATTCTTATCGCTTGTTTTATGCCATTTAATTAATAGGCATTATCCCCCAAACATGGAAAAAATCTAAGCATTCGTTTATAAGTTATAATGAAAATTCGAGAAAAAAAAAATTATATTCAACACCCTGTATCTCGGAAACGAAGCGTTCTACGACATATGTTTATAGGAACTTTTCTTTTTAAAAACATGTGTTCTATCTCCTGTTAAAGTTTGTCTACAAAAAACTGACTCACCCTGTATAATTATAATTAGGTACTGATTGATTAGATACTGATTTGTTTTATAAAGTTGTAGTTAATTTTCTTGTTTCTTTGAAATTTTCATCTATGGTATATGCCATTGCTGTTTCAAGACAATCGGGTTTTTGTAAATAGATTTTGTCTTGTACTAATCTGTCAGATATATTACGTAAATATGTTTTTAATGCAAGTGAATCATATTGATTTGAATAAATTAATTTTGTTGCCATAGGCATTTCTGCTTCTGAGACACTATTAATTTTAAGAGCAACTTTATTACGTGCTAATTGAATTCTTTGTGCAAATTGTGTAGTGTTTGTATCGTTTTAAAGAATAAATTTTGTTCTAAACCATCTAAACTTCTGTGGTCACTAAAACTTATTCTCAAAACATTTTTTATTTGTTCCCGAGTTCGTAATTCAAACCTGAAACCAATTCAAATTTGAGCTCTTTCGGTTAATTTACTTAAAATAACTCTTAACAAATATTTATTTAAAGTTTCATCATTAGAGCGATATAGTTCGACACATTATCACATGCTGTTAAAAAAATTTCTAGACTATGTTCGTCAGCATTAGTTACCAATTGTGTTTGCATAAGCTTGTAAAACTGTAACATTTGGTGGGGTTAATTGACCTCTAGTTGGCAATTTTTCTAAATTAGTATCTGACAAATTTAAAGATTTTTCTAATAGACCAGATAACAGATCTTCCATAAATTAATTAAACTAATTTTTATATATACATTTTTTTTCAAAAGAGAGAAACAATAGCACTAAAATATAAATACAACTACTAAAAAATAATGCATATAATTACTTCAAGCTGTTGATCGATGATTTCAGCGTGAAATTATATGTTTTAATAAATAATACTAAACAAATGAAAAATCCTATTTTTCAAAAATATGAACTTTAAGGAAATAAATGTGGTAAAAATAGGAAAATAATTAAATTTTCAAATTCTCAAGTTTCAATTCTTTCTTAAACATGTTAGAGGTCTCTTCGATAGAGTTCGAACGCAAAATTGTTGGTGTGAAATTTGACTATTAACTGGACTTTCTTACAATAGATATGAAAGGCTAAAGGCTCTACTTCACAAATCCAACAATTTCCAGGGGCTGTCTACGATGAACGTGTTGATCTCTATGATCTGGTATCCTTACGGTATTGGGTGTACCGGAGTGCTAACTCCCTTTTTGCTTCTTCTGACAAGCTACTCAGTTCACTTCTGGAATGAGCCTACTTAATTCAGTCCAATGTATTCTCCAGATTCTTCTTTGGTAGAGTAATCTTGAAAAAGATGTACGACGCACTTGTACACTGAATGAATTATCTAGGAACGAAAATTCTTTGATTTGTATACAATATTGAAAAATACGTCGGACCTACGAAAAATCGTAATTATCTTCGATAGATTGACCGACTGACAAATCCGACCCGCTGCGCCAATGAAATAACTTTAAATCTGGACTTGGGTTTTCAAAAAATATTTTATTTTCCAAAAATTAGTACAAGTAGACTGGCAGCGATCTGCCTTACAAAAGCCAAAAGAACATATGTACATAGTAACCAGTTAATTTTAATTTGTCATAGTATATATACTTAAAATACTGCTGATTACAGCAAGTGCTGATCTTAGTAAAGACCATTCATTATCTTTTATTACTCGCGGTGCTCTCTTTTGAGCACTATCAATTCACACACTTTGAAAAACAACACGTCTTCTCGCATCTCCTAGCGGACACGCCCTGAGAATCAACCATACGGGGACTTTCACATATTACGTTTGCTGGTGCCCAACAAATAAAAATTTGTAAGCGTTCATAAGAGTTACAACTAAAGTCGACATAGGTTGACATAGTTTATGCCACAACACCACAACAAAAAGCCATAAAGGTTGATATGACGCAACCCAATAATTATAACCCCGTACAGGTTGATAAGTACAAGAAAAAGAATTGTGAGTATTAGACATTGTCTTATACTCATATCTGAAGAAGCCACTGTGTTGGCGAAACAACTGTCATGCTTTTATATATTTTGTAAAAAATATATAAATAAAAAAGTTATATTTCATTCAGTTTGAACATGGATTTTCACCAACTAAAGATCGATTCAATCAACTACCTTAATTCACAATATTAATTTCAAATGATTTATTGCATTTTATATATATGTACGTCATGTTAGTACTCTATTACCGGTCTATTAAATAGAATGTAAATTCTGTTGGGCCTGTGTACCGAAAATAAAATTTATTATATTAATGAGAACAAAATATCGATAAAAATTATGGGTAACTGTCGATGATACTACTGATCCCCAAAAAACACGTTAACGGGAGTCGGAACCAGAAGTACTTATATTTCATATAACAAATGGATGTAGTACTATCGATTCCATTAATAATATACAGGTTGTCAAAATTTTGAGAAAATAATTTTATAACCACCCTTCGTATATTTAACATCTGACAACATTTTTCTCAGCGGATTCGGAATTTGCGGCAAAAATTGCATGTTACTAGTTCTTGAAATTTTCGATTATCTTAATAATAAAGCCAGAAAATCTAGTGTCCACAGTAAATGGATGTGAGAATCCTGAGAGAGTTGATGTCACTTCCGCTATCATTTAAAAAATAAAAGGTGTTTATCTAACATTCATTTCTTTTATTTTTAGATAAAATGGACCCGAGGGTAATATTATCAGAAGATAGTCTTATCCGGCTGAAATGCAGTTGGTGCAAAGGAGTTTTATCAGTTCCCCCTATCTGTCTATCAAAAGGTAAATTTACATGCGGCCGGTGCAACTCCAACGGCATCAGAATCCCCGTATACGAAGAACTGGCCAAATTAATAATTTTCCCTTGTGTCTACGACACCTGCAAGGAGAAACTACCATGGGACAAAGTTAAAATCCACGAAAAACAGTGTCTACACAAAACCACCCTGTGCCCCTTCTATACTTGCCAAAAAACCTACGAACTGCGCAGGATCCTGGCACATTTCGAAAAGTGCCACAAAGAATTCATATTACCGAACCCAGTTAAAACCACGAGGAATTTGAGGGATCACTTAGTGAAACGCTTCAGATCAGACGCCCAAGTTTTCATGACGATATACGAAAAAAACGGAGTTCCTGATTTTCGTCGACAGTATATGTGTGTTCGACGACGAAAAGATGAACATTATATCAGCGTACGATTACAGCTTCGGGGTTTTTTCTACAGACGAAAAAAACAACTGCCAACTTTAAGTACGAAGTAACCCTGGACCAAATTTCTGATAAAGGGATAGTCACCCATGTCAAGAAAGATCAGAAAGTGGAAGCGTATGATGACAAAATTCACTGTCACGAGTGCTTATTCGGCCATTGTCACTTGAAGTATCACAAGAAGTCGACGGATTTTTTGACCACCAAATTTCTGACCCTGAACAAACACAACAACATGCGTCTGACTTATACCGTGCACATATACAGCGACAACGAAGAGCAGAGCAGGGACGTTCCTAAAAATGATGAAATAGCGATGAAACTCGAGTGTCCCATTTGTAAGGAATATATGTGTGCGCCGATCTACAACTGCGCTATGGGCCATACTATCTGCGGGGATTGCAACGGGCAGATAAAGGAGTGTCCTTTTTGCAAGGCCGAGATCGGTAAGTCCAGAAACTACATTCTCGAAGAGATAGCGGAGGCGTTAAAAATACCCTGCGAAAACACTTCCAAAGGATGCAAATTTGTTGGGTGTACCAGAAGTACCAAAGACCATGAAAAGAGTTGTAATTTTAATTAATATATTGTTTAAAGTGTAATAAAATCGGTTTGACCAATTACTTTGACTTTTTTTATGTGTGAAAACCATCGTAGAGAAACGCCTTCTTCACAGAGGACAATTTAACTGATCGTAAGTACTTGGATTCACTGCAGCAACATATTGTTCCGGACTTTCGTCGAATATTAGAGGGCAGATCTGATGACATTTGGTTGCAACATGATTACGACTTAGTTCAAAAATATTTGAGCAATACCTTTCCAAACCGTCTAATAACCATCCTATGGCCAGTCAGGTTGCCAGAATTCACACCAAACGATTTTTTTTATAGGGGTATTGCAAATCAGCAATTTGAAAATAGTGCAAATGAAAGTGTAAGGATACCGTCTTGCTCTTTGAACATTTGATTAAATTTTTTATTATTGAATTCTGTTTTTATTTTTCATTTTACCTGCCACTATTTTAGAGAATGCATTTTACTTTATATTTGTAGAGTTACTTTGTATTTCGAAAAAAATGAAAAAAATTTACATCTAGAAGTTCTGATAATTTTCTCATTTCAATAGTTAACTAACACTATCTAGGACGAAATATTGATATTAGAAAAATTTCGAAATGTTTCTCCGGGGGAAAACGTAAATAAATAAATATTCCAGATGAATGAGCTGTATACCCCAGCACAGCTGATGCGATATTGCAGTCTAGTAACTAGCTGCCTTTACACGTTATTGTAGTCAAGTGGTTTGGTAATTTTCGGGTGTGTAATACACCGTCGGCAATTATTCAATGGATAATATGCGATTAAACAAGAGCTTAATAAATACTCATTAACCCTGCTTCATCTAGAGTACTCTCCATTTGTAATATAGCAAAATAGGCATTGTTAAGCTGTGCAATATGATTACTCCACGACAATTTGTTATCCAGGTGAGTTCCAAGCAATTTGGTATTTTTTGACGGATCAATTTTGTCATGCAACATTATGCTATGTGGCAGTAATTTCTGTATTCCGACATTTATAATTACTGTTTTAACCTCATTTAAAATTAACTTATCTCTCTGCGCCCAAGTACTGACCTCTTGGAATGTCTGATCAACAAGATAGTGTAGTTCATCTCTCTGCGCCCAAGTACTGGCCTCTTGGAATGTCTGATCAACAAGAGAGTGTAGTTCTTCTATTTTGTCTGCTGCTTAAGTTATGGCAATATCGTCAGCAAACATTGTTAAACACCCGATCGATAGGTAATTTGGTAGACTATTAATGTACAACATAAATAATAAGGGCCCCAGCACAGAACCTTGGGGAACACCGAAGAACATGATATTGCATGTGTATGATTGAGCATTGTTAAGTTGAACTTTTAATGTCCTCCCTTCAATGTAACTTTTTATCCAAAGCAGCAGATCACCTTTTATTCCTATACTATAGAGCGTTTGCTCGAGAAAATTTTTATTCAGTGCCGAAGGCTTTTTGACAAGTCAAACATTATCGAGACAACATACTTGCCACTATCTAAGCTGGTGTATCAATAATTTAACAAGTGAGAAATTGCTGTCTCTGTTGACTTGCCAGCAGTAAATCCATGTTGAAAGGCTGTAAGGATAATATTTGTTACTGAATGATATAATTCTGTTGTAAACAATTCTCTCAAACAGTTTGGAGATTACACTCAGTACAGAAATTTGACGATAGTTCTTAATTTCCTCAGGTGACCCTTTTTTAAAATAGGTACCACCTTTGCTTCCTTAAGTATAACAGGAAAGCAACCTTGGTTAATTCATATATTGAAGAGATAGACTAAATAGTGTATTATACTTTCCTTACTACTTTTACTAACACATGTTTTAGCAGAATGGGGTGTTAGTACATACCGCAAGAGACTCTATGAACACAGTAAGAGTGCCTTTTCCTGAAAAGGTCATCTCCCCGTTTGGTAACATCTGCTGGTCGCCCGACCTTACACCCCTTGATTACTTCGTGTGTACCTCAAAGCGAAAGTCTACATTAACCCTCCCGGCTACTATTGGGGGGTGCTGAAAGACCGAATTGGCAAAACATTCTTAAGACTGATGTCCTTTGGATTTTACTTTATCCTGATAATCAAGTTTGAACTATTTTTTAACAATATTTACAGTGTTGACACTAAAAAATTATTAGACATGGTTTTTACCAGATATAAACACAAACACTACAATAATTACGCTGAGGCGCTATATATCAAAACAAAATAATGGTCAACTTTTAAAGCAAATAACATGACGATGATTGCATTACATAATCACAGTTACTGGCTACTTGTTTAGTTGAGTAGTTTAAGTAGTCAATTGCAAACAACATAGAGATGATATAGTGATATAGCGAGATGCAAAATATAAAAACAAAGGCACTACGCTCGGCCTATAACTGTAAGGCATAAAGCAGGAAAAAGCAGCAGGTAAAGTGTACAATATGCATGGCATATGGGGGCGCTAATAATCGTGAAGATAGCTAAATGTCATATTTTCGCTTAAGAGTCTATATCAGATGCAAGTGAAATATAGTCTCGATTTTACCACACCCCGCGCAGGCCACGGTGCATATATACAGCCAAACCGAAATTATCGCGGCGAATGTCGAAGGTGGCCGATGTTCTAGTTACAGAACGGCATAGTGGAACATTTCAGATCGGGAGATGTTGAATTATCAGAGGCGGAATACTAGAGGTTTCGTACGACATAAACCGACAAAAAAGTTGTATTGCGTCAAGCTTATAAACTAAGCAGTAGCTAACCTTACGCTTCATGCGTCCTTGTCCTGCAATTAATATGTAAAAACAATAAAAAAAAAACCGAAATTATTTTATTTACTTTGTTTAAAAATAGCTAAAGAACTAAACAACAAAACAATTAAATCGTTAATCTACAAAAAAAATTTCCATTTTACCGTTTCTTATTAATGCATAGTATTATTTTAAAAATTTTACCTATAAAATGGAAGTATCAATGTGTGTCATATCATTCAACTCAGAATTGAAAAGGCGATGAAATAATATGAAAAATATATTTGTGTTATTTTAAATTTAAACTCCAATATTTTTATCAAATATGAAAGATTATGATGATGTTACATATATTGCTGAATTCAGAAAGAAATTTTTTAAATTGAGCTGAATATACAGGATACATCATTTAGAATAAAAAAAATTAAGGCAATTTCCGGTCAAACCGGAAGTAAAAGATATGTATGTGACGCGCATATTTAATCAGTATTCGGAATGTCATATGTCCATTTCCGCATATTAATGCGGGGTGTAATTTATTTATTTTTCACTTTTTCGGCGTTTTCTTTTTATTTGACATTCAATTGTTTTTAATTTTCGGATTCCTTAGAAAAAAGCACATAAGTATAATTTTTGAAGTTTTTTCCTAGGTTAAAAATACAGCAGAAAAATCGAGTAAGGTGCACTTCAAATGATCACCCTGTACATGAGGTTAAAATAAATCAAAAAGAAAAATTATCATATTCACCTTTCATTTATATTAGTCTCTCTACAGAAATTACCGGAAATAAAAGAAAATTATTACTTTTATTAATTTACGAAAAAAATTCAATTTTCACTAGTACTTACTTTTTTATATTTTCTCTTTTGGGCTAATATTCGATTTTTCGGTTTCCTGCTAGGGTATTTACGCTTATGATATGTTTTTATTTTTCCCATTGTTCTTTCACTGCACTAATAATCACTTTCAATAACACGTCTATTAGGTGTACACTTGATTTCAAAAAAAAAACTGGTACAACTCTTGTAATCGAAAATCTTAATAGTTTAGTTGTGTGCATATGTCTGTAAATAGGGCTGGCCAGGCATGTCGAGAGGGGGGTGGAGAAGAAGTGATTTACCCCGGACCTGGGTTTTTTGGAGGAGATCGGTTTTCTTTGTGTTTTTAAACTTATTAAACCTTTCTCTTTTATTTTATTCAAATGGAATTTTAAAAAATAATTAGAAAATAACTTTTTCAAAACATTTTCAAGCCTGCCATATTATTGTTTAAAAAATAATATTTGTTACGGATAATTCTACTAATGGTTGTAATTAAAATACTAACTGAATAATGATAATTCTATTTTTAAAATAAGAACACAAAAATACCACTTGAGATTAAAAAAAATGTAAACAATGCAAACTGAACATAAAAATACAATAAAAAAAATAAAATAAATTAACTTCAATTACGTAATACAGAATTAACTAATATTTTGTCATTGCTCCATTAGCGTCTAAAACTACCTGAAGTCTTGCAGGCATGGACAAAATCAGATTTCTTGCAAGGTCAACTTCTTGTGACAAGTTCTCCCAAGCGTCTTCAATTATCCCTTCCAATTCTTGGGCATTATTTGGATGGTTATTTAATTTTCTTATATGTTTTACCATTAGTCCCCATACATTTTCAATTGGATTTAAATCCGGACTTTTAGATGGCCACGGTAACAACTCTATGTTTTTATTAAGAAACTATTGCCTGACACGATGGGCCGTATGTATGGAGCAGTTGTCTTGTTGGAAAATAAAATTATTTTCCGGAAACACCTCTATTGCTGACGGCAACATAATATTGTCTAATATTTCAATATATTTAATGGAATTGAGATGACCACCATTGTTCCAACACACACCTAACCCATTTAGGCTCATCCAAGCCCAGACATTGACTGAAAACCTTCCTAATATTTGTGGATCGAAAGTATATTTTTCGTCGTATCTAGTGGAAAGAGGCCTATATACGCGAACATGTCCATCGTTACAGGATTTAAAAACCTTTTCGTCAGAAAAGACAACTTGTCCCCAGAAGTTTTTATCATTGATTATATAGTTGAGTGCAAAAATAATCCTACCCTGCTTCTTTTCTTCTGAAAGTTTGTATTTTTTAGCCGCTGAACAACTCTTCCAGTCGCTTTGTAGTTTTATTCTTCTGCAAGCAGTAGATACCGAAGCAGGGAAATTTGTCTCTGAAATTGCATTTACTGCAGTCTGAAAAGGGTTTTCTATTAGGTAATTTATAAGATTTTCATCTTCTTGATTATTGCACTTTCTGGGCCTACCGGAACCAACTTTACGGGATACCGTTTGGTTCGTTTCCCATTGTTTTTTAACACTCATTATTGTGGTCTTACTCACATTGTATTCAGCAGCAAGTCTCCTTATGGACCAACCATCTTCAATTTTAGAAACAATTCGAAATTTTTGAATATCTGTTAGATGTCGAATCATTTTTAATAATGACGCCACTGATTAACGTCAAAGTGACATTTGTAAGATTATTAATATCAATCAAAGAACGAATGATTTACATAGCTAAAAGAAAATGTACCAGTTTTTATTGAAATCAAGGTTACCCACTTTATAACAAATAAGTAAATTTGAGATATCTCTAGAATACACACGCCACTGTTGTTTACGCAAATCGCAACGTGGTTCCTAAGTGCCCGATTCCCCCTCCCGCAAATGAGTCCAGTGTATGCAAGTGCATCCGTGTTTCCGAAATATCATGCGAGATGGCAGCTATTATCGGAATATAGATATGCAGTTTTTAGTTTTCTAATAAATTTATTTTCAACTAATCCAAGAGTTGTGTCACATGAATATAAACGTTACAAACAGTGACTAATGTCGGAATGTTAAAAAATTTGGATACAAAATATTTAAAATGCATGCGAAAATTTTTTGACGACTCTGAAAAAAAAAATTACATTCCGACATTTTATACATATTTTTGAAAAATCTTGTAAAAATCGCACTCAAATCGGATGTTTTAAACGAGATATTCGAGAATTATGATTTAATAGGGTATATAAGACTCTTAACAAATGCACTAAACGTGAGTTTTGAAAAACAAAATATAATACTATTTTTATTATTTCCCTGTTTGCTAGTGCTGCTGCATGTATTAAAGAGCCGCCACCGGTTTTAGTTATTGTGGGGGTGGAAGATTCTGATAAACAGTGGAAACGGATAAATAAAAAAAATCACTTACCTAGTGGCAAGGTCAACTCTTGTCCTTAATTCCCTGACATTACAAGGCACGTCGCACAGTTCCAGGCTGGCGGAAGGGAACAATTCTTGTTTTCCAGTCATGGGGGCATAATCCACTCTCTCGGGGAGTCCCCTCCAACCCAGGCGGCACACCCTGTTAACTTTGATGGTGACCAGGGCTGGGAAGCTCTGTCGCATGCCACAGTCGTACGCGATGACGGAAAGAATGTGGTTGTGGGAGCGTTCATAATCGAGCTCTTCCGTATTTCTAAAAAAAAAAAATCTGCTTACTCTTGATCACAGCTATTTTTACCACTTTTAAATGCGAAAGCTCATAGATTCCATAAAAAACATACTTCAAGTGACTTCCAAAATACTAGATCACAAAGGAGTGGTTAATATAAATAGCTCTACTTTCTCAAAGAAATCTCCATAAATTATATTCAGCAACTGTAAAGAATTTAATGTCAATATTTATAGTAAATAAAGTTTTTCTTACAATAATAATTGGTTTACTTCTACACAAGTGCAAGCACGGGAAAGTTCAGTTTTTCCTAACTCATATAGATATTGAAATCAAAAACTTTGCAAGCGGTAGTAGAAAATAGTTATTTGTGCAACATGCAAAAGTAATTTTTTCCGTGACAATTTTAATTGAGGCGTAGCCGAAACTAAAAACTGCCATGTACGGAAAAAAATGCTTTTCCTACGTGTTACACCTGAGAATTTCGAGAATTCTGGAATAAATACAAAGCCCAGGTGAAGTTACCAAGTCGCACAACGTTATGTAACTATCTACCAACTGTACATGTAGAGATGGTAAATAAGATGAAATGTGAATTAAAAAATACACGGCTGTGGTTATCTGTTGATGAGACAACAGATTGTAAAAAAAATATATATTTTAAATGTTATACTGGACCCTCTTAAACCGACAATTCCACTGTTACTAGCTAGCAAAAGACTAAGTCAGTGTACTAGTGAAACAATTACCAAGGTGGTGCTGGAGACGTTAGAAAAATTTGACCCGTCAAAAAGTCAAGTGTTGATGTTTGTGACTGATGGCGCCGTGACAATGCGTTCGGTATGCCGTTCTTTGCAAGAACAAGGTTGTACCTTTATACATGTTACGTGTAAAGTGCATGCTTTACATCTTGTGGCAGAAACTATTCGAAAAGGTTTTCCAGAGGTGGATGCATTAATAGCAAGTGCAAAAAAAGTGTTTCTTAAATATCCTAAACGTCTCCGTGCATTTCACAGCAAGTGTCCCGGTATTCCTGAACCACCACAGCCGATTCTTACACATTGGGGAACATGGTTGCAGGCAGCTTTTTATTATGCTGGATATTTCCAACAAATAAAAGCTGTGATACTACAATTTAATCCAGATGAGGCTGCAGCTATTAAGGAAAGCCAGACAAAATTCGAAGATATTTCCGTTGAAACAGCTTTAAAAAATATTGCGAAGAACTATAAACCATTACATGAAAACAAAAAAAATTAGAAAACAGTGCGTTGTCGTTAGCGGAGTCACTGCAAATAGTGGACGAAGTAAATCTACTGCTACACGCTATAGGTGACGCAACAAAAGAGCGCGTTAAAGAAAAGTTCGCAAGTGTGTTAAATAAAGACACCGGTTTTACCAAATTAAGACAAATATGTGATGGCGCAGCCCCACATCCGTTAAGTGCGTTCAAAGGCTATTTTACGCATGCGTGTATTACATCAGTAGATGTCGAACGGTCGTTTTCAAAATATAAGAATATATTTTCACCACAGCGAACATCACTCATGGAGACAACCATAGAAATATACCTGATGCTGCAAAATTGCTACACATCTTCTCCAGTTTGTGATAAGCAAGCTAATTCATCAAGCTAGTTAAGAGGGTAAGTTTTACATACAATGTTATACATTGTAACAGTTTATTGTTTCTCGTATTAGTTAATTTCGCGTACGCCACTGTCCCACGGAACATTTTTGACAGCCCTAATAATTAGAGAGGTTTATATGTGAAGTATCAGAATTACTTGTAATTTTAAATTACGGAACCCTTAAAACAAGTTACTTCATAGAAACAGAGAAAAATAACTAATTTCAAGCCATGTATGTATATACTGAATATCCTTGTACATAAAACAATAACATAGTCATTAAAGAAACAATAGAGATTCATTCGAATATATTTCAAATTTTTATAGTCTAGTGATGTAAAATTCTCGAAAATTTAATTTTGGAGAACGATTCCAGGGAAAGAACAGAGAAGTAAAAAAATCTCAAAAAATTGGACTTGAAAATGTATTACAACAACGAATGTGGGCTCTACTTTAAGAAAGGCATATTTTTCTTGAACAAGGACCATTAAATTGTCTTGTACAAACGAACATTTATCGCACTTATCGGTCGTCAGTTATCATTTGTATTAAATTTAAAATATTTCGAGTTTTACAAAATGAATTTTAATAAAGCGGAACTTGTAGACATGACTTTTGTTTTGGGCGAGTCAGACAGAAATTGTTTGCTTACTAGTAGAATTTATAAGCAAAGGTATCCTGAAAGAAGGATTCCTGATGTTAGCAGCTTCCAAAACTTTCTCGATAGATTTGTGGAAACAGGAAAAGTTCATTATAAAAAAGTGAAAGAATAAAACGTGTTGTAAACGAAGCAAATAAGTTTTCTGTGGTGCTGGCAACGGTTGAGAATCCCCATGTTAGTCAGAGAATTGAGCTTATTAGTAGGAATAAGTAGACAGTCTGTTGGTCGAATCTTAAAAACAAATAAGTTTCATGCATATCATATTCAAATACACCAGGAGCTATCTGACGACGATTTTCAAAGGCGTCTACAGTTTTGTAATTGCGCCAGAGATAAAATGCAGGACCTTCCTCAGTACTGATGAGGCAACTTTTCATAAAAATGGATTTCCATTATTATTAGGGATGCACCGGGTATCCGGTCTGTACCCGGCCTGTTTTGCCAGGTACCCGGTAAGACCGGGTATTGTATTACCTGGCGCCGGGTAGTAGGTATTGTGGGCGCAATTTTTATTATTGTAGGGGCTACTATAATAAAAATTAATAAATTAAATAGAAATTAATTTTAATAAACTTTATTAAACTAGCCGGTGTCCTATATAAAAACTAAAAAGTAAACTTAAGACAAATTTTGTCTCATAGGAAAAATGTAACAATTTGGTAGGTTATGATGCAGAAAAACTGATTTCTCGCCGTTCCCGGCTAATAGGCGATTCCTATGTGTTTCGAAAACATGTCCATCTTCTGAAAATAATCTTTCGCTAAACACAGTTGTAGCTGGCGCACATAGACAGTGCTTGGCAAGTGCAACTAGTGTGAGAAAAGTTTTTTCGTGAGTTTTCCACCAATCAAAAGGTGACGTGTCCCTGTCTATGATGTTCTGTTTTAAATACAAGTCAATTTCTAATTTTATATCTTTCTCATTTGACAAATTAACTGAATGAGATCTAGAAGTTGACGCTATCTCTGACATTATATCAAACATAGATGTGTCTGTGTCAGTCCTCATTCTTTTGGATGCAGTAGCTACTAACGTTAAAGGCAGATCGTCAGAATCAGAACTGTCGATTTGTTGATTTGTTTCATCATTATAAATTTCCTCGGTTATTCCCAAATTCTGACTAGTAACTAAAGCCAAGATTTCTTCTTTACGCTTTTCCTTGTTATTGTCAGAAATAAATACCAATTTAAACCGTGGATCTAAAAAACTTGCATATGCATAATGCGGATTAAATTCAATTCCAACGAATCTCTCATTTATATTAGATATAAGTATATCTTTCATTGTTTCTAAACCGTGAGCAGGGTTTTGTAAGATACTTTTGGAGAGCTACCAGTATTGGAATAACTTCAGATATGATGCAGTTAGTTGAACTGAAGCGCCTTGTAATTTCTTCAAAAGGTTTAAGCAATAGTAAAATATTTTCAGTCAGCTGCCATTGATTTTGAGATAGAGACCCAATTACATTGTTATCAGCTATAAATAGACTAATAGGTCTTTTTCGTTCAAACAACCTTTCTAGTAAATAGTAAGTTGAGTTCCGGCGTGTCTGGACGTCTTGCACTAATTTTTTGGCAGGCATATTTAATTCCTTTTGAATATTTTCAAGTTTTTCA
Organism: Rhamnusium bicolor; assembly: GCA_029963845.1. Lineage (NCBI taxonomy): Eukaryota > Metazoa > Arthropoda > Insecta > Coleoptera > Cerambycidae > Rhamnusium > Rhamnusium bicolor. The sequence goes on from JANEYF010001076.1 coordinate 167,319, forward strand.
CGTGAAACAGAAGAATGATTAAAATGTGTTACTATGTTTCGAGCAACTGCTATTAAATCAGACACGCTTCTTTGTGACCGAATTGCATCAAGCACAACCAATCGTTGGGTATAAATAAAACAAGATTCGTGATCAATTTTCATGTATTTTGCAGCTTTTTTAATATTGGCTCCACCATCCCGAAGAAGTAAATGCAATTTTTCCGTGCCAATATTCCACTCATTTAAAATCTCAAACAAAACGTTACAAATGTTTTCTCCCGTATGGCTGCCTGAGAACGGTTTAATACTTAGAACAGCATGTTTTAGTTCGAAATTATAAGTTACCCAATGGGCCGTTAAACTTATAAAACTATTATTATTGACATCCGACGTACACATATCTGTAGTAACTGAAATAAATTCCGCCGCAGATATATTTTCCAGAACTTTAGCTCGGCAGCTATTATACACATCTGGTATAACAGTGTCTGTAAAGTATTTGCGGCTTGGAATTTTATAGTGAGGCTGAAGAGTTTCCATCAATCTGTTGAAACCTAAAAAAAAAAAACGGAATTGCGATATTTTCTTATGCTTCGGTTACACTGTAAAATATTTATTTTTGCTGTTATAAAGGGCCAATAAAATTTAATTTGTCATGAGGTTGGCTCCCGTGGCAGTTATTAAAATTAAAATCATGTAAAAGAAACATAACAAAAAAATATTTGTTGTAAAATAAAGATAACTCAGAAATGAATATTTTTTAGCTGTTTTAACTTTACTAAATACGGCCCTGCAAAACTATTGTAATATAATGTACTGTCAGTCACTAACCTCTATCAGTTACTAATGTATAAAGCCGGGTACTCATATGCGCTCCGTATCTGTATCATGTATTGTAACAGTTACAGTATCAGTTCGCTGTATGTACGCCTAGGCGAATAGTCGACGTAACGACCTGCGATCATCTTGACCCGCAGTGTTCGAAGCAAGTTCACAGCAACATGTCGTCTCCAGAAGTATCCCGTCTGATGATAGCAAGTGGTGCTTATATACTCGTACACACAATAATAGACGATTACAAACGTCCACGAAGGTTTTGGAAACATGCCTTGTACAAAAAGAGAAACGGCTCTGCTTTGCTTTCGGATTTAAAATTTCAGTCAATCAGCGGTTATTACAAAAATTTCACACGCATAAATCCTACAGATCGGAACACTGACACGTACTGACTTGCGTTCCAGCTACGAACCGTCCACAACACTGGACCGTTCCTCTTTGTGTTCGCGGCGTTTACCGACAGGCGCTCGGATCGCTCTTCATGTTCTTAGTAAGTTCGCGAACATGGAACGCACGACGTACACATTCAAAATTTTGTTACAGTATCCGTTACAATACATGATACAAATACAGATACGGAGCGCATATGAGTACCCGGCTTAAGGCTGATTGTCCAGGGCTATCATCTCCGCATTGCTTTATGAATTTCTATTGAGCGTGCATCAGTAATATCCCATGTTTTTGTTTTTTTTTTAATAAAATTGGTAATAAGCCGCTGGTTTGGTTTAAAAGTTTCGGATATTTCTCCCTATCTCTGCTCTTGAATTTTACGATATTCTTCAGTATGTTTAAACTTTAAATGTTTTAACAAAGACGATGTAGAGGATTTTTTTGCCTACACTGCAGCGGCTGATATGACTTTTACATACGTTACATACTGCTACAAATTAGTCATCTTCTGGTATATCAAAGTAATCTCAAACTTTACTTCTTGCTTTAACACTCATATTTAACTCTTTTTAGAACTGTAACACTCACTTAAAACAGTTTTTCTGAAGTTAACAAATGGATTCATAGATCACAAATAACACAATAAATAATTTAGGGACCAGACGATTGTTAACGTCGCCCTTATTTTTTGAAAGCACAGTTAACGGTGATGTTTATCTAGATTTTCTGACGCACTTTTTAGTGCCTACATTAAAAACACTTTTTCCTAATGTTAATCATCCAAATGAAAGACAGGTCTATTTGGTACAAACAAGATGGAGCTCCACCGCATTACTCACATAGAGTGAGAAATTATTTAAACGAAGTTTTCCCTAACAGGTGGATTGGAAGACGCGGACTATTGAATTGCCACCTCGGTTTCCCGATTTGACCCCTCTTGATTACTTTTGATGGGGCTATTTGAAATCAAAAGTGTATGTTAATCGACCAGTCAATATTACAGATTTAAAAAATAGAATAACCGAAGAAATTCACAAAATAAGCTCTGAGGTCATACAAAATGCGTTTATTTTATGTAAAGGGTTGAGGTGGGTACAATTTTGTATTGAAAACTTTAAAAACGACAACAGATCAGTTTTAATTTTTCCTCAAAACCAATAATTTAGCAAAAAAATACCTCAACTGAGTTAACAAGACATTCACAAAATTTTACATATTCAAAATCTCAGTAATTCTGTGATTAATGCCCCAAATTTAAAAAACTTTATACTACTGAATAGAGAATCAAAATCCCCTTCGACGTGGTGTTGCACGACCCCTTTCCTAATTTAAAATTTTCGGAGGTAATCATAATTCAGAGGGGGGAGGGGGGGTGGAATTTTTTTCATGCTAAAAAATTGCAATTTCAAATACACTTAGCCGCAAAATTAACCGGGTACTAGGTTTTCTTATGGAAAATTTGCGAAAACGCTCTGTACATTGATTTAACATGTAAAACAATGAAAGAAATAATGTCGAGTTTTTGGACAATCACGTATCACGAGAATAAATTTTTGTTACCTATTTTTTAGATATCTTTCAATCATCAGCGTTTTACTTGTTTTACACAGCTCTTTAATTTGTTTCGATTGCTGTTTCTTGTGCGTTTCTGAGGTTTTCCGAAGAAAAGAGAAAAGTTTTATTGTGAGAAATTTCGTAATGAAGAAGCCGCTCAAGCTGTTGTTTTACATAATAACGGACGTAGGATCCGATATAACGTCAACTTGCTTGGCATCCCTCGAAGCACTGTATTTGATGCAATACAAAGGTTCCGGGAAACTAGTTCTTACTCAAGAAGATCTGGACAAAGCGGAGCACGAGCAACAAATGAAGTTGAAGACCGCGAAAACGGACACTTCCTAGTACAGCACTGACTAGACGATTGGTAGATGTTCATGGTACCTTGGTTTCATCCGATACTGTAGGAAGAAGATTGAGGGAACCAAATGTAACACCTCATGCTCCAACTACTGGCCCTCTTTTGGCTGCAGGTCATCGCAGGCAGCGCTTGGAATTTGCGCGAACTCATGCAGATTAGGATATGGACGAATGTCGATGCGCTCTCTTTATGGATGAGTCTCGTTTCACAAGGTCTTCACCTGATCGTCGTAAAAGAGTGTTTTGACGACGAACGATATGCCTAGTGTTGCTTTTGTCCTAGAGTACAGATCGATAGTGGTGTGATGATGAGAAGGGGGGGGGGGGACATTTCTTTGGAAGCTCGTACAGCATTTGTAACATTTCGGGGAGATAGCTTCACTGCTGACAGACACATCAGAGAGTGTTTAGAAGTGCATGTGGTATCTTTTGCGCCATTTGTAGGAGAACATTTTCTCCTAATGCAGGATAATGCGCGACCGCACATAGCCCGAATAACTCGCCAGTATTTTCACGATGTTGGTATTCAGGTACTAGGGTGGCCACTCAGGAGTCTTGACCTAAACCCGATAGAGCATATGTGGGACAAGCTAGACAGAAGGATTAGGCGGAACTACGGCAAGTTCCATATAGTACTGGAACAGGCGCTGCTGAATCAATGGGAGCAGATACCCCAGGATGAGGTAGCTATTTTGATATAAAGCATGCCACAAAGAATGCGAGCTGTGATTCAAGCTCGAAGAGGAAATACTCGATATTGAGGCATGTTTTTTCGCAGTGCTCTAATTTTTTTTTTCAAATTTGCAAAAAATACATTAAAGTAAAATTTTCATTTACTTTGTAATGTAATATTTATTCTTGAAGATTCAATTAAAATTAATTTGATTCAAATTGAACTTTTCCTGAAAACCCTAGTGTCCGGTTCATTTTGCGGTTGAGTGCATCTCAAGTTAAAAATTAAACAAGAAAAGGAGGCGAACCATATTTCAGTGACACCCGGTATAGTATGCGACAAAGAATATTTCCATACATACCTAATAACTCCATCCATGTCAATAACGAACGGTTGGTCCGAGGTGAGAATTTCATATTTGCAAACGTCTCCAAATTTTGGTGTGCAATCTCTGTCCGTAGCCTCCACCCGCACAATTTCATTGTAGATTCTTCCCTCGTCTACTTGCCTTACGTAACTGGGTTCTGAGAACGTCGGGGCGTATTCGTTAACGTCTGAGACTGTTATATGCACAGTCGCACTGAAAAAAAATAAAAAAAATAAATAACGATTTGGTCATTTTCCATAAAGATTAATGACAATGACTTCGTAAGCAAAAATAGCAAATAAGACAGGCTAACGACTTAAGCGTAGTTGTCAGATAATGAAAATATATCGAGGCGCCACGCCGGTGTAACGCACACTCCTCTATGATTACGTAATAGTTGTTCCCTTGGCAAGACTGGCGTAAGAGATTTATGGCTCTCTCTTTATGTCTTAAAAATTCGGCCGAAGGGTCAGCCTTTTGAACTTACTGGTGAGAGTTTATTGGTTTAGTTAAAGAATAAGACAATAAAGATAACAGAATAATAAAGTAATAAGTAGAGGCAAGACCTTGGGTTCCGTAACAGAGGTGTACTTAGTTGGAAGTGTTACTGCATATTTTACATAACTTTAAGCATATTATCGTTATATTTACATGCACTAAAAATGTGTTGATGGCCATGTAGTTTGCATTCATACAACGTAGTGGCCTATTAGAATACTAGACTGTGAAATGAAACAAATGTGAGTCTTTGATAGTTTATTAAAAATTATTTGATAAGTTTTAAATGGCACTGTCTTTACAGACGAGATGTCTACGTATCACTAACTCTTAAAATCCCTAGTACAAAGAACTTAACTTGTCAGCATTCTCACGGTCAAGTGAAGAACGATAACGTAAACACTTCTTATCGATGTTTATATAATAACTGACTATACTTCTATTCAAAATATATTAGTTTTTGTAACATAAAATATATGGGGTTGCCAACATGGCCATGGATTAAAGTACAACCAAAGTGCCGTTTTATTTTTTATGCTTGGTGTCGTTACTTATGAAATTCCACAATTATTTGGATGTCAATATATACGGCAGAATTATGAGGGGCCCTCTTCAAAATATAGGTGACTTTTTTTTTCAATTTACATTATGCAGAATGGATGGGAAAAAAATGGGACAAACGATGGCTACGACACCTTGCTTGCAAGTTAAGTTTGATTGGTTAGAATTTAAGTAATTGTAAGAGACGTATTGAAAGTAAAACTCATAAGAAAAAATCGCTAACTATTCCCAAACTGGGTGTTCTTATATTACCCTATTTTTATCTTGACTGTGTAATATTCCGTAAAATTTACTTAACAAAGACGCCTATACTGAACCATTCATTTGGGCGAAATAAAAAGTAAGTGCAGTTAATTATTTCTGACCCCTTTACTTACTTTACATCTTCAAGGTAACGACACTGAAACCCATTGCGGCAACTCTAATCATTAGTAAAGCTGGCACGCCGTGCGGATATTCAGTGGTGCAACAGCAGGTAGATATCTGACGAGGCAACAACCGGCCGGCCGGTGGACAAATCGAAGCGAGCCCCGAGACTAGTCCATTGTTATCTGTCGTAGTTAATGTTTACACGCCAATTTATTTCTCTCCGTTGTATTGTATGCTGTTGTATTGTTGATAATTTTATCTGTTGTATTTTACTGTTAATATTAATTTAATAATAAAATATGTCAGACATGCGCAAGTGTAAAAAAACGGCCATACGCTGACAAGTGAATAAATCTATCGATGAATTCCCGGATTTATTCTATAATGGTGCTACAATAATGCAAGACAGACCTGATGTGCTAAGACAAATATGACTGTAAACGTCATTATGGCGTAACTATGTATACCAACTGTTGACGGGACGACAGATCGTAAAAAAATTCTATTGTAAATGTTATAGTACGTGTACTAGACCCTCTTAACCGACATTTCCATTATTTCTAGCTAGAAAAAGATTAACTGAGTGTACAGACAAAATAATTACGCGGGTGGTGCTGGAGACGTTCGAAAAATTTTATCTGTCAACAAGTCAAGTGTTGATGTTTGTGACTGATGGTGCCGCGACAATGCGTTTGGTAGGCCGTTCTCTTCAAGAACACGGTTGTAGGTTGGTATAGTGTTTCCAATATGAATTGGAACAGCATTAAAACACCAACAACGGGAATTTAGTCATATCCATGAGCGTCGACCAAAAAGGTTTAGAATTATCTTTTAATTCTTTAAAATCGAACATTTTTTTACTATTTTATATGAGTTTATATGTATGTACAATACCTATAATAACCTTTTTATTAATTTACTTACTTGTTTATTTATTTATATTAGTAGAATAAGCAATTTTGATGATTGAATAAAAGTTAAGAATCTTACTCACTTAGGATACACGTTTTTTTTTGTATAACATGACTTTCACATTTTTCCCATATGTCGCTATTGCTCACTTCATTTACTACTTGTCGTATATTATCAAGTACTACTGCGCTTAAAGTTAGTGACAGATTGCATTTCCGTAAATGTTTCTTTATAGTGCCCCAAACCATCTCGATCGGATTAAATACGCAATAATACGGTGGCAACCACGCGAGCGTATGACCGTGTCTTGCAAAGATCATCAACTACATATTCGTTTTTAAAATTATGCTCCTTTATACGTTTTAATAATTCTTTCTTTATCGGAACCTTTTCAAGGATGTCCATATTTTTAGTCCTCATAAATTTTAAAATGTCCTCCTTTTTGGTACTATTATTAGGTATTTTATGTAATAAACGCGAGTGATACGAAGCATTGTCCATAACAATGACCGAATTGGAGGAATGTTAGGTAGAAGCTATTCAGCGAACCATTTTTCGAACAAATCCGTAGTCATGTCTTCATGATAATCAGCAGAGGATTGTGTTATGTTTTTGGCCGACAAGAGCAATGCGTTGGGTACAAAACCGTATTTGCTTCCTGCATGAAGAATCATAATGCGCTTTCCTCTCGAGCAGGGTGTACTCAAACTATAATTTTTAGAGTCATCTACCCAACCGTACTGAACAACATCTGTGTGTCAAACCAGGTCTCATCGAGATATACTATATGCCTATTTGATTCACGGTGTTCTTTCATTGTAAGTATTCTCGTCGAAGTTCAACGATACGTCGCCATTCTATTATAACCATTCGATTATCTATTTTATTGTGTTTAAAGCAACAATTTCATAAAATACCTCGTAGCATTTCTGAAGATTTATAATTATAATCCGGATAATCACGCAATTTATCACGAATCATTTCTAAAGTTGATACTTTATTTTCCTCATAGAAACTATAAACCGTTCGCCTAATAACGTCTTTCGAGTTATCCTCAATTAGTACAAAATTTTCGTTTTTTCCTTTTCGCTTTGTAGAGTAATCTATAACATCCCCTTCCTTAATAACGCGATAAATCGTAGAAGTCGAAAGTTTAGTTAATTCATGAATTCTATTTACAATGTACCTATCTGTCGTTTCAATATTTTCTCTCTTTAAACATTCACAAATATTTAAAATAAGACGCTGACATTGAACATGTAAATCCTTATTCTTATTAAACTCCGAACGTCTCAATTAACGGCACCAGCGGTTCAATATTTTCTTCAGATAATTCATTTTCATGTGTTTCAAAAGAACTTCAAAAAGCCATGTTAATAATAATAATTAATATAAATATTGAAATATTACTAAAACCACTTAATAAGATCACTAAAGCTATAAATACCTTACAGAAAATAATTGCTGCACTGTACGGTCAATATAAACAACTAGTCCAGTAGTCTATTCAAATCACGACTTAATTCGTCAGAGTTAGGACACTACCGCCCGAGTTTCACATCTGGTCCGCCGCATTGCCACATTCTCATATCGAATGTAATGTAGAGGTATCGTTCAATAAATACAAGCACGATTTGCGCTCTATTTCTTTAACGATGAGAGTGGAAATGCGCCCTCCTGGTATAAACACTTTAGACTGAAGTGTTTCAATTCATATTGGATAAACTATACATGTTACGTGTAAAGTGCATGCTTTATTTCTTGTGGCAGAAACTATTCGACAAGCTTTTCCAGAGGTAGATGCATGAATAGCAAGTACAAAAAAAGTGTTTTTTAAATCTCCTAAACGTCTTCACGCAGTTCACAGCAAGTGTCCCGGTATTACCGAACCACCAAACCGATTCTTACACGTTAGGGAACATGGCAGCTTTTTATTATGCTGAATATTTACAAGAAGTAAAAGCTGTGATACTACAATTTAATCCTGACGAGGCTGCGGCTATTAAGGAAAGCCAGACAAAATTCGAAGAAGTTTCTGTTGAAACAGCTTTAAAAACAAGGATTACATGACGCCATAAAAAACTTACAAAACACGTCGTTAGTGAAGTTACTGCAAATAGTGGACGAAGTAAATCGACTGCTACATTCTATAGGTGACGCAAAAATTGAGCCCGCTTGAGAAAAGTTCGCACCTGTGTTAAAGCAAGACATCGGTTTTACCAGATTAAGGCAAATTTGTGATGGTACTGATGGTGCAACCCCAGATCCGTTAAGTGGGTTCAAATACTATTTTAAGTATGCCTGTACTACATCAATAGATGTCGAACAATCGTTCTCAAAATATAAGCATATTTTTTCACCACAGCGAACATCACTCACGGAGACAACCATAGAAACATACCTAATGCTGCAAAGTTTTTACAGATCTTCTCCAGTTTGTGATAACCATACTAGGTCATCAAGCTAGTTAAATAGGGTAAGTTGTGCGTACATTGTTATAAATTGTAACGTTTATTGCTTTTATTACTAGTTAATTTCTCTTATTACACTTATTATGATGCGTACGCCTATCTCCAGCCGCACATTTCTGCCAGCTTTAATTATTAGTAATGAAGATAATTAGTGATGGCAGAATCCAGTCTTTTTAAGAATTGACTGATTAATTATATACATATGACACAAGGACGAAAAATGTAGTTCGTACGATTATGCAAAATTGCCGGACGAGGTGAGGCCAAGTTCGAAAAACGTATGAGTACGAAAAACATGTTCGTGTGTCATACACTAATTTTTAATCGATTGTAAGAAGTAAATAATGAAATTTTTATATTATATTTATTTTACTTAATTGAAAAATCTGATCGTAATCGACTTCTCGTCACTTTGATACAATCTAATAAAAATATCATGACAGTTTGTTTCATTTGTTTATACATATATTTGTTCACATACCTCTCACCACTACTAAATTTACCTTAGCCAGTATATGACTAGCAGGTTGGCCACTATCATTTGTCTGTTTCATAACCTATGGCATACTGAGGAGAACTCATAAGTTCGAAACCGGTCTATGTCTTGTTAGGAATTGACAAATGATATTGGCTACCGATCTATCATGATTTGAAGGTATAAATGCAGGTCGGGGTATTTGCCCACTGAGTCGTTGTTTCGTTCAAATCATATTTAATAACAGTAGTTTAGGGCCACCTGGGCTAGAGGCCGCCGCTCTCAGTACTTGCCTCGCAAGTCGTTATCCGCCACAGAGACATCTATGATGTCGGTCGGATAGTAGCATTTGACCATACGAGAAGTTTCATACCTCTCACCACTACTTAATTTACCTTAGTTAGTATATGACTAGCAGGTTGGCCACTATCATTTGTCTGTTCCATAACCTATGGCATACTGAGGAGAACTAATAAGTTCGAAACCGGTCGATGTCTGGTTAGGAATTGACAAATGATATTGGCTACCGATCTATCATGATTTGAAGGTATAATCCAATGCAGGTCGGGGTATTTGCCCGCTGAGTAGTTGTTTCGTTCAAATCATATTTAATATACATATATTGATCATTATTTTGGTTATAACAACTGTCTACCGCCCGAAATAGTTATTTACGTAACAAGACCGGAAAGTGATTCTTTACTGGAGAGAGCGGTCGAGCTCAGTGAACACTTTCCGGGTATGCTGCACAAAATTCTTAAATTTCAACTCAGTTGTCAGACGCTGTTGTCTAGAATGCTTAATTAGGTACCTACCCTATCGTTGTCAACCAAAAATGACATGTAATTTTACCGCTCAAAAAATTTACCAAAAACAGTTAACTTTCTAGACGGCTACAGAAAAAGTACTTTTCGGCGTCGAAATGTAGTCGCTTAGCAACCACAACAGAAATTAATATCTGTTACAAAAAGGTCTTTTCGTCCAAATATTAGAACCAAAAAACGTCACTTTTTAATACAATCGAATAAAAGGCCGTGAAATGCTGGTAGAAAGAGTAAAACGTTGTTACGGATCATTACGAGGAAATGCCAATAAAAGATTGCACACGAATTAAAAGAGAACTTAAAGAAATCATAAATCGAATTATAGATAATCCTGATATACTTACTTATGCCTTAAAACTGGGACTTATTTATTCATCCTGTTTTTAATAAAAAGTAACTAACAAATTTTTTGTCTTATCAGATACAATTTCACAAAAATACTTTTTTTAAAATATAACGAAATTATTGAATATAAAGCAAACTGTGTATAGAAAACCGATTTATTAATATTTTAAATAAACAAAGAAAGTTTGCTTTTAAATGTTTCAAAATTGTATTTTCACTCTACACGTGTTTCAGCTTTTTAGGCCCTTTTCAAGAGTACAGATGAGAGCTACTCTCATCTGTACTCTTGAAAAGAGCCTAAAAAGCCGAAACACGAGTAGAGTGAAAATACAATTTTGCTCTCATCTGTACTCTTGAAAAGGGCCTAAAAAGCTGAAACACGTGTAGAGTGAAAATACAATTTTGAAACATTTAAAAAGCAAATTTTCTTTGTTTATTTAAAATATTTAATAATGTTTCACAAGGAGCCAACCGCAGAATCAGTACAATGTATGATTTATTAAATTCCACTCACGAAGAAGCAAACGCTAGACTTTTACTACAAATTTTGGGGGCAAAACTTAAATGATATTCAAGTTGTATAGTTGATTGCAAATATACAGATGTACTAGTATTGCTTGCGCACTTGAAAGGGGAATTGGCTAAAGAAAGTTGGATAAAAACTGGAGCAAAAGACAATATACGTTTCATAGCAGTGCACGAAATACACAAATAGACGCAAACTTGTTAAAAAAAATATATCCGCATTTCACGCTCTTCCTGGATGTGTTTGTTAGTACAAATCAGTTTGTTAGACTTGGTAAAGAAGCTTGCTGACAATGTTTTTTTAATAGCAAAAATTATACGCAATTATGTTCTGTGGAGGTTTCGTTGTTACAAGCTAAATTTTATATAAAATGAAGGCTTATGCACTGATGTTTCAAAATCCCTAGTTGTTCAAAAATCGTCTTGTGCGAAAGGCCACTAAAGTTAAAAAACAAGTTAAGCATACGGTGGCAAAAAAGAGACAAATTGCGATTATTTAATATATTTTTCAGAAAAGTTTATGTAGAGCAAATATTTTTTTATAATTTTCAAATATTGGGGTTTATGTAAGAATGAAACTAAAAACGGTTCAATTTAGACGTCTTTGCGCAGGGTTGGAAAAAAATCATGATTTTTTTTAAAAAAAATCAAAAATCAATTATTTTTATTTAAAAAATAAAAAAAAAATCAGGATTTTTTGATTTTTTTTCAGTTCTACTCTAATTTTTTTAAAACAAATACGATTTTTTTCATACACTATTTTTTTGTATTCTCTAACTACCAATTTGCACATATAAATTATTCACGTCACTGGAAAAATTCTCTATATGGTCTATATTTTCATACAAACGATAAAAAATCAGCATTTTCCTGTTCTGACAAGCTTGGTGGTCGGTTTCATTAATTTCATAGATGCCGAGGCGACGCGCGACTGAAGTGTAAAATAAAAATGAGCGGAAGAAAGACGAAATTTGGGATTATTTTATAAAAAAAAAGAAACAGAAAAAAGGAAAAACCAGTAACAGAGCGGTGTGTAAAAATTGTAAAAAAGAAATGCAAGGACTTGTTCAAAGATTAAAAGGCCATCATGAAAAGTGCAGGAAGTTGATTTAACTTAGGTGTTCTAAATCTAAATAACTGTTTATTTTATTTAAGGGGATCTTGCAGGGTTGATAAAAATCATGATTTAAAAAAAAAAAAATCAAAAATCACGATTTAAAAAAAAAATCAAAAAATGATTATTTTGATTTTTATTTATTTTTTTACATAAACATCGTAATAATTGACATTAACAATGTATTTAATACTTATATTAACAAAGATAGTTTTTGTTTAAACTTACAAATGGAATAAATTGTGTACCTTGTATCTATAATTGTAAAATAAGCTAGAGCATACATGAAAATTCCTGTCAGAACTTGAAAATTCGCGGGGATGATGCGAATTGCCATTATTTGCTAATCTGCCGCGTAACAAGTGAGAAAGCGAGTCTGAGTGATTATATTTTTAGTATTTAAATATTAAATAATTTTTTAATATGTCCTCTAAATGAAGTGGAAGGAAAAAAGATTCTATTTGGCAATATTTTATTGAAAAATCAAGTAAGCTTGATGGAAAAAGTGGTAGTAAAGCTACATGTAGAAAGTGTAATGTAGAAATGCATGGGCTTGTGGACCGACTGAAAGTCCACTGGAAAAAATGTGCTTCGCGTAATGTAGAAACAAATAATGAAGGTCCCTCTACTTCAGGAACAGTGTCCAATGTAAGTACAGTGTTATTTTATTTATAATTATAACTTCTTAGTAAGACACAATATTAAGAGAATCTTTTTTTTTTTAATTTACTTATTTAACGTCAGCCTATTTCTACAACTTGGAATGGGTTGGAACCTTTGGTGCGAAGATAACACTGACGTAGTTTTCCACGAAACACCAAAATACTATACACTGCACTCGACGCACGTTTCGCCAACCAAGTTGACATCAACTGGAGATGATTAAAACTGTTTTTAATCATCTTCAGATTATGCCAATTTAGTTGGCGAAACGCGCGTCGAGTGCAGTGTATAGTGTTTTGATGTTTCGTGGAAAACTACGTCAGTGTTAGATTCAAACTTAGCGTTAAAATGATCTACTGCATTTTCTAGATTTCTAGTAACTTTCCCTGTGCAAATGTGACTTTCATTCACTCCTACTTTTAAGAACAAAGTATAGTATCTATGCCTGTTTGTGTGTAGTTGGATTTAAACAACATAACACAATCTTGTTTTTTATTACAGATACAATTGTACACGTTACAACAAGATGCAGAGGAAGATAGTGCCCCACAGCCGCTATTATCTTCTACGTCATTAAGTAAAAAAAGAAAAGTAGTGCCTGACTCCAGTTCTGGATCTTTATCATCTTTTGTTGTACGTACGACCAAGTCTAATAAAGAAGAAATAGATAAACAAATTGCTAGAGCTCTTTATGCGACAAACAGCAGTTTCATGTGTATTGAACAACCTGAAGTAAAAAAGGCAATAACGCTTTTACGACCTGGATATGTACCACCATCTCGACATGATGTGTCCAACAGACTGCTCGATGAAGTGTATAACGAAGAAAAAAGTAGATGTTTTAAAAATTTATCAGGAAGTTCAATTTGTCTGTCATTGGATGGATGGTCCAACATACACAATGAACCAATAATATGTGCAACTGTAACTACGGAAAATGGATCTTCCTTTTTTAACACGCTTTTATTAGCTTCACCTGTATGTTTGCTTGTTTGTTTGTTTGTTTGCTTGTTTGTTTGTAACCGACTCTTTGGACTCGATTTTGACCCACTTTAAACGGACAGATTTAATTGAAACTTTGTACACTTACGAAGAACCGGTAACAATACAATAATTTGATAAGTTTATATCATTATCCTGATCAGGATCGCCAATCCTTTCCTCACGTATCCCTGCGTGAAAGCAAAGGCTTAATATGTGAGTAGATTCAGTAATTGTTAATTAGCTCGGTGGTCGAGTGGGTTAAGGCAGTCGACGCGAAACGACTGACTCCTCCGGCGTGAGTTCGAACCTCACGGCTGAAATAAAAAAATATTTTTTTTTTCAGAAATATCTGTTGGATCGTAATATGTTATAATATCAGCATCAATAAGCAATATAAATATAGTTTAAAACAACTAAAAAAACACGCTTTCATAGCACATCAAACTAAAAAGTTAAAAATAAATATAGTTTAAAAAAACTAAAAAACACGCTTTTAAAGCACATCAAACAAAAAAGTGAAAAATAATTATTAATATAAACTGAAAACAATAATGAACGAAAAATACTAGTATTATTGTGAAAAAAGCGTGGGGTGCTTTGTGCAATATTTTTCGTATATCGAGCACCCCACGCTTTTTTCACAATAATACTAGTATTTTTCGTTCATTATTGTTTTCAGTTTATATTAATAATTATTTTTCACTTTTTAGTTTGATGTGCTTTAAAAGCGTGTTTTTTAGTTTTTTTAAACTATATTTATAGTAGACACGATAGACACATCTGGAAATCCACATACATATGTATATTTAACAGAACTTGCAACAAACTTAATCAAAACTCTAAACACTGACTATACCTGTACAGTAAGCAGTTTTGTGACGGATAATGCTGCCAATATGAATGCTATGAGTAACCAAATTAAAGAGTCAACAGAACTAAATGTTATTACTTACGGTCGTGCTCCACACATTAGAAGACTTTAAAGCTGTCGTGGACTTTACTATAACCGCGTGTGAGTTATACAGGTTCCTAACATCAACTGTCGAATTTGCCGTCAGGCGCCGGAATCATTCATGCGCTTACTTTGTGCGTGCCCCATATATGCGATTATACTCCTCAAATAACCAAATTAAAATAAATCTAAGTGAAATAAGTCTGGTCATCCCGCAGGCCATCCAATAGGGCCTTTTCATCCAAGTCAGCGACCAGGAAATATTTGATCCAAAAATTGCATCACAGGCAATGCATAATGAGGAGGAGCACCATCTTGTTGGTATGTTAAATTATCTTTAAGGTAAATGCTCGTCGTTCTCGATAGTATCGGTCAACATTCATAGTCAATGCATAATGAGGAGGAGCACCATCTTGTCGGTATGTCAAATTATCTTTAAGGTAAAGCTCCTCGTTCTCGGTAGTATCGTACAACATTGGAACAACATTGTCCAGTCAAATTACCAGGCAAGATAAAATGTCCTACAACACTATCACGAAAAATACCTGCCCAGACTAAAAAGTAAAATATCGTTATAGAGTTTAACAATTTTTTTAGGAGATTTACTGTTTTATTTATTGCATATGTGATGTTGGAATATTTCCTTTATCTTTTAAATCATTATTTTTTTCACAAGTTGTGAGTCATTTTTATTCAGTTTTGTGCAAAATTATTCCATTATTTCGCGCCCTTTACCGTTCGTAAGAGACAAAGGCCTGTGAGGTGGGCGTGATTGTAATGCAAATACCGCGATTAAAATCCGGAAAGACGCTGTTTAGGGATAAAGCTTGCCGTACACGACAACACCGAGCGAGTTAGTTGAAAAACGTACACCGAAACCGACTAAATTTTATTACTGGCTATAAAGCTGCGGGGTTGTAACAGTAATTTGTTTCTAGTAAACTACCTACCTAATGATCTACACGTAGAAAACTTGGTTTTACACATACACGTAGGTTCGTTAGTTTTCTTTTTTTAACCCATTGACAAACTTCCCAAGTAACGATTTTAGTTTTAAAATGCCCTATAAAATATCCTCAAAGCTTTCTAAGACTACTAATAAAGGTAAATAGCCTGAGAGAACTCCATAAAACTGATTTAAAACCCTTATGAGTACAGGGGCCCACATGCCTCTTTTTAAAACTACTATTCAAACTTTCAAGTATCAATGAATTGTCCAAATCTTTACTCGAAGAGTATCTGAAGAGTATTTATTATAAAACCATACTCGGTTTAGGCTAAGTACCATACTAAAACTTAAAAGGCACACACAAATGCTTTGAGCGGACGTATTGTACTTAATGAAATAAACGTAAATGCAAATAAATCTAACGCTACGCTCACTTGATCCACGCACATTATTGTATATGGGCTTCATACATACTTATAAAATGAACATTTGGCGACAACTGAAAACGATTCAGCTTATAGATGGACTACTTATAATGAAGTATTGGTACTCCTCATAATGGGCTAAAATTTTCAACGACGATGTACCGTAAAACATGGATTTTTTTTTTTCAGTGACTTAGAAATAAATAAATCGGTAGCATTATGGTTCAGTGTCAGTAATTTTTTTTTGTTCAATCCGAAACATTCCCAATATGGCTGACCGTTATACACCTCTTGTCACTAGAAATAATGGCGACAATTCGTATAAACCCTATTAGTTTTGAACAATTCTACTTCAAACATGTTTTGTCTTAAAATGCTTATTAAATTACCAATTGCTCTTTAGGTATGTCGATTTTTTCTTGTAGAAGTATATTTTAAGCCTCATTGGCCTTATCGTATGGCTTGAAACTTGTAGGGTTATCCAAAAACCAGTTTTAAACTCTTTATAACACAACCGCTTTAAAAACTATAGGATTTATGGCACCCGGGTAAAATAACCTATAAATTCAGTTTACCGTGACGCTACACACGTCTGCTCTGCGCACTTCCTTCGTTTTTAATCCAGTTCGTTAGTTTTACTATAGTCCAGCCGATGTAAGATTGTAATTTTCTTCAAAGAGTCAAAATCATAAATAATTTTATTCGCTTCAATTGTCAGCAAACCAGTTGTGCATATGTATGCATATAAGCGACTTACTTGTTGCCCTAGATGTGGTTCAATAACCAAACTAGGGCCTCGTCTCTCTTTACTTAACACAAAATCCCAGGATTTTCTAGGAGTTACTTCTGTGACTTGACAGGCGGTTAAGAAAACATTTACAACTACTTTGTTGGATGATTGTATCGTAAGATTAGTGAACCTCGAACAGTAAATGATTATACCTATTTGTGATTTTATTTCGAAATTCATTCAACCATTTATTTCGTGTTTTCTATTATTCCTAAAATTGACATTACAAATTATAATCATATGTAAGGACACTATTAAAATTAGCTATTTTTAACTAGAAAAGATTTTGAGCAGGTAAAATTTTGCATTCCTGACAGAAAATCTATTTACATAAACTGAAAAAGACCTAAAAGTTTTAAGAAAATAATACATTCTTGCCTTAACTTAGAGTAGCCGAAGTGGTAACACGTATGCTAACCGTGAATTTGTTTATTCGAAAATATTCGTATTAAAACAATCATAAATCAATCGAAAGGAAACCATTTAACTCGAGACTCGACTTGAGATGAACATTACTTTATATATTAAAGGTGGAAAATTATTTCACCTATGAAAAAGGAAATTTCAAAAATTGTATCATACTGTTTAAGTACCGCTGACAACTGAACCAAATAACATTTTTTTATGGCTCAGACTCTCAAAGACGAAAGTTGCAATCTGACAGTGATAGTGATATTTTAAAACACTATATTCAGGAAAATGGGAACCAAACTCTTTTATGCTTAAGATTGATTTATTACCATTTGTTTTCTTTGCTTCATTAGAACTCTAATAAGTAGTTGGATTTATTTTTTATTTTTTTTATTTTTATTTTAGCATACACCATCCAACAGTACTTAAACCAATTACAGGATGGGAAAATACAACAGTAATTATACACAATACATAATACACTAATAACTAAAAGTAACAAAGAAAAAGAAAAACATAAAATTTAACAATTCAAATATGACACAAAATGAAAACAGAAATTAAACTCAGCTAGACACATACACCTTTTTTAAACAACTATGAGAACAATTAAATATGTCGATTCTATCTTGCAGGTTATTACAATTTTCACACATAAAATGTAGGGGGGAAAAATTTCAATAAATTAGTTCGTGGTACGGCGAGATAAAAAGTACTGCCAATACGAGTTTCAACTCTAGGCACATGAAAACTAAGTTGTTCCAAGAGTTGTGGACAATCAATTTTATTATTTATTAATTTATTTAGAAAAATTAAGGCCTGTGTTCTTCTGCGATCATGCAGAGTTAATACTGAAAATCTATTAAGTAAGTGATTTTGAGGTATTCCAACAGGTGGGTATTGACCATCTAATTTAAAAGAAAGGTATTTCAAGAAACGCCTTTGTACATTTTCCAAGCTTTCAGCATAGACATTGTATCCCGGCTGCCATATTATAGCAGCATATTCCAGCCTAGATTTTACAAGTGCATTAAAAAGAAGCATTAGTACTGCTGGATCAGAGAATCCTTGAGAGTTTCTGATAACAAAACCTAGGCTTCTGTAAGATGTTTTAATAACTTGATTAATATGAAGATTGAAAGAGAGTTCGCTATCAAATATGACTCCTAAGTCCTTGATTGATTCGGGCCGATTTAAGGTAACATTATCTAATTTATATTGATATCGGATGGGAAAATGTTTCCTAGAAAAGGTCATAACATTGCACTTTGAAGCATTCAGAGGAAGATTATTCGATATACACCACTCATTCAAATTATTCAGGTTGCTTTGCAGGTTCATACAGTCTGATACGTCATTAATAGGGCAGAAAATTTTTACATCATCAGCGTACAACAAGTAATTTACATCTAGATTATTTACAATATCATTGATGAATATTATAAACAGGAGTGGCCCAAGGATGGAACCTTGGGGCACTCCTGACGTGACAGAAATATCTTTGGAAGCAAAACCACGACATTCGACATATTGTTTTCTTTCGGACAAATATGATTTAAATAGTTCAAGTAGCGGTAAGGATAATCCCACGCTCCCAAGCTTTTGAAGTAAAATTCCATGATCTAACCTGTCAAAGGCTTTAGAGAAGTCAGTATAAAGCACATCAACCTGAATATTCATATCAACATGTTCAGCAATAAATTGAGTTACACAAAACAGATTCGTTGTTGTTGATCTACTCCTCATGAATCCATGTTGATGGATAGAAATCTGTCCCTGAACATGCAAGTACAATGCATCATGTAGAGCAATTTCTAGAACTTTTGCAAAATTACATATTATTGTTATCGGCCTGTAGTTCTCGACATTGCCTTTATCACCTTTTTTAAATACAGGACAAATTCGTGACCTTTTCCAAATATCCGGAATTATACAAGTACGCAATGATAAATTAAACAACAAAGTAAGAGGTTCTACCAGGGCATAAGCACAATCTCGAATAATAAATGCCGGAATTCCATCTGGACCTTTGGTAAATTTCGGCTTTAGTTTTAACAAGGCAGTTAGAACATCACTTGAGTTAAAATTATTAAAATGCAAATTTTGATAATCATAATTTCTAATATCTAAATTATCGTTCAGAACCTCGGATGGTTGAGTAAACGCAGTACTAAATTGGCTGGAAAAGCCATTGACAATAGCTTCCATAGAGTTTAAATGTTCATCGTTGTAGACTAAATTGTTTGGAATACTCGATGTACCTGTTTTTGAATGAATATATCCCCAAAATGATTTTACGTCATTTTTCACATTAAGTTCTATATTCCTCAGGTAGTTTTTATGTGCAAGGTCAATATCTCTATTGATTATGGTCCTAATATCTTTAAATTGACTATAGATATATAAATCACCAGTTTTATTGTAGCACTGCCACAATGAAAATTTAGTTTTTATATCCCTTATAATTTTTGCATTAAACCAAGGAGGATACTTTTTACTTTTATTGCTAGGGATGTATTTAGGAACACATGTAACTAAAATGTTGTTAAATGAGTTGTAAAACTTCTCACAGGCAATGTTTATATCTTCAATATTACGTAAGTAAGACCAATCATAGTTTAGTATACTTTCATACAATAGAAAATAATTAGCTTTGCGAAAATTGAAAATTTCCGCTTTCTTAATGAACGTGTTACTGGTTGAATTATTTAAAGTAGAAAAACTAATTTCAAGAGCAGGATGATAAGCATCCTCTTTTAATAAGACATCCTCAGATTTACTTACATAACACGAGTGGTTCGTAATAACCAGATCAAGGAAACGATTATTACAATTATTTATATTATTTACCTGAGCCAGGTCAAAAAAGTGTAAAAATGCTTGAAGAGCTAGAGTACGAGCAGTGCTGCTGTTGCCATTTTCTAAGCTTTGTTTATACTCAGGTACATTAAAGTCTCCAATGAGATATATCTTATTGCCCGTGAGATAATCAAGTCCCTCAAAACTTTCAAAAAATTGATTATAATAGGGTGCTTTAATTGAGTTGGGTATATATATAACAAAAATAAAAAATTTGCTACTGAAGGTTCGACCTGAAACCTGGTGATCTCAAGACATTTTTAATTTATCAGCATTAACAATCACCCCAAGATAAAATCACAATACGTCCTAAATTCTCTATAACACGCAATACTCCTAACTTGGACTTAACAGCTATAAAGTTTTATTGAAGGCTTGACTAATGTTTTGATAAGTTAATCATAAGCCAATCAAGACTAAAAGATAATTTAGTTTTGAAATAACTTCTTGAAGACTTTTTAAAAACTTTGTTTAGGATAAAATTATCTTTAAGTGCACTTGGCATATAATAAATCTGGCATAAATCACTAGTTTATAAGCTGGCCACTATAAAGCACTGATAAAACTTAAACAAATCCAAAAGGTATTTAAATTGTTATTTGGGATCCTTATTTGTAGAACTTATTATATTGTAGAGCTTTCAGCACTTGTATTACAATATACCATTGTTATATTCTTCTATTTCTGTATGGGTTGTTTATAAATCGATTTTAAATTAAAAAAAAAAACATTCGATTGTATTGATGTAGTTTTTTTTTTGTTTTTCTGGACGAAAAGATTTTTATAATAGGTCCTAGGACGAAAAGTACTTTTCGGACGGTAAATAATTATGACAAAATACAATAAACAGATGAAAGAAACTGTCATGATATTCTTATCAGATTGTGTCAAAGTGACGTGAAGTCGATTACGACGGGATTTTTCAATTAAAATAAATGTAATAAATATCATTATTTTCTTCTTACAATCAAATAAAAAATAGTGTATGACACGCTGATGAAAATGTTTTTCGTACTCATACGGTTACTGAACTCGTCCCGCAATTTTTAACACGCTTTTATTAGCTTCACCTGTATGTTTGTTTGTAACCGACTCTTTGGACGATTTTAACCCACTTTAAACGGACAGATTTAATTGAATTTTTGTACAATTACGAAGAACCGGTAACAATACAATAATTTGATAAGTTTATATCATCCTGATCAGGATCGCCAGAATTAAATAATTTCCTTTCCTCACGTATCCTCTGCATGAGAGTAAGAGGCTTAATACTGTAAGTACATTCCGTGATTCTCAGTTCGGTCGTTGGCCGAGCGGGCTAAGGCACAAGTCTTAGTCGCCGCGAAACGACGGACTCCTCGGGCGTGAGTTCAAAGCCCATGGCTGAAAAAATATATATATATTTTTTTTCAGAAGTATCTGTTGGATCGTAATATGTTATAATATCAGCATCAATAAGCAATATAAATATAGTTTAAAAAAACTAAAAAACACGCTTTCATAGCATATCAAACTAAAAAAGTGAAAAATAATTATTAATATAAACTGAAAACAATAATAATGAACGAAAAATACTAGTATTATTGTGAAAAAAAAACGTGGGGCGCTTTGTGCCATATTTTTCGTATATAGAGCAACCCACGCTTTTTTTACAATAATACTAGTATTTTTCGTTCATTATTGTTTTCAGTTTATATTAATAATTATTTTTTACTTTTTAGTTTGATGTGCTTTAAAAGCGTGTTTTTTAGTTTTTTTAAACTATATTTATTCCTAAACGTACGTTGTGCAAAATATATTTCGCCTCCCGGAAATTAGCTCTAGCGACGCCCATGCATTTCACCATCTCGTCTCAATGTTGAATTTACTGTCTCCTTCATTTTACTCGGCACATATTTCAATTTATGGAAGTTGTAATCTGTGGCGGTTCGATTGCAACTGGCTGATAATTTTTATTAAAACTTTTCAGAATGAAATAAACTTGTAGGGAGAAACAGAAAAATACACTTGAAAAATGGCGACAAATGAAAGTTTCTTCCATTTCTCCACAGTTCGAAAGCCACAATTCACGAACCGTTAAAAGTGTTTTATGGGTTATAGTTTTACCGCTACAATTAAGCAAGGAAAGAAGTGAATCAACGCCGAAAGGGAAATAAATGTTCATACTGATACCACAGAACAACTATATCAGAATCTTTATTTCATAAGAAAGAGAAGGAAACGGCTGTGATGTTTCCAGTATTCGAGGCGTTGTGTTATTGCATAGTAAAATTGGCGGGCTCTTTGAATCGCACATCTTTAAATTCATATTTTCAGTTTGAACAAAACCAAATACAAAATTTAAACATTTCTTATAGGTCGTATGCCAGAAGATAATTTCAAATTGTCAGGTCCAAATACTTTTAATAATAGTAGATTTTCCCAACAATTTTTAATTTTCAAATTAAAATCCTTCTAACTGATCTAATTACCCCAAATACTAAATGCCAACACAGTTTATCGTCATCTCTGTTAAATATGCCAGGCTTTATAATTTTCACACATTGAATCTGTTTTCAAATTCTTAACGTTACAACTTTGTAGATAACTTTAGGCATACTTTAAAATACTGTATGAGATGATAAATTTTAAAATTTTATATTAATTTACAAGGCGATGTCAACAAAACTGATTTTTTACTAACCGTTAAAATCTCGCAATTCAGCTGCTTCGAGTCAACAGAAAATGACAGTGACAAATTAGAAGGTAATCATATGGATGTCACTTTAGCAATTTCGTTAGAATATTTGACCCAAAAAAATATCAACGCCTACTTTCGTTAAAAACATCTGGAATGGAATATACAATGTGGGGCAATAGTGCGTCCGACTTCGATATGTCGAGTTCTTGATTTAATAAATATAGTTTAAAAAAACTAAAAAAACACGCTTTTAAAGCACATCAAACTAAAAAGTGAAAAATAATTATTAATATAAACTGAAAACAATAAGAACGAAAAATACTAGTATTATTGTGAAAAAAGCGTGGGTTGCTCGATATACGAAAAATATGGCACAAAGCGCCCCACGCTTTTTTCACAATAATACTAGTATTTTTCGTTCATTATTGTTTTCAGTTTATATTAATAATTATTTTTCACTTTTTAGTTTGATGTGCTTTAAAAGTGTGTTTTTTTAGTTTTTTAAACTATATTTATTTTTCACTTTTTAGTTTGATGTGCTATGAAAGCGTGTTTTTAGTTTTTTTAAACTATATTTATATTGCTTATTGATGCTGATATTATAACATATTACGATTCAACAGATACTTCTGAAAAAAAAATATATATTTTTTTTCAGCCATGGGATTTGAACTCACGCCCGAGGAGTCGGTCGTTTCGCGTCGACTAAGACTTGTTCCTTAGCCCGCTCGGCCAACGACCGAACTGACAATCACCGAATGTACTTACAGTATTAAGCCTCTTGCTCTCACGCAGAGGATACGTGAGGAAAGGAAATTATTTAATTCTGGCGATCCTGATCAGGATAATGACATAAACTTATCAAATTATTGTATTGTTACCGGTTCTTCGTAAGTGTACAAAGTTTCAATTAAATCTGTCCGTTTAAAGTGGGTCAAAATCGAGTCCAAAGAGTCGGTTACAAACTCACAAACAAACACAGGTGAAGCTAATAAAAGCGTGTTAAAAACGTAAATAAACTAGACAAAAAAGTCTATGACTGGAAATTATTTTCGAATATACAAGTTGAGCCAAGGGTCAACTAACATTTTTTTAAATGGAATGTCATGTATATCAGAACATTTTTTGAAACTTCTTTGTGGCCTCCTTCCAATCCTGTATTTATTAACGACTCTCTACCAACTACTTAAATGCAATGATTTTTTTTTGTTGAAATTATGCCATTTACACGTGATATTAAAAAAAATCACTACGTCACAAATTATCGATTTTAAGAAAAAATATATTAGTACCAGTTATGAGACATCTGTATGATGACACTCAGCCATTTTCACTTCCTAAACGTATACAGGGTGGCCAAAAATATTTTTTAAATTTACAACCACTTGAACTGAATTTTCTCAATTTTTTCGAAAAATGTATATAAAATAGGAAATAAAGCTGATGAATTTTTAGACGATGTGATGTAAAATCGAAAAACGAACATTTTTTCCCTAGGGCTATTTTTAACAATTTTCAATTTATTGAACAATAACTGCAAAATTCAGCAAGAAAAATTAAATATATTCAAGATATTATAAAAAGTGCTCCACATGGTGCCCATTTTGATTGACATAAATCTCTATGCGTCTTTGGAATGAGGTTTCTACAGTTCATAAAATTGCCGGAGTGATACTTCTAAAAGCATTTATTATCCTTTCCTTCAAATTTTGGATTGTTGTTGGTGTGATGTTTTTATCGGCATCATGTAACATGCTTAATAACACCTTCTCTTGAATTATTCGAAAAAAAACCCTTCATTTTTTATTTTTATTGCTGAATTTTGCACTAACATTTGATTTTTGTCTATTGTTATGCCACGTGGTGTGTACAACGTAATTTATTCCTCTTCGTTGTATTGTTGAAAATTTTATTTGTTGTATTTTATTCTTGATGTTAATTTAATAATAAAGTATGTCAGACCTGCCCAAGGGTAAAAAACGGACATACGCTGACAAAGTGAATACATTTTCAGTGAATTCCCAATTACAATTCCAACTTCATCGGTTTTATTTCCTATTTTATATACATTTGTAATTAAAGCTACTTTTTCTTTTATTTAGTTTATATATATAGTTGAAAAAAATGGTATCCAGCCAGGACGACAATACCGTTCAGGTACGGCTGGGTCCATCTGGTTGCCGGTGTTGTGGCAGCTTATGTCATTTTTCACCTTTTATCATTGTTTAAAAACAAATTAAGTTCCTCTTCTTGGTAAAAGTTTCAAATATAGAGTGGAATGAAAAATAATATTAACTGAAAATTTTTTGCTAATTATTATTTACTAACTTTTACAAATCTTATCACAGATAAGTATAACATATATCATTTTAAACAATTATTTTCCCGGCTATTTGCCAAAACGCTGAAACTTGGATTACAAAAAAGATAATATGCACATTATGTTCAGTACAACTGACTCAATAATGTTATTTTTAATTTCAACTATTCTGTCTAGTAAAACCAAATATAAAGAAAACACAAGGCACTCACCAGTTGAACACTCACTTTAAAAAACTTTAAAATATCTACCGACACGTGTTTCTGCTTGCCGAGCTTCATCAGCTTCATGTTGGCTACTCTGATGACAAAAATGTTTAATAATCGTAGAAAAAAAATATTGTTCAGAAAGCTGTTTCATAACACGCTGACCTCAAATATAATAAAAAAAATACTTGTATATGTGTGTGTAAATCATTTCTTGCAAGCACAATAACTCCTGTTAGACTTAAAATTTTTATTTCAAATTTGGCACATAATAGTATGTAAAATAGCATTGTATAAAATACTGCCTATTAAATTTGGGCCATATCCGTCATACAAGGTAATTGCCAGAGAATGAACAGTCAAGTTTTATAGAAACTATGTTTTATTATAGAGCAAAATGTAAATTTTTTGTATAAGCACACAAAAATAATAAGAACAAGATATCGAAACTATAATATACAGTGTGTCTCTCGGGTTCTAATGAACTTTAGGTAGAACAGGGGATATATCAATTTTACTTTAAATGTTATTAAGATACAATTTAATGATACTATGTATGAAAAAAATAAGATACAAAATAAAAATAAAAATATTAACTTAATTTTTTATTTAAATAATATTTAAATTTATATAATTATTTAAATAAGTTAACATAAATATTATGTTAACTCTTTGTAAAATTTTACAGAAATAATTTTTATTGTGTTCTTTAACAAATACATTTACCTACTATAAAGAAAAATGTTTTTGTTTGAAGTTGTAATACACTTTATTAAATAGCATTATGTAAAATATTCATGCATATTCTTACTGACAAAATAAAGATTATTGACTATTACTTCTTTTTTTTTTCTGTGTGATTATGCAGTAACCTTCATTTCTGGAAAAAACAATGTAGTAGATATTATTTAAAAGTCAAATTAGGAGAAAAATCAGTATGTATCAATGGCTTTTGAATCCCTGTTTGTGAAACTATAATTTAATAAACTTTTTTACTTAGTATTATTTAAAATATTCACTCATACTGTTACTGAGAAAATAACTTGTAATTATTACATGTTTATTTTTCGTTGGTAAAGTTATGCAGTAAACGGAACACCATTTTCTTTATTTCTCGAAAAAAAGCAAAGTCGTTAATATCTTTTCAAAGCCAAATTAGGAGAGAAATCGGTTATGTATAAATTTGAATTTTTGTCATTGGGTCAAATAATAAAACAAAATTTACACTAAAAGTTGTCTCCTTAACGATCTTGATTCTCTCAACGTTTGCTCTTTAGCGTTGACATTATTGACCTATAACCTTAACCTCTGGCCACCATCCTTATCATTTGGTCCTCAAACTAAATGTTTGTCGTTGATCATGAACTTGACCTACTGACCTCTACCTTTTCTTCACAATCACACACCTATTTCAACCTTTTACCTGCCAGGCCGCGCGTAAACCTATTGTAATTTATAATAATAATATGCTTTATTTGCCCAACAGGTAATACCCAATTACAGGACAATTTAAATTACTCTTAAATATACTACCAAATATTTTATAATATTTAGTAACAAATCTTTATATTAAACATAAGTACAATAGATGTTATTAAAAGAACTGAAAATTAAATTTAAAAAAAAATATAGTGTGATAGTAATAGTAATAAGAAAAACAAAATAAGAACTAATTATTGAAAAAACAATAAAATAATATAAATAACGATGAGAAAAAAAGTATATCTACATAACACGCAAAGAAACAATCAATAAAGGGAATACTATGTAAGCTAAAATTATGTACTAAAAGTTTGCTTAGTATATTTTACCAGCCGATTTTGTGTGCAAAGGTTTATATCACAATGTTTACTTAATTTGTTAAAATAATGGCACATACAATGTATTCGTGATTTTGGCAACATATTGGTATTGGCTTGTTTAGTGTAAAATGTGGGATTTTGTCGATAATGCATTCTTGGAGTGAAAAAATTAATTTGTGAAAGAATTTGAGGACAGGCAATTTTATTATGTAATAATTTGTATAGAAAAAGTAGCATAGAACAAATTCGCCGGTACTCTAAACTTTCAAAATGAAGTGTGCTTAGAAGATAATTGTTATGAGAGGGGTATACCCTCTCAGGATATATTCCTGTGTCTCTAAATGATAAAAATTTTCTTTGAATTTGCTCTAACGCGCCTTTGTGAACTAGATAGTAAGGGTTGCAGATTATGGATCCGTACTCAAGTTTTGATCGCACATAAGAATAATATAATGATTTTAAACAGTTTAAATTAGTAAATGATTTAGTTTCTTATGATAAATCCTAACATTTTGATTGCCTCTTTAGATTTGATATGTATATGTTCGACAAAACTCAGTTCAGAATCAAAAATATACATACCTAAATCTTTAATTGTTTGTATACGCTCTAAAACAGTGTCGTTAATGCTGTAGTTGTAGTTAAAGTAATTTTTCTTTTTTGTGTAAGACACTCCTTTACATTTAGCAGCATTGATACCAACTTTGTTCAGGCCGCACCACTTGCTGACGATATTAAGGTTTCTTGAAGATATATACAATCGTTTACGGTATTTATCCTCTTAAATATTTTTAAATCATGTGCAAAGATTAATTTGTCGCAATTCAGTGCATAAATCGTCAATAAATAATAGAAATAGTAAAGACCCAAGGTTAGAACCTTACGGCACTCCGGAGGTGGCTAAATATATTGACGATTTATATCCATTGTAAAATATAAATTGTTATCTGCCTGTTAGATATGATAGAAAGTAATTAATAGATTAAAATTAAATCCATAATTTGCTAATTTCTGTAAGAGTAATTGATGGTCGATGCGATCAAAGGCTTTGGTAAAATCGGTATACAAAGTGTCTACCTGTCCTCGTTCGTCTAGAATATTAGAAACTGTTTGACTCAATTACTAAGTTCATAGTAGTTGATCTGTTAGATACAAAGCCATGCTGGTCTACTGACAATATGTTTTTGGTGGACATATAGATGCGATTGTATAAAATGATTTCAAGAACTTTAGCAAAATTACACAGAAGAGAAATTTGTCTGTAATTGCTTATATTTGACGTACCGTCTGCTTTAAAAATCGGAAACGCATTTGCCACCTTCCATCGGTTGGGAAAAATTGATGTTTTTATTGAAATATTAAACAGAATTAAAAACGGTGTTAAGAATGAATTGGCACAATCTTTCACCAAAAAGGAAGGTATAAGGTCTGGGCCAGATGTAATTTTGTTCTTTAACTTTTTTATAGCATCTTGAATTTCTAACATCGAGATGTTTGTAATACTGAAAAGTTCAAAGTTATTATTGTGTATAGTCACGTGATTGTCTTGTGTATCACATGAAACGGTATATACTAAACTAAAAAACTCCGCAGCAAATATGTTTACAATATCTTGTGGATTATCGTCGTTATTATCCTTATATGACATTTTACCAGGTATCTATTCGTGTTTGTTGCCGTTTTGATTGTGCAAATGACCAAAATATCTTTGAATGCGATGATATTGAGGACTGAATATTAGAGAGGTACCTTTGATATTCTAAATCTGTCTGTTAGTGCACTGTAAAACGGGGAAAAAGTAGCTTCCTTCTTGAAAAAATTTTTTTTAAGGTACAACCACTTGGGACCTTCACAGCATGATAGCTTAGATCCTTGGCCATCTGTAATGGCCAATTACAACATTTTTTTGTAGGTCAAACTTTTTTTATTACGAAGAATGTCATAAATTTGTCAAAATTAATTTTTCTTACTTTTTCACACATCCCTCATGATATCTCCGGAACCAATCGAGATAATTATAAGTATTTTTTTTTAATTGATAAAGGAAATGTGGGCGAAGGTCACTGCTTTAATTTTGTTTTTATGGAAATTTTAATTTTTTTGTAAAACTAGGTAAAACTGGAACGTTTACCTTCCTTGCTGCATTTTTTTCGGTAAGCGAAAAACTTTTTTATTTTAAGGAATTTTGTCATACCATATGTGTATGAAATAAAGCTTACACTTCAAGGAAGTTTTTTAAAAAAAAGTCAGTTCTCTACGACTTATAGTTTTCGAGATTTTGTTTTTTAAAGTTACGAGTTTTTTGATCCTAGATGCGCCTCACTGCGGCGCCACTCAAGTGTGTAGAGTGTAGACTATTGAATACAAGTAATCTTATATTATACGTATATTGTCAGTTAGAAACAAACTTTTCTTTTGTGTAATGTGAATACGAATGAGTATTATTTTTATTGAGTTTTTACATATTATTTAATGCTTAACAATGGAATGTTTATTTTATGTTATCAGAATTAAAATCAGGTAATACAATTCTGGTAAAATCTGTTGATACTGATGTCCTGATTTTGCTTTTACATTATTACTGTGAAACACCAGATATGTCCCAAAGGAATATATTTATCAGTGGCGGCTGGTGAAATTTAGGCTATGTCATATCTCAGTATTGGAGCATGGGACCCAAGCGATACTTAAAGGCGTAACTATCAGGACTAAATGAGGAAGTTTTGCAGAAAAAAAATTGCGCTTGAAATTTGCGAAAAAAAAGTTGGAAAAAAATTTGTGCCCCCCAGGTTATTTTTTAAACGATTTGTAAAATATTTGTGAAACATTTTTTTTCAGAATCAGGTGGAAAATATAAGTTCACATTTCAAATTTCATCGAAAAATATTGGTTTTCTATAAAGTTACACCGTTTTGAAGTTTGCAAAGTGAAAAATGAATCTAAAATAAAATTTCAAAACGGTGTAACTTTATAGAAAACCAATATTTTTCGATGAAATTTGAAATGTGAACTTATATTTTCCACCTGATTCTGAAAAAAAATGTTTCACAAATATTTTACAAATCGTTTAAAAAATAACCTGGGGGCACAAATTTTTTCCAACTTTTTTTTCGCAAATTTCAAGCGCAATTTTTTTTTTGCAAAAACTTCCTCATTTAGTCCTGATAGTTACGCCTTTAAGTATCGCTTGGGTCCCATGCTCCAATACTGAGATATGACATAGCCTAAATTTCACCAGCCGCCACTGATATTTATACAATTAGGACATAGTAAGAATATACATTTTTTTGTCAATTAACAATATTGTGGCAAATTTAGGAGAGGAAATTTGCAAGAAAGTATTAACGATTCATTGCCTAACTGGTTGTGACACAACTAATGTCATGTATAAAATAGGGAAGAAAACGGCATTCTATGTTTTATATAAAAATTTAAATAATTTAAAAGGTTTAGAAAACCTTCCTTTTCTGTCAGAGGATAAAGCGATGGAATTAGGGGTAAAATATACGCTTTATTTATATAAGAATAAAAACAAAAATATAAAATCCCTAAATGAACTGCGTTGGGACTTAACAACAAGTACAACTCGGCCAGCTTCTGAGCTGCCTCCTACCGACCATGCTTTTAGACAACATTTAAAAAGGTAATAATTATTTTTCTAGATCGCCCGTACCAATTAAAAAAGAAACAAAACACCTACATGTAATTATTTTCTTTTTAGGTATAATAATATAATAATAATAACATCACATGAAATTACAACCCTCTTTATCCCTGAAGGTCTGGAATGACCTTGTATGGGAGAGGGCTACACTTTTAGAGACAATGGACACACACCCAATGTCCGAGTATACTACGATTAATCTCTCTCACAGAAAAATCCCAGTTCCTCGACCGGGAATCGAACCCGGGACCCCGAAGTTTTGAGGCAAGTACCTCTAGACCACGGAGCCAGGTGTCTGTATCAATTAAAAATTTAGTAAAATAGCCATATACAATACATGCAGATGGAAGATCCAACTCGATACGGTTGGACATTTGAAGAAAATATTTGGAAGGCAACTTTTTCTAGTCAAAAATCTGTGCCCGATATTGTAAGGCAAAGTTTGTCAATAAGATGTTCCGACAGGGTCTGTAACAACAGATGTACCTGTTTTGCTCAAGGTTTGAAATGCTGCAGTGTGTGCAAATATGCAAACTGCTGCAACCAAGGAACTGTCTAGATATTTTTAGATTCCGACGTTGACGATTTTTAAAATATTTTTATAAAAAGTTTTAAATTTATGTTTTAAAATAAATAATTATTTCGTATTTTTTTTTAATTAAATTTTAGGTTGTAATATATAAATATAATGTATTTTAAATATTGTGCAATGTAAATAATGATAAGTAAAACCTAAGTGCTTATGAAAATAAAATTTATATTAAAGATATGTCAAAAATAATACTTAATAGTATGCACCCACAACACGCATAGCACACTGATTAAAGCACAGTAGAACCGGGGGAAATATCCTGCCCGCAGAAACTTAATTTCAAATAACAATAACTTGAAACGTATAAGTCGTAGAGTATTGCGTTCTTTTTTAAAAACTTCCTTGATGTGTTAATTTTATTCTGTATGCATATACTGTGGCAAAATTCCTTAAAACAAAAAAAGTTTTTCGCTTACTGAAAAAAATACTGCAAGAAAAATAAATGTTAAAGTATTACCCAATTTTATAAAAAACTAGGTTTTCCATAAAGACTAAATTAATTCAGTCACCTCCGCTCACGTTTCCTTTATCGACTAAAAAAAAAAAACTTGATTATCTCAATTGGTTCCGGAGATATCGTGAGAGATGTGTGAAAAAGTACGAAAAATTAATTTTGACAGATTTATGACATTTTTCATAATAAAAAAAGTTGGACCTCCCAAAAAATGTTGTAATTGGCCATTTTAGATGGCCAAGGGCCTAATCTATTATTCTGTGAAGGTCCCATGTGGTTGTACCTTAAAAAAAAATTTTTGAAACGTTTTTGTCGGTTTTTCAGTGTACTATGTTGTTTTATTAAAGTTCTAAGTCTTTTAAACTGTTCCAAATGGTGATAATAGTTTGTTTTTTTGTACTTACGGAAATGCTTATATTTTTGTTTAATATTATTTATTATTTCGCTAGTGTACCATTTTGGATAAGTCCTTTTTATAAAATATAATTTGAGCTACATACTGGTCCAAAATACTGTACAATTTAATGTAAAATGCTTCAACGGCTAAATTAACATCCGAAAAATTTTGTAAATAGTATCAATCCGTCTCTGAAAGAGCATTATATAGGGCTGGATAATTAGATTTTTTTAAAGTTATAGGCTTTTTGATCATTAGCAGATTCAAAGTTTGTACATTTTGGGGGAAGTTGTATTTTAATGAAAAGAGCTGGGTGAAAAGGGTCCTCATGTACTAATGGCGCATTATCTCGAGAAATCTCACATGTTACGTTTGAGAAAACAAGATCAAGTAGTAAACGACCTAAATTGTTAAATATTCCGTTATGTTGTTGTATATCAATGAAGTGTGCGAAATCGGTAATTAGATTGGTTTTCTTATCATTACTATCATTGTGAACATAGTGGGATATATTAAAATCTCCGAAAACAAGTATTTTTGTATCTAAAATAAAATCTATTTGTTCCAGTGCCTCAAAAAATAATTCATAAGTTAGTACTGTTCGATTCACTCAGTATATTTTATGGTTGGTACAAGTACTTGAATTGTCTAAGCAACCACTCCGAACCTTTTTGATAAGTATATGGAATTATAAAGTTAAGATTGTAGTATTAGGTTTATTGAACTCACAAATCGGCAATATAAATTGTTAATTGTATATATGTTAGTAATTTTAGTTTCTGTGAATCTGAAATCTGCATTTAAATCTAATATTAAGATAAGCAGATTATTTTTAATCTTCTAGGATAACATAATGTTCCAATAATGAATGTACCTATGTATTCATTTATAACTTTGACCCTTTTATAATATGATTTCCTATCTATCTGTAATAGTCCGATTTACACCGTCATTAAATTTGGGAATTCTAATCTGTTTGTTAGTCTTAAGTTATTGTGAGGTATTACCTCAGTTCTTAGGACAAGGTATTTTGTATAACAGTAATTAGTTTAGTTTCCTATAAATAGTCAACATAAGATATAACAAAATCAATCATAGTTAAGATTCAACACGATACACATTCACTAAGCAACCCTTATGGGCTACAGTTTGTTACTCTGTTAAACTTTGTAAATACCAAATAGTGTTAAATACATAATTTTGAAATGAACAACTATGTTTATTTCTGGTCCTTCGAGCAATACTAATTAAATAGATGTGGTGCAGCAGCACAAAAAAGTGACTTAAAATAAACAACCACAATAAGTGGTTTAAAATAAACAGTCGCAAAATATACAACCTATGCAAGGACCGCAGCAGGGCAGTCTCTTGTAAAAAAAAATCAGTTTATTTCCTAAAAATCCACTTAAAATTACTGACATTATTTTCCTATCACAACCGGTAGTTATTTATTACTCTTTGTCAACAAGAAACAGGCTATAATAAGCGTTTTAACCGGCCATAATAAATAAAATTTACCATCATCTGCGTCATTTATACGCCACATTATCAGTATTTATTATTGAAGACGGCATTTTGATGATTTATTTACAGATTAACCCCTCTGGTTTTTATGTAGTATCTATTACGTAAACATATGGTGTTGGCTGTAATATTTGCCTAACAAACTACTAAGGAGTGTTGCTATAAAAACATTTAATCAGTGTGAAAAGTACCCGGTTCATAATAATAGTTTACAATAAAGTTATGTCACTCTGTGTTTATTTACACAGGAACTCCGATAAGGAAATAAAATAAACATGCCAGATAATTAAAACAAACAAGTTAAGTATTAATTCACGGAAGTTATTAAAGTTTGTGCTGTGGGAGCTCTAGAGGATTTTAAGAACTTTGTTTGGTAATTAACTAACTAGGTTACTACTAATTATCAGCTCTTAATCCGTCATTTCTTGAACCTTGCCAGGTGAGCTCAAAAAATGGGGGAGAGCTGCATGTCTAATATAGACAGGACATTTTTTTTGCAATTTGTCATTTTAAAATTTCGGAGTTATAGCCCCAACTCATAAGGCAATCCGCAGGGACGTTGCAGATTGCCTGGTGTGTATGTTAATTGTCACAATTTTTTAACATACATGCGAAGCAATCTTCAGAGGCCTTTGAGTTCATTTTCGAGGTATTAAAAACATACAGTTTTATCATAAAGATAACATAAAAAAATTTAACAGATACTGGTTTTACATTTTTTTCACCAGTGGCCTTTGTGCTAAATTTTTGTACCCAACTTTCTTATTGTTTCTTTAGTTTTGAAAACGGAATCAGAAACTAGCAGTAATTAATTTATCATATTTAGGTTCATCCAAACATACTATGACTTTCTATAAATATATTATATATCTTTATACCGCCGATCACACCCTGTATGACATTTATTTAGTACTGTCTAATACGCAACTGTTATTGGTATGGGGACGACTAGTACACGACTATAAAGGCATCACAGGAAATTCACGTTATATTCAGTTGCATAACTTATTTATTATTTATTAGTCATAATTATAAATCCGACATCATTGTGTTCAGAAATGATAGTAAATATTTTGATTTTGGCTTTCGTTTTGGAGACAATACGGGGAAACGCAAAAACTGCCTAAATTGAATTAGATTTTGAAGCATTTCAAACCGAGATCTTGCCGTTTTAAGGTTAATTCTCTCGTATGCTCCAATGTATAATATATGAAAATTATAAAAAAATATTTGATTTACAAAATGCAGAAGGCGGTCATTCTTGGTTCTCTCCGTCTGCTTAGGGACACGATTCCGGAACCTACAGTCCACTAACCCTGCGGGATGTGGGGAGTGGCTGTGGTTAATGTGCTGGCGCGACTCCCGTGAGGCGTCGGAGGCCACGGGAGGACTGTCCATCGTCGGGCAACCGAAAAAAAAAATAATAATAACAATAATATCGAGAAAGCCAAGCGGCGTGTCCAAAAAATCGAGAGCAAGATACAGTCGGCCAGACAACACACTTCTCGAATCCAGAGTGTGGTGGAATATAAGACGACTGGTGGAGTTTTTACTCCCAGAATCCGGCGCATAGCTGCCGGATTAAGACGTCAACACCATTACTCTAAATCTGACATTGATGCTTACCATCAAGCAGCACTCTCTAGATAGTATCCGAGCGCTCATGGCGATAAAGAAAACATTGAAGAGGCGGGTGAGGAGTATGGAACAAAACAATTTGTTCCGTACGAATCCTTCCCGCCTCTTTCAAGAGCCACAGCATGTTATCGAGAATTCGCCGACTGTAGAAGATGTCGAAACCTTCTGGAAGGGAATCTACGAAACAACGCGTCCATTCAATAGTGATACTCCATCAATTGCACACTTCGAAGCTCTGTGTCACAGACATCTTGAAGAGCCAGAAGAAGTGTGCCCGGCAATCAGTATGGAGGAAGTCCAACAAGCACTTGTTGGTACCAAGAACTTCGCTGCCCAGGGCCCAGACGGCATTAACAACTGGTGGTGGAAGAAATTTCCTTCCACTCACCGCCGTCTGGCGCGAGTTTTCAACTCATGGTTGAACGAGGGGCAGCAGATTCCCGACTGGTCGAGGGACGTACTGTGCTAATCCCCAAAATGGGGGATCTTTCCGACCCGAGGAATTATAGGCCGATCACTTGCCTCAACTCCTGCTACAAGATATTTACACGTATCTTGTATGCTAGGACACTGAGGTCTGTTGATCCGGTCTTCCAGCAGATACACGAACAGCGTGGTGCCAAGAAGGGCATGGCAGGTTGCAAGGACAGCCTGCTGATAGACCGCTGTATTACACAGGATTCTGTGCAATACAAGCGGAATCTATCGATGGCCTGGATGCCGCAAGGAATTTGATACAACATCGCACGAGCTATTGTTGTACTTGCTCGAATGTCTTGCGGTACCAGCACCACTAGTAAGATGCATAGAACAGCTGCTGCCGCTCTGGAAGACCCGCTTCACCATAACATCAGGTGCACAGCGGGTCACGACAGAGCAGGTAGCATTTAGGAGAAGAGTTTTCCAGGGTGACTCCCTGAGTCCTCTCCTCTTCTGCATCTCACTGCTGCCGTTGTCTGCTGGGCTTCGCCAAACCCGCGGATATCAATGTGGACCACCCAGCGACCGGAGGCATAAGGTCACCCATCTATTGTATATGGATGACCTTAAACTTTATGCCTCCGGAGAGAGCGAACTACAAAACGCTCTTAGGGTGGTCGAAGAATATACGCGGGCAATTGGTATGGAGTCTGGGTTGGACAAATGTGCAGTCGTCCACCTCAAGAGAGGGCGATGCGGGGAATTTCCTGAAGATGCGCAGCTCGCAGACGGAAGCATCCTAAGACATCTGGATGCCGGAGAGACCTATACATATCTGGGTGTACAACAAAGGCACATCCAGGATGTATCACAAATAAAAGATTCTCTCCGCGGCAAATACAGACACCGCCTCCGAAAGATTTGGTCTTCCGAACTTTCGGGGAAGAACAAGCTGTCTGCAACTAATATGCTTGCCGTTCCGGTTCTGCTTTACTCCTTCGGAGTAGTAAAGTGGCCACCAGAGGAGCTGCGCCAATTAGATAGAGATACCCGCAAGATGATGAATATTCACAGTATTCATCCTAGATCGTCCGTTCCTCGTGTGTACCTCCCACGTCAACGGGGGGGGCCGAGGACTCTTGAGCCTGGAGTGTACGCATGGCAGAGTAGTACTTAGTATGGCATGTAACATACTCAGGAGCTCAGATCCACTCTTGCGGTTCGTAAAACATCACGAAACTGTAGGAGTGGGAGCAGGATTGTTCAAGGCAGCAAAAAGAGCCGCAGCTGAACTCGGTCTCGCATTTGACATCAGGCGAGGAGGCCGGCGAGGTACTGATGTTGAGTCAGTCACCGAACTTCAGCCAAATCGTCTGAAAGCCCGAATTAGAGCTGCAAACAGGAACATTTGTTTCGGCAGCACGTCGATAAACCCCAACATGGTGTTCTATAAGAACATAGAAACACTGGGTTTATCGACTAGGCTGACCTTCGCCTTTCTAAGGTCAGCAGGGCTTAAGTCGGAGACCGAGGGATTCATTATGGCCTGTCAAGATGGTGTTATCAACACCTTGGTCTACCGTAGCCGCGTCTGGCGTGTAGAGGTTCCTGATATCAACTGTAGGACCTGCCATCAGGCGCCGGAATCGCTCATGCATTTACTATCTGCATGCCCCATATATGCGATTTCGGCATACATCCACCGGCATAACGCGGCGTTACGAGTGCTATACTACCATCTAAGGCACTCGTACGGGGTAGACCAGACACCAGTGCTGCCTTATGTCCCCTGAGATATTGAGTCCGTTGTCGAGAATGAGAAATTCCGGATTTACTGGAACTACTCGTTCCCGACTGTCAGGCTAATCCAAGCCAACAAGTCTGACATAGTCCTCCTCGACCATCAACTTAAGGTGATGTATGTCATCGAGTTCTCGGCACCTGCGGAGAAAAACATCACCTTGAAGGAGGAGGAGAAACGGACCAAATATCGCGATCTCCGGTACGAGCTCCAAGTGCTGTACCCAGGCTATTCGGTAAAAATGGTCATCCTTATAATCGGTGTACTCGGAGGGATAAAGCCTACGCTACTCTCGGAACTGAAGATCATACCGGCCTGCCAAAAATCAGCCGAGTGGCTGGCAGGCCAAATGCAGAAGGCGGTCATTCTGGGTTCTCTCCGTCTACTTAGGGCACACGATTCTGGTATCTACAGTCACTAACCCTCCGGGATGTGGGGAGTGGCTGTAGTTGATGCGCCGGCGCGACTCCCGTGAGGCGTCGGAGGCCACTGGAGGACTGACCGGCATCGGGAAACCGAAAAAAAAAAAAAAATAAATAATTTAATTCAGTAAACTTGGCATCCAGTTTGCTCTCAAGTTTTTTGTCTATTTTACTCTCCAGTTTGTTAGAAAAATTTGTACAAACCTTATTAATGAGTTCATCAGTGTTATCCATTTCACATTTGTTGCCGCCACCCCGAGTCATCATGGGCACGATTTTATAACGGTAAGACTATCAAGAACTTGCGACAGACTCAGGTAGTGAACCTTAATGCTCATGTTACAACCGAGCTTATTCAAGTTGGAAAGCTTCACTTCCACTAATTCAACGTAATCCTCTGCCTTATGCTTTCTAAGAAAATTTTTAACTACTTGAACAAACGAACACCAGGCTTTAGACTCAACTTTCATTGATTCTGTGAAATGTGGATCTTTTATAAGCTGCCTTATCTGAGGACCATCAAACATTACAACCTTTAGTTTTTCCGTGCTAATTCCAAGAAATCTATGTAGCCAAAACAAGTTCCATCTCGATTCAATGCAAATCACCCACTGATGTTTTTCATACTTGATTTTTGCTAGAACTAGCGATATTGTGTCATACTACTGGTAGAATGTCCAATAGGTATATAGAGCCATATTTGTTACCATTGTGTAAAAGGACACATTTCAAAGTTCGCTTTGAACTATCAATAAAAAGACACCATTCGCCTGATGTTTATTCTGACAAACCCATTTTCTCTAACAGGCCATTTATATCATTACAGAATATCAGGTTATTTTCCTGAGAGAAAAAGGACAGCAGATCCTTTTTTCTCTTACGATAAAATGTAATATAAGTACCTGAATAGAGTTGGTTATTTTCATTTAATCTGAAGACAAGTAATTTGGAAGGCTCTAATGAGACCATACAGCTCTTATTGAGTGAAACGTAGACAGCTCTTGTTGAGTGAAACGTAGGAGATTTGCTTTAGCTCCTTCAAAATCACTGTCGCTTTCTCCAGATCTGTCTCAGACATTGATGTATCAATATCTGAGAACATAGGCAGGTTGCTGGACGATGGAACGAATGGTTTTTTGGTTCCCGCCAAACCATTGGTATTCCAAACTTTAGGAACTTCCTCTTTCCATTTGTCCACTGTCGCAAATGTTCCACGCATGTTTTACATACGAAATGTGGAGTCCAACATTTATCCTACTTGGACACCAAAATAAGCCAGATAGGCCCTTTTCGCAAAGTCAGAAACGGGTTTTCTGACTGTGTACTTATCACATATGTAACAAAAAATGTCTGAATGATTTATACAACAACGTCTGCTTGTAGAAGCCATAGTTTTTATACAACGTATTTGCCCACGAAAACTCAGTACCAAACTGAACTGTAGAATGTGGGCGTAGACACCGGTTACTATCGGCTAGCATGAATTATTTAGTGGGGGGCATCACGTGGTTGAGGGTTTGGTTTTATGGTCATGGGGAATACCCAGTAGGGCTATTTAGACCCTAATTTCAGATAAGAAAATACTATTTTGGTCTCTGAAAACACAATTATTTCATTAATTTTGCATTTTATCAGACCAAAATTTATTATAATGTATCTCAAAAACCAGAGCTCCTATGAAATTCAAAATTAATAAATGAAACTTTTTATATAACAAAAATTTACCAAGTAGGCATTGGATATCATAATATGGTTCATTTTTGATATTTGGGTGCACCATGATAGTACACTGAAAAACCTACAAAAACGTTTCAAAAAATTTTTTTTAAGGTACAACCACATGGGACCTTCACAGAATAATAGATTAGGCCCTTGGCCATCTAAAATGGCCAATTACAACATTTTTTGGGAGGTCCAACTTTTTTTTATTACGAAAAATGTCATAAATCTGTCAAAATTAATTTTTCGTACTTTTTCACACATCCCTCACGATATCTCCGGAACCAATTGAGATAATTAAGTTTTTTTTTTTTTTAGTCGATAAAGGAAACGTGAGCGGAGGTGACTGAATTAATTTAGTCTTTATGGAAAACCTAGTTTTTTATAAAATTAGGTAATACTTTAACATTTATTTTTCTTGCAGTATTTTTTTCAGTAAGCGTAAAACTTTTTTTGTTTTAAAGAATTTTGTCACAGTATATGCATACGGAATAAAATTAACACATCAAGGAAGTTTTTAAAAAAAAACGCAGTACTCTACGACTTATACGTTTCAAGTTATTGTTATTTGAAATTAAGTTTCTGCGGGCCGGATATTTCCCCCGGTTCTACTGTGCTTTAATCAGTGTGCTATGCGTGTTGTGGGTGCATATTATAAAATATTATTTTTGACATATCTTTAATATAAATTTTATTTTCATAAGCACTTAGGTTTTACTTATCATTATTTACATTGCGCATTATTTAAAATTCATTATATTTATACATTAAAACCTAAAATTGAATTTAAAAAAAATACGAAATAATTATTTATTTTAAAATATAAATTTAAAACTTGTTATAAAAATATTTTAAAAATCGTCAACGTCGGTATCTAAAAATATCTAGACAGTTCCTTGGTTGCAGCAGTTTGCATATTTGCACTCACTGCAGCATTTCAAACCTTGAGCAAAACAGGTACATCTGTTGTTACAGACCCTGTCAGAACATCTTATTGACAAACTTTGCCTTACAATATCGGGCACAGATTCTTGACTAGAAAAAGTTGCCTTCCAAACATTTTCTTCAAATGTCCAACCGTATCGAGAAGGATCTTCCATCTGCATGTATATGGCTATTGTACTAAATTTTTAATTGATATAGACACCTGGCTCTGTGGCCTAGAAGTAAATGCCTCAAAACTTCGGGGTCCCGGGTTCGATTCCCGGTCGAGGAACTGGGATTTTTCTGTGAGAGAGATTAATCGTAGTATACTCGGACATTGGGTGTGTGTCCATTGTCTCTAAATGTGTAGCCCTCTCCCACACAAGGTCATTCCAGACCTTCAGGGATAAAGAGGGTTGTAAATTTCATGTGGTGTTATTATTATTATATTATTATACCTAAAAAGAAAATAATTACATGTAGGTGTTTTCTTTCTTTTTTTAATAGGTATGGGCGATCTAGAAAAATAATTATTACCTTTTTTAAATGTTGTCTAAAAGCATAGTCAGTAGGAGGCAGCTCAGAAGCTGGCCGATTTGTACTTGTTGTTAAGTCCCATCGCAGTTCATTTAGGGATTTTATATTTTTGTTTTTATTCTTATACAAATAAAGCGTATATTTTACCCCTAATTCCATCGCTTTATCCTCTGACAGAAAAGGAAGGTTTTCTAAATCTTTTAAATTATTTAAATTTTTATATAAAACATCGAATGCCGTTTTCTTCCCTATTTTATACATGGCATTAGTTGTGTCACAACCAGTTAGGCAATGAATCGTTTATACTTTCTTGTAAATTTCCTCTCCTAAATTTGCCACAATATTGTTAATTGACAAAAAATGTATATTCTTACTATGTCCTAATTCTATAAATATATTCCTTTGGGACATATCTGGTGTTTCACAGTAATAATGTAAAAGCAAAATCAGGACATCAGTATCAACAGATTTTACCAGAATTGTATTACCTGATTTTAATTCTGATAACATAAAATAAACATTCCATTGTTAAGCATTAAATAATATGTAAAAACTCAATAAAAATAATACTCATTCGCAATCACATTACACAAAGAAAAGTTTGTTTCTAACTGACAATATATGTATAATATAAGATTACTTGTATTCAATAGTCTACACTCTACACACTTGAGTGGCGCCGCAGTGAGGCGCATCTAGGATCGAAAAACTCGTAACTTTAAAAAACAAAATCTCGAAAACTATAAGTCCTAGAGAACTGACTTTTTTTTAAAAAACTTCCTTGAAGTGTAAGCTTTATTTCATACACATATGGTATGACAAAATTCCTTAAAATAAAAAAGTTTTTCGCTTACCGAAAAAAAATGCAGCAAGGAAAGTAAACGTTCCAGTTTTACCTAGTTTTACAAAAAAATTAAATTTTCCATAAAAAACGAAATTAAAGCAGTGGCCTTCGCCCACATTTCCTTTATCAATTAAAAAAAAATACCTATAATTATCTCGATTGGTTCCGGAGATATCATGAGGGATGTGTGAAAAAGTAAGAAAAAATTAATTTTGACAAATTTATGACATTCTTCGTAATAAAAAAAAGTTTGACCTCCAAAAAAATGTTGTAATTGGTCATTACAGATGGCCAAGGACCTAGGCTATCATGCTGTGAAGGTCCCAAGTGGTTGTACCTTAAAAAAAATTTGTTTCAAGAAGGAAGCTACTTTTTCCCCGTTTTACGGTGCACTATGAAGCGAATATTTTTTATTATAATGTAATTATTTTAAAAAAATTTAAAATAATTGTTTCCTGACTTTTAGGCAACAATTACTTTTTTTTTCAAATAGTAACCCCTACTTTTTCCTTCCCCATAGGAATCGTCATAATTTAAGCTTTGAATTGGTGAAAATATAACGGATTTCATTATAAATGAATTGTGGCAAATTTAAAACTTCTGGTCTTATATATATGAATCTAAAGCATTAAAATAATTTGCAAATAAACTAAGTTACCTTTGGAAATAAATGAGACTTTATTCATAAAATCAAATCACAAGAAAACATAACCACAAAAACTTTAAATATCAACAAAATCAACATTTCTACTTATGAGAACGATTTTGAAAGGAGATAAATAGGCATTTTGGGCCTAGCCAATAACTGTAAACTAACACAAAGAGAAAGTTTCCCTGAAGAAAATTGTAAAAAATGTAATGTGTCCCTTGTATTATCTTTTCATTGTAGTAAATATGGTCGCATTATAAAAAACTACCTTGAATTTATATTAAATGTTCAAAATGACGCCCCTCCTCATTTTTGCATAAGTTAATTCTTCTAACGAACTCCCTCAAACAATTATCCAACTGTTTTGGAGTTATTTCTTTAGAGTTCTTCTGACTCGTGCTTCTAGTTTATTCCCAGTAGCTGTAGAACAAAGTAGACTATCTTTCAAAAAACTCTAAATATGAAATTCTATTAGTGTTAAGTCAGGTGACCTGCGAGGCCACCTGACCGGTCCATTTGTACAAATCCATTGATTCTCGAAATTCGCATCTAAATAGTTGGTGACTATTCGGGCATTATGAGGTGGGGCTCCATCCTGCTGAAAAAAACAACAGTCTATCTCTGGCCTCTCTTGGC
Organism: Rhamnusium bicolor; assembly: GCA_029963845.1. NCBI lineage: Eukaryota > Metazoa > Arthropoda > Insecta > Coleoptera > Cerambycidae > Rhamnusium > Rhamnusium bicolor. The sequence continues at coordinate 210,840 of JANEYF010001076.1, forward strand.
AGTTGATTTATAAAATCATTGTTAATATTTGTAACAAATTCCAGATATCTCTCGGAAGTCAACTGACCATGGCAGAAACCCATTACCAAACATGCCCAACTAAACATTAAAACCAAAGTTGTCTTGCTGGTTTCCTTCTCTAAAGAGGTGTTGGTTTTCTTGTGCCCAGTATCTGGTATTTTGCCGGTTGAATAATTCCAGATCAGTAAATTTTGATTCATCAGAATATAGTATTTGCTTGGCAAAATCATTATTTCTTCTAATACTTGTTACAGCCCAGTCACAAATTATCACTCTTCTTTAAAAATCGTTTCCATATAAATGTTGATTTATTTGATATTTAAAATTGTTGTAATTGTGGTGTTTCTTTAAAATCCTTTTTTGCAGATTTGTGGTTAGTATTTAACTCATCACTAAAGCTGCAAATTGTTTCTGTGTATCATGGTCGTAGAGTACAGATGTACTTACTGTTGCCGGCATTTACATTGACCGCGAAACTCTTTCTCCAGTCCAGTCTATTATTACCTTTCGAGTTGTGTACACGTTAAGTCACTTGGGCGTATTGCATATTGTTTTTGTGTTTTTATTTGTTGTATTGTATTGTTGATATTAATTTAATAATAAAGCATGGCAGACGTACGCAGGGGTAGAGAACGGCCATTTGCTGACAAAGTGAATAAATTCATAGGTGAATTCCCGGATTTATTCTATGATGGTGCTAAAATAATTTGTAAAGTGTGCGAGAAAGATTTGATGTGCTGGGATAAGCGTGATTGTGGACTTCACGTAAATAGTGTACACCATAAAAATAAAAAAATGGAGTGCCTTCCACAACACAGTTTATGTTTGATTTACTATTAATGCTGATTGCCTGTGATGTTGCGCTGCACATACTCGATAAATAACCATTTCGAGAGTTCTGGAATATAACGCCCAGGTGAAGTTACCAAGTCGCACAACGTTATGTAACTATCTACCAACTGTACACGTAGACATGGTAAATAAGATGAAATGTGAATTAAAAAATACACGGCTGTGGTTATCTGTTGATGAGACAACCGATTGTAAAAAAAATTCTATTTTAAATGTTATTGTACGAGTACTGGACCCTCTTAAACCGACAGTTCCACTGTTACTAGCTAGCGAAAGACTAAGTCAGTGTACTAGCGGAACAATTACCAGGGTGGTGCTGGAGACGTTAGAAAAATTTTAACTGTCAAAAAGTCAAGTGTTGATGTTTGTGACTGATGGCGCCGTGACAATGCGTCCGGTAGGCCGTTCTTTGCAAGAACAAGGTTGTATGTTTATACATGTTACGTGTAAAGTGCATGCTTTACATCTTGTGGCAGAAACTATTCGAAAAGGTTTTCCAGAGGTGGATGCATTAATAGCAAGTATAAAAAAAAGTGTTTCTTAAATTTCATAGCAAGTGTTCCGGTATTCCTGAACCACCACAGCCGATTTTTACACGTTGAGGAACATGGTTGCAGGCAGCTTTTCATTATGCTGAATATGTCCAACAAATAAAAGCTGTGATACTACAATTCAATCCAGATGACGCTGCATCTATTAAGGAAAGCCAGACAAAATTCGAAGATATTTCCGTTGAAACAGCTTTAAAAAAATATTGCGAAGAACTATAAACCATTACATGAAAGCAGAAAACAGTGCGTTGTCGTTAGCGGAGTCACTGAAAATAGTGGACGAAGTAAATCTACTGCTACACGATATAGGTGACGCAACAAATGAGCGCGTTAAAGAAAAGTTTGCAAGTGTGTTAAATAAAGACACCGGTTTTACCAAATTAAGACAAATATGGGATGGTGTAGCCCCAGATCCGTTAAGTGCGTTCAAATACTATGTTACGTACGCGTGTATTACATCAGTAGATGTCGAACGGTCGTTTTCAAAATATAAGAATATATTTTCACCAAAGCGAACATCACTCATGGAGACAACCATAGAAACATACCTGATGCTGCAAAATGGTTACACATCTTCTCTAGGTTGTGATAAGCAAGCTAGTTCATCAAGCTAGTTAAGAGGGTAAGTTTTTCATACATTGTTATAAATTGTAAGTTTATTGTTTCTCGTATTAGTTAATTTCGCGTACGCCACTGTCCCACGGAACATTTTTGACAGCCCTAATAATGACACTGTTTTGATTCATTGAAACTGTCCAATAAATGTCATTTTAAGATATGGCGTTACAAAAATTAAATTTATTAGAGTCTAGAAATATTCAAATATAATCAGAGTGAATCAAACAAACTTCTTAACGACCATAAAATTTCCATTATCTGAAAAATTGTTGTTAAATGTTTAAGTACCTAGTTATTATTCTTAAATTCTTAGATATCCGGTCACCCTAGGGTATAAAATTTGATTAATCCGAATTGAATTTGTAAAATATCAGTAATCTCATTTGTATTTTAAATACTTAGAAAATCCGGTCAATTTTATAGGTATAAAACGGTAACAAATATTTTATGTCCTTCATTCACTTGGTATGAATCGTTTGAAAATGGCACGTTAAGTGTCGAAACTGCAGTAATGTTTAGTTACAATAAAAAAACAGTGATAAAAAACAATGTAAAGTGTTTTATTCTATCATTAACAATATCTCTTCTCTTTGTAATTTATTATAGTCCCGAACTGTGTGTAAATTAATAAAATAAAACGGGCCACATAAACAAAGCATTTAGTTAAAATCAGAGCTAATTAATGAATGTTATAATTTCTATCTCTATTGTATTTATGTCTCGTGATAGTTATTATTCAACATAATGGTGTCCGGGAACATTGAATTTACTGGTTAAAAATCACGATTAAAAGAATTTATTTATGAGTATGTATTAAACGTATGGCTTCTACTGTGATTTCAGTTGTTGCGCTCTCACCTATTAATTGTAGAGCGAGAAAATTAATCTAAAAATTATAAATTATTTGGGGCATTTCGATGAGATGTGCAATCCATCAGAACGATAGATAGGTACATACAGAATCATAACGTAATTTTATAAGCCGTTCCATTGTATCACGGATATGACTGGTACAATTATCGATATATCGGTATTATCGACCGGCCAAATTTTATCGTTATATCGATAATATAGATAATACATATATCGATATGGTTACAAATTAAATAACCGGTATTTTAATTTTATAGACATTACACTTTTCCCGTATTGTATTTTAAACGGTCATTATTCTAATATACGGTCGGTGAAAATAATAAATGGTCGGTAAAATAAAAAACGGTCAATATAATTAATAATCAATTAGTAAAATTAATGAACGATCAGTAAAATAAATGCACGATCGGTAAAATTAATGAACGGTCAGTAAAAGTAATGAACGGTCTGTAAAAGTAATGAACGGTCAGTAAAATTAATGAACGGTCGGTAAAATAATAAACGGTCGTTAGAATTAATGAGCGGTCGGTAAAATTAATGAACGGTCAGTAAAATTATTACATCATTCCCCTTAATTTTCCTTACCCTAAAAAGTCACGTTTCGTAATTTGTAATATAACACTTTTTACTCAACTTTTACAGATTTCTTACGGTCTATTGCATACTGATCATTTATTAAATTGTACTGCCCATTATGATAAAAACAGTGAACATAGAAATACTGTCCAAACAGTTATTTTACTGATCGAAAATCCCATATTAACCGAAAAAATTTTATAAATATACTGAGCTTTTTGTAATATATTACTATTCATAATTGTTATACTGTACATACATAATGCATTAAATACTGATCAGTTTATTACTACTCTATCGATATTATCGATAATATAGTTAATAGCGATAATATCGTTAACATCGGTAATATCTAGGGCTGGAACAATTATCGATAATATTGATATTATCGATCGACCAAATTTTATCGATATACCGATAATAGCGATAATATTGATATTATCCATAATAATGGATATATCGATAAATTCTCCCTTTTACTGTTTTAAATGCCTCAATCTTCCTCAAATATTTATTAAAACTTTTTTTCTTGAAATGACGACCTTTTGATTGGTACTTAAAACTGGAATATCCTGTAAATAAACACATATAGTATATCTCACTTAATATACGCCGTCGACCAATTGTGTTTAAATGTCATATGTTCTATTCTTTGGGGGTTACATGCCTGGGAAATCATATTTAAGATTCATGGCCAACTTCTGAGTTGTAGCGTTGATTGAAGAAATTAACAAGAGACGCAAATCGTGTGTCGAGATTTCAGTAGGTACTGTATTTCTTTGGCATATAATGGGAAGATGGTACTTAATATTATCGATAATATCGAAATATCGATCATTATCGATATATCGGTATTTCGATACTTTTTGGATATTGATTATCGATAACTTCATTTCATTATCGCCCACCCCTAGTCACGGAACCCTTACATGATTTTCCACAAATCGCGAAATTCATATCTATATTTTACGGACAATCCATCGTATTATTTTAAAAATGATAAATACCAATTTCTTATCCTGAATTCTAGATGAGATTGTTGCAAGTGTTGAGAGTTGAATTCAATATCGTCCTGATTCCTCAAAAAGATTTGTCAAAGAAGCTTGTAGGAATCAAATCTCCACAAATATTGTCACTAAAGTGATCAAAAAGTCAGTGCCGATTTAAGTTGAGGATGATAATTAAAACTGGAAGGTCGTGCGGCGGTTCAATGGTGTGACACCAAGTGTTTAGGGGCAACGACCGGTGGACAAATATCAATCAAATAGTGAAGCGAGCCACGAGAATATACAGGGTGTTTACAAACTTGGGAATTATTTTTTGAGGATAAGTACATCTTGATATAATAAATCGTATGGTGCATAAGAAAACCTTAAATATTAGAAAAAAATAACTGACCTTTCTCAACAAAAAAGTGCGAACATGTTGAGAACTGCTGGAATCGAAGTTGAATGACCGTGTGTCAAATACATCATATGGCACAATCACTGTTCGATGTTGCCACATCCTTTAACACACAAAATCTTGTTGCTGTAGAACATTCATTAACTCTTTTCACATGAAAATTAATATAGTTTATTTCCTCACAGGGCACCATACAATCCGATTAGACGTACGGTTTGCTTAACGAATGAATGCCACACATTCTTAAAGTTGGATTGTCCTCTACCAAATTTAAAATGTTTTTCTCAGCGTTCAAAAACATATGAGGACCTCATATCACGTCTTTGACGTGGTCGTAACTGACAAATATCGTGTGATCGATGCACAAGAGTTACAAATCATATGGCATTTGGTTCATTCCTATTTGGAAAACGTTCCGCATACAAACAGCCGACGTATTTGACATTTACTGTAAATATTAACATTGACTAGTTCATTATTACTGTTACTAATGAAAAAACACTGTAAAACGGACCAAACGAAGGTTGAAAACAAACACTATTAAATAACAACAACCACAGAATTTTATGTTTTGTTCTTCATCTTTATTCTGTCAAAAGTTGTCATTTCTCAATCTTTTTTTGAGATTTGTCATTTTGTTTTGTTTTGATTTCATGCCTATCAGGAAATTTTTGTGTTTTATCTTCTATTTTTCAGTTTTTTTTGCGGCACAATAATAGGAAAAGTATATCGAAATTGTGTTTTATGTAAAAACTGAAAACAAAGTCATATCTGGAAGAATATCACGTGACATTTCACAGGTTAGAATTGTTTTATTTTTATATTGTTCAAGCATTATCTGCTAAATCTAACCATCTGCATTAACTATACATTGAAGTAAATATTTAATGAAAAAATTTAATCGTATAGTTTACTCAGTGACGACAGCCAAAATGTATGGGTACAAATACGTATGAGGTTTTTCAAGTACAGACATTATACATACACTATTCATATGTTCAAAACATTTTATGAACGAAGACTACATGGATCCAAAACTCAAGAGTCTGGGAAACCATTACAATCAAGAGCGGGAGCTTTTCCATCTATAGCGGTGTCAAATCCAATCTTGACAATGGAAGTTTTAAGGGCACAAGGTATAGTATTTATTAAATCAAGATAGCAGTATTTGGAGTCTTGTCAGGTTAAAGAAATTAATGATTTTCATTCTATACAATTCGTCCTTTAAAACAATTTTATATCACGTACGGTCTAAAATGTATCGACAACTAAATTGAATAAAGCAGCTTGCCTCAGTTTTTATGTTAACTTATAGTGGAGGGAATTTTACCAATGTTCTTAATACAATAATTTGATCTATGCTTTTATTTTTAAAGGTATTTTAAATATAACGTAAAATAATTGTGCCCATTAAAATTTTTTAAAATTGGGTCCTTCCCTATAAATATTAAAATATTTTCTTGGTAGATAACAAGATTGTATATGTAATAGTTATAACCACATTTTCAGGTTTTTGGCATGACAATTATAATATCTTGAGTGTCATATATTAAATAAAATTAAATTATCAAAATTTTAATGCCTCGTGTTAAAAGCTAGATAACATTCAACGAAAAACTTTCATTTATAACTTGTATGTATATTACAATATTTAATTTTCTTTTTAGTCATCCCTGCCATGTACATTAGAAGATCTGGTTTCCCAAAAATCAAAGAGAAGACAGGAAGTACTCAAGAAATCTGGCGGTTTGCACTGACTCTCCAATTCTATTCTTCTAGAGCTTACAACTACTTTCGTAGACTTGAGAGAATCTGTTACCCTATCTCATACCAAAGCTCTTGTGCATCTTTAATAGTGACAAGTTAGCATGCTATTATCATAGTTTTTATTAATATGGCTGCTATTATTATTAATCTTTTTGTATTGTTTAATTAGGTGCATAAATTCTTTATGTTCAGTAAATACTGTTTAAATGAATTGTGATCAATTCATCACTGTAGTGCATTGTTTTATTACCCTATTATGAAAAGAATTTTCATTATTGCATTTATAGATTTTTCTTACTTTTGGTTGAACATTTATATGAAATCAGGCACGAAAGTGAGACTTCTGCGAAACTGTTTTCAATTTTCAGCTATATATCGTTAATATTTTCGACGACTTCACAAACCACTGAACTAAAATTTAATACTTATAAGGCTTAATTCATAAAATCTTAAGATTTCATAAATTCAAAGATATTTATGTATGATTATATTGTAAAGTACTGTTTGTGACATAGTTTTCCGGTCATAAAGTACCTCTTTATAATATTAGTAGAATAAAGTAACTTTATTTTACTAGTACTATAAAGAGGTACTTTATGGCTGCAAAACTGTCATAAACAGTACACAGCATACTTCACTCCTTTCTCATAGAATAGATACAAAATTTATAAAATGAACGTTTCTCCATAATGAGTTAATTTTAGCAGTCTAACATAAAGCTTTATATGCAACTCCTCCATATTACAGCTTTATTGAATTCATCCTTTTTATGGCCTTGGTCACTACATTCAACTCACATATAAACGACTTGCTCAATAAACCCTTATATTATGGACTTATTACATAAATAGCTATTATAATAAATAAAGTTAAACTCCATATATTATATTTTGTTCTCCAATAAATTCAGAAATATAGAGTAAATAAGGAAATAAAACCTACACTTAAATATTGTATACCTACATACCAAAAGTAGGTACGTTAAAATCAACCTAGTAAGACATATAGTTTTAAACATTATAAAAGTAATAGTTATTGTGGTTGATTAAATAATATTTTTGCACAACTGTTTTCAAGGTAGTTATTTTTCATTTTCAGATTCTTTATTTTTCGTGGCAGAATATAACTTTCTTCTGGACTTCTGTTCAACTTTCTTATTTCAGTATATTTCTTTATAATCTCAGGCGAAACACTGAAACAATTTATTTAATGAAAATTTTATGGAGTACTTATTTATATAAAAAACTTACCCATAATTATGAATACTTGGAATAAAAACTCTCTTCCTATTAGAGCTACTGTCAGTCTCGTCACCAATTAATTTTGCTAAAAATAAGTACATAAATTAACAATACATATATTTTATTATATTTAAGCAATATCTTACACCAAACATCTTTTTAATTTCAATGTTATTCATAATCGAAGAGTGTCATCATGAAGATGTCTGTGTAGAACTAAAAGAGGACGATTGTGTCGTTAGTGAAATGACATCAATAACAGTAGACACTTGTAGTCTTATTTTTCCTTTGTTCACTTGTAGATGGAACATACATATTGTGGTCCATACAAATTTCTGTCGCAGTTTCCTTTGTGAGTTGCAAATTTTGCACTGCATCAGCTTTCAGGAAAACTTTATGTCTCAGTTTCATAAAATCACCTTCTTTGAACTGTTTGAAGCAAATAAATTTATTCTCTGACCACTGCCTCTGCTCGCTTTCCCCAAGCACTTCCGATCACTTCTCCAACATCGCTCCTTTAGGAAATCTAAAACACGTAATTTGTAGAATTGAAAAAAAATAACAGATCAAAACTAACATACCTCTGAAAAGTGATCCCTTTAGGTTTAAAATGTTTTACCTTCCTACTGCACAAGACGTTTACAAATGTTTTTTATAAAAGTACCAAATACAATTTGCACTTAATAAAAAAATATATTATTTTCACTACACAAAGTATTAAAATATCCTATCGTAGTCATAGAAAGTCGCAAAAAATTCATATAATGAAAGAAATCGCACTATAACTACAGAAAACCAAACAATAACAATTAAATGATGGAATGACATTTCTAGTCTAGTGGAAATGGCGTCGCCAATGATGCCACCAGATTTTTCGATGCGCAAACGTCCAATCTCCCTAAGCGTATGTGTACAGACTCAGGGACGGACTCGCCCAGCCGGCAGGTCGGCAATTACCGACGGGGCCAAACACTTCTGGGGGGTCAAACTGCAAACTGAAACAATGTATTTTTCCTTTTCCTTTGTAAGAAATTATTTTCCATTGACAAAGTCAAAAATATTTATCTGGCCACCGGGAGCCAGCTAGTACAAGTGGTTTACTCTTTACTAGTGTAACCAGCGATTCGCAAGAAGCTGAAAGATATAAAATTGGCACTAGTAGCGTCATCCATCCCATATTTCTGTTTGAAATTTAGATTACTAAATATTACTAATTACCAAATATTGCGAACTGTGAAAATTACCCTATTAATATTAATTTTGATTTGAAATAAGTTATATTTTATGGTTTATATTTGATTCTTATTTTTTCATTCTTTCTACCATTAAAAGTTTGACATAATAAAATTGTTGACGTTATATTATGTGTATACTGTTCATTGGTTTCCAAGTGAATAAACGCTTGTTTTACTCCCTATTTTGCGTAGTAAAATGCTGTTTTATTCCCGTTCATGCAAAAATACTATAAGTAAGTACTTATAGATAATTAATTATTTAATTATGAAGTAAGTTTATAATTATGTTATTGTGCATTATTAAAATTTGAAAAGTACCAAATAAGGAATGAGATGAGGTTATAGGTTAAGAAAATAGTGTATTGTTTTAGCTCTAAGATACATTATTTGTATTATATTTCTTGTACCCTGTACTTACAATGTACAAATCCAACTATTTTTTATTTTTGAATTGTTCCTTTCGATATTTACTTTTATGTTCGAATTTATCATTTATCTAGTAATAAACAATAACGAAAAACATTAATTTTTATTGTTCGTTTTAGGTATATTATTTCTTTATATCCTGAAAACGATTGATCTTTCTTGGTTGGAGGGGGTAGGCCGTAGGGGACAAATTACAACTATTGCCTATGGGGCCGAATGAGGTCAGTTCGACCCTGTGTAGAGTTTACAAATGGTGATTGATCGTTGTTTGTAATTTAATGATATTACAGGTCCCTACATTGTAGGTTTGCTTGCGTACTGAATTTCGTGATCTCTGTATGTCAAATGTCAAATGTAAATTTTTAAGATATGTAAAAAATTTACCACAACGTATTTCTTTTTTTTTTGTGCATAGAGAAACTAAAAATAAAATCTTTGTGTGTTTGTATGTGAAGTGAATATGCATCGACTCCCGTCAGCTGTAATATCGAATAAGCACAAACGTCGTTTACTTAACAGAACGTGTTTTAAGTGTATAACGCAGTTTTAAAAACTAATATTAATGGTTACTGAACAATAAGATTTGAACAACAAGATTAGTTTTAAAACAAATCTTATTGTTTTATTTCGTTAATTTTGTGTTCTCAAAATAGAGACGTTTGTATTTTATGGAATTGTCTCGTGATATGGAAAAAGTGTCATATTGGTTTAGATCCATCAGCCGAAACCCGGTTTAGATGCTTTTATACTTTCAAAAAGAAGACTTCACTACAAATGGTGATGCATTTCCAAATATTACACATGGAAATATTGTTAATTATTTAGTTTTTGAGTGTAGTGCCTACACAAAGAAAGAATTATGTGAATTATGTTTGTGGTTGGGTTTGATGCATTTCCAAATATTACACATGGAAATATTGTTAATTATTTACTTTTGAATGTAGTGCCCTACACAAAGAAGGAATTATGTGCGTTTGTGGTTGGGGAAGGAAGTCTTTTAAGGAATTTTCTGCAAGAGAAGTTTTTTGCAAAGGTAAAAATAAGTTCAATTATCAGGGATTTCTTCACTATAATTTATTATAATAGATTGGGTATATTTCCATTTTTAAATTGTACAATGCTCACAAAAATGTAAATATTTTGATTTCTCCATTTTATATTTGTACGAGTATTTCCATAAAAACACAAATATTATGAAAAATAACAAATTTAATAATGTAAAAAAATGTAAATCAATCAATCAATAGTGAGAAAAATGTTTTAAGCTGTAGTTAGATTCTTTAAAACAATTCAACCCATGGGTTATGTTGTACTTTTCTGGCTGTTACAAGACGTTTAATTTTCGAGTAAAATATTTAATTTAAAAAAATGAGTACATTTTGATCGGTAGCATAGTTAGATGTTATTTATCTAATTCTATTGGAACAAGAAAAAAATTGTCGCTAAATAATGGGCGTTGAGATAAAATTTGGCAACACTGCCATAACCATAGACATTATTATATGTCTATGGCCATAACTTTCGCGTACAGCTAGCTTCGTCAGCGGTTCTCAAACAATTTCATGTATTATTTAAAATATTTTTTTTGCCACTTCTGAGGAACTTTTACTAAGGTAAATTTTTAGCAATCGACTTCTTTTACCAAGTACTACCTCCCATTAAAAATATATTCCCAAGTTCGTAAACACCCTGTATATTAAAAAATACACGGCTGTGGTTATGTGTTGAGGAGACGACAGATTGTAAAACCAATTCTAATATAATTGTTATAATACGTGTACTGGACCTTCTTAAACTGACATTTCCACTATACCAGTTAGCAAAGGACTAACTGAGTGTTGGCAAAACAATTACGCGAATGGTGTTCGAAAAATTTGACCTGTCAACAAGTCAAGTGTTGATGTTTGTGACCGATGGTGCCGTGACAATGCGTTTGGTTCAAGAATACGGTTGTAGGTTGGTACATGTTATGTGTAAAGTATATGCTTTACATTTTGTGGCAGAAACTATTTGACAAGCTTTTCCAGAGGTGGATGCATTAATAGCAAGTACAAAAAAGGGTTTCTTAAATCTCCTAAACGTCTTCTAGTATTCTACAGCAAGTGTCCCGGTATTCTCGAACCACCACAGCTGATTCTTACACGTTGGGGAACATGGTTGAAGGCAGCTTTTTTATTATGCTAAATATTTGCAATAAATAAAAGCTGTGATACAACAGTTCAATCCTGACGAGGCTGTAGCTATTAAGGAAAGCCACACAAAATTCGAGGATATTTCCGTTGAAACAGCTTTAAAAACTATTCACAACTATAAAGGATTACATGACGCCATACAAAACTTACAAAACAGTGCGTTGTCGTTATCGGGATCACTGCAAATAGTGGACGAAGAAAATCGACTGGTACACGATATAGGTGACGCATGAAATGAGCGCGTTAGAGAAAAGTTCGCACGTGTGTTACAGCGAGACACCGGTTTTACCAGATTAAGAAACATTTCTGATGGTATTGATGGTGCATCTGTTAAGTGCGTTCAAAGACTATTTTGAGTATGTCTGTATACATCAATAGATGTCGAACGGTCGTTTTCAAAATAAAAACATATTTTTTACCACAGTGAACATGACTCACGAAGACAACCATAGAAACATACCTGATGCTGCAAAGTTTTTACAGATCTTCTCCAGTTTGTGATAACCAAGCTAGTTCATCAAGCTAGTTAAGTTGTGCATACATTGTTATAAATTGTAACAGTTTATTGCTTTTGTTACTAGTTAATTTATTTTATTATTTATTATTTCTTTTATTGATTGTGGAGTGCGATCCCACAACATTTAATAAAATCATGGAAAAGAATATACTAAGTATTGGATGGTGTAATTGTACAGTGTACGAACATGTGAGTGTAAGGCATTGCTTTAGATGTGGTGGCTTTAACCATATGGCCAGAGATTATAAAGTAGAAGTGACGTGTTTATCTTGTACTGGCTGTCATAAAAGACAGCAAGACTAATGAATTTACATGTAGGAACTGCGTAGATGCTAATACTAATAATCCTGAGATATTTAAATTATAATCATTATATTTACGACCAGTCCTGCCCTGTTTTGCAAAGGAAACAAGACATTGAAAAAAGAACTATCTAGGTTCACAAATAGCAACCAATAAATGATATACAGGGTGTCCCAAACAAAAGTAAGCACCCTGAATAACTTTGGAGATAAAAATTTGTTGAAAAATTAGTGAAACACGTGAACTTGTTTCCAAGGGGGACATATTTTAAATACTTGTACATACTTGTATACCTATCATCATCCCTTTACCCTACACGGCCACCCCCTCAAAAAATTCAAATGGCAAAGGGGGTCGAGTGTTACATCTTTTGAAAGGTCTTTCAATTCCCTACATAACTGTGTATTTTTTTTTTAACTTTTATCCATTCGTTCTTAAAAAATCTAAAATACACGGCACTGGGTATTGGAATTTATAAAAGAAACATTTTTTAGTGCTCTCAAATCAACACGAGTTTTTTTAACAAAAAACACTTTCCTTGTTTGTTTAGTTTTAGAATAATAAGAGACTCGTAAGTATTTGATAGTCCTTGAACATTAATTTGTTCACAACCAATTTTAAATCGAGATACATTTTACCAGAGTGAGTTCTCAAAATGGTTTATACTCTTCAGGAGAGAACAGAAATTGTCAGCATTTATTTTAAAAACGATAATTGTGCTAGAGCTACGAAACGCATATTCAACAGAAATCACCCAGATAGAAGGGTTGGTTCTCAGTATGTTTTACAATTATTGACAAAGTTTATGGAAAGAGGTTCTGTAGGAAACAAAAAGCATGAACCTCGGCGACCGATTAGGAATGAAGCAGTCGAAGTGGCAGTTCTGGGTCATTTGCAGATGGATAATACTCAATCGATCAGGACAGTAGCTGAGGCTTCCAGTGTATCACGAAGCAGTGTTCATCGAATTGTAAAGGCCCACAAATTTCATCCATATAAATTTAAATTGGTACTCGAATTAAACGAAGATGATCCCGATCGTCAGCTTGAATTCTGTGAGATTTTTTAGTGAACAATTAAACTGTAATGCCAATCTACTGTACAATACGTGTTTTTCTGATGAATCGACATTTCAGTTAAATGGGGAGGTAAACAGGCACAATTGTAGGTATTAGAGTGAAACCAATCCACATTTGTTCATGGAAACTCATACCCAAAGGCCTCAGAAGTTAAATGTTTGGTCTGGCATCTTAGGGGATCACATTGTCGAGCCGTTTTTTATTCCTGACAATTTAAATGGCGAAAGGTACCTCGATCTGTTAGAAAATAACATCGACCCAATGATTACCCAAATCCTCGAAGAAGAAGATAATCTTTTAGAAGGCGAACTATTTTTTCAACAGGGTGGGGCACCCCCACATTTTGCTATAGCAGTCCGTCAATTTTTGGATAATCGGTTTCCTGAGCGATGGATTGGATGGAAGAAGAGGTCATGTGAAGTGGCCCGCTAGGTCACCCGATTTAACTCCCTTGGATTTCTTTCTGTGGGGATATTTGAAATCGAAGGTATTTGCAACAAAACTCGCATCTCTGGAAGAGTTACGTGAAAGCATTGTGCAAGAATGCCGTTTATTGACTCCAGATGTGTTCAGAAATATTCGTACAGAATTTCAAGACAGATTATACTACTGTATGGAACTCGGTGGGGGTCATTTTGAACAATACATACGATAATTTAAACTGCTTCTTTTACTTTTATTTCCAGAACCTAAAATAATGAAACAATTATTTCTCAGGAACGAATCGATAAAAGTTTAAAAAAAATACACAGTTATGTAGGGAATTGCAAGACCTTTCAAAAGATGTATCACTCGACCCCCTCTGCCATTTGAATTTTTTGAGGGAGTGGCCGTGTAGGGTAGAGGGATGATGATAGGTATACAAGTATTTAAAATATGTCCCCCTTGGAAACAAGGTCGACGTGTTTCTCCAATTTTTTCAAAAATTTTTATCTTCAAAGTTATTCAGGGTGCCTACTTTTGGTTGGGACACCCTGTATTATTAATGGATTCACAAAGTTTAATCAAACACTATGATGATATAAAATATATGGTACAAATTTAAAAACCCTATTGAAATGTGTTTAACTGGAACTCATGTTACCAGTGATATAGATGATTATGAAATTGGTATAAGGAGTATAATATAGAAAGACTTAATTCGGCAAGTAGACATACTGGAGGGGTAGTTTCTCATATTCGATCAGATACAATATTGCGTTAGTTTTCAACATGTAATTTGTATGAATGTCTGGTTTTTGGTTATTAAACTGAAAATTAATAATGAATATATCTCTATTGCTAGATTGTATCATTCTCCAAATCAATTACACATTGTTTTTTTTTTAGATTTTTTTAGAAAATTGGCTAGAGAGTAATTTAATTAATATTAATCATAGTTTTTTAATGATTGGCGACTTTAATGTTAATTGAAAATTAGATTCAACATAATCGGCTAAATTGAAAGCTATCTCGCAAGACAGTGGATTAAAGCCGTTAGTAACAATGGATACACACTTACGAAGATAGGGCATCTATTATTGATTTAGTTTTTTTCTAATGATAAAAGCGCTGAAATATTCATGGTAAATGAACCAAATATATGTAATCACAGTTGCATTAAAATAAATTTTTTAAAACATCATAAAGACAAGAAAATAAGTATAAGCAGCAAATCAAAAGATACACATCAATGTCGTACTGATATTGTCAATGTCCTAAGTACTTTTAATTATTATAATGAAGACTTAAATGTTAAATATAAATGTTTATTGGATGGAATGACAAACATTGTTGATAATCTTATGCCAAAAAGAGAAGTTATGCTTCGTAGTAAATATAACGGCTGGTTTAATGACAGGGTTTTAGACACAATTAAAAGGAGGGATCAATCCTACAAACAAGATAAATTAACAAATAACCAAAATGATTGGGAAATTTGTAAACAAAACAGGAATGAAGTGGTCAATGTAATTAGAACTGAAAAATGCAGACATTTCCAGGAGAAAATTGATTCTTGCTCTGGCAATTCAAAAGAGATGTGGAAACCTTTAAAGAACATAACGGGTCAAAAGACTAGAGATAATATTGATGTTGTTGATTTTAATGGTGAGGTAGTAGATGACATAAGAGATATAGTAGAAAAATTTAATGAGTATCTTGTTAAAAGTATTGAAGATATTATTGAAACTATACCTATTACTAATAGGGTCTTTCCAGTAAATAATGATAATAATAATAGCTTATCTGATTTTAAATTATTAAACAGATGCGAACTGAAAGAAATAATTTTTACGATGGCTAACAAAAGTAGTATATTTATATATAAAGAATTTTTTTGATGTCTTAGCTGACCCATTACTTAATATAATTAATAGTTCATTATTGACTGGAAAAGTTCCTGATTCTTTAAAGGTTTCTACAATTATTTTACTAAGAAAAGTTGTCAAAACTATTAAAGCAGAAGAATTTCGGCCAATTAATATATTACCTGCTTTTAAAAAAATATTAGAGAGAGACGTGTACTTACAAATTTTAAAATATATCACAAATAACCCATTAATATGTGAATATCAATCTGGATTGCGAGAAAATCATAGTTGCCTTACAGTGTGTTATAAATGATTGGAAAGTAGAACTTGATGAAAGGAGAATAACAGCTATTATTTTCTTAGATTTAAGTGCATTTGAAACGATTGACAGTGCTAGGTTGGTTCAAAAACTAGAAGCATTAGGTTTTACAAGAACAGTTTTAAATTGGTTGAAAGATTATTTCAGCAACAGAAGACAAATAGTTAAATATGAAGAGTATGTATTTTAAATATATGAAGGAAATTTGCTTTTTAATGTTTCAAAAATATTTTATTAGAAACTCTACACGTGTTTCGGCTTTTTAGGCCTTTGTCAAGAGTACAGGGAATACTGAATAGTAAAATTTGTGTCCATTGCTTATATAACTACATCTGGTACCTACTATAAAACTATTGTAAAGTATGTTTTTATAAGTGGAATGTTACTTTATTTTTCAAATCTAAATTATTTTATTTAAAATATGGTGGCCTGTAAAAATTTGTTGTTCATTCGTTAAGTTTTTATTTTTATTTATAATTTATAATTTTTATTTTTATTTATAATAATAAAAACTTAACGAATGAACAACAAATTTTTACAGGCCACCATATTTTAAATAAAATAATTTAGATTTGAAAAATAAAGTAACATTCCACTTATAAAAACATACTTTACAATAGTTTTATAGTAGGTACCAGATGTAGTTATATAAGCAATGGACACAAATTTTACTATTCAGTATTCCCTGTACTCTTGACAAAGGCCTAAAAAGCCGAAACACGTGTAGAGTTTCTAATAAAATATTTTTGAAACATTAAAAAGCAAATTTCCTTCATATATTTAAAATATTTAATAATGTTTCACAAGGAGCCAACCGCAGAATCAGTTCAGTGTATAAAGAGTATGTATCCAGGGATTCACATATTAATGTCGGAATACCACAAGGCAGCATACTAGGACCTTTACTATTTGTGTTATATTTAAATGATATATCCTCAAATTTTGACGAAGCTAATTATCATCTTTTTGCTGATGACACTATAATATATGTCAGATATATGCGTGTTAAGTCCTGTTGCGAAAATGATCCAAATATTAGAAAACGTCAGTCAGATGGAAGTGCAAAAATTAAAGTTGAATGTCGCAAAAACAAAAGGGATGTTACTGGGAAAGAAGTCTTATAGGGAGTTATTTCTCAGTAACCAGTTAACATTTAAATTAAACGGGATGAGAGTGGAAGTAGTGAATGAAATAAAGTATCTCGGAATTATATTCGACAATGACAAAACATCGATTACATTTGTAAAAAAGCTGCTAAAAAATTTGGGGTTCTTAGGAGGGTTAGCTGGTACTTAACCATAAAAACGCGGAAATTAGTGTATAACACCATAATACTACCTCACTTTTGTTACTGTAGTACTGTGTCGTACTTAACTAACCAAGGTGGTATTAGGCGTTTACAAAAATTACAAAATAGAGCCATGTGGATAATATTAGGATGCAACAGATATACTAGAGTGGAGGACATGTTAACTACAGTGGGTTGGATGAGTGTACAGAAGTTTTTGGAATTTAACGTACTGGTTTTTATTCATAAAATTAGATTGGGGGAAGAACCTGATTACCTGCAAAATATATTAAAGATATTTCAGAATATACATGATTACAACACACGAGGGGAACAAAACTTCGTCTTACAAAACGTGCTAACTAATGCTGGGCAGAATTCAATTTTCTCTAAGGGAATTAGCAAATATAACAGCCTTAGTCAAGAAATAAAAGCTGCTCGAAGCATAATTTCCTTTAAAAGAATTCTGAAAGAGAGTTATATTATGATACATTAGTGTATACTTAGTTTTATGTTTTATGTCATACAGATTTTTTATCTTTGTTTAATGTTGTGTTATGTAGATTGTTTTTTTTGTTTTTGTGTAACAAATAGTAAAGTGCTAAATAAAGATATCCTATCCTATTACGCTTATTATGATGCGTACGCCAATGTCCTGCCGCACATTTCTGCCAACAATAATCTTTTCGTTGACCGACAATGCATATTTGCTTACTCGTTTCACAGAAGAGAAAACTGAAGCACTGACCATTTTCACTCACAAAAATATGTCTTGTTAAATGTCACACGATTTAATTCGAATTATTCAGTGCTACTAAAAAAAATATTTTCCCAATGGACCGGAATAATCGTTACGTCACGGAGAAGGTTGGCAATGCTTAAAAGTTTCCAAACAAATCAAAACCGTATCATTACTGCAGCACGTGATTGATTCATCATATACGAATTACGATTAAAACTTAGTTTTCCTCTTGCCATCGCCGCGACAATCGTGACTCATTTCAGGGGACAAATCATTTAAATTTTCTAGAAAGACATTGGTTGAAACGAGGCCAATTTGCAGCAATAACCCGACGACAATAATTCCTAGCCTTTATAACTTGTACATTTTCAGAAAGCATTAATGCACCATTATTTACTCGGTTTATGACCCATTTAACTCATTAAATTGTTGTAGATAACGGTCAATGCTTTTAATGGTACACTACACCGAACAATATTTGACCCTACAAAAAATTGCAAAAAAGAGCTAGAATGCATCACAAAGACGTGCCGTTATAGTTTAATGATGTGTAGGACCGGGAAGTATTATAGCATTTTAAATTCTCGCTTGTAGGGTTTTTATTACTACTCAGAACTACTGGCATTGGGAAATTCGATCAGGCTTTGATTTAATTTCGGCACAAAACAATATTTAAATGTGTAAATAATGTCTAGGTTATGTCTTTATGTCAAATATTGGCAGTTGGCGGGAGTTTTGGCAAAAAAATAATTTTTAACCCACTACATTTTTTTTCTTAGCCATATGTTTAGCACAAAATGGATTTTTTTGCATTGGAAAAAATCCAACTCACATCACTAAATAAATATGATGTATTAACACATAAAACATCATTATTCTCATTTAAATATGTTCTAACATGATTAAAATAAGAAATTAACAGAGACATAGTTGCTTTAACTAAGATTCCCTCTAAATAATCGATTGAACATGAAGTTACTTTGTGAAAATCCATTTTGATTTAAAAAATTATAAAAACTTTTTATTACTTGTCTAATTTTCACTCTATTTGTTATTTTTACTGTTTCATCCTATTCGGACATTTTCAAGTAAACTAAATTATACACAGATTACAAAATTTAAACTCAAAAATACAATTACCTTAGACTTAACAGTAAAATTAAACAGCCTAAATATTGACGCCAACTCTATAAAATTAGTATTGTTTGATGTGTCGAATATGTTTCCTAATATCCCCCCTTTCGAATGTCTTTCTTTAATTTCAAATATGCTAGGAGAATGCAAAATTATCCCAAAATTAAAAAATGAAATACTGCAAACATTCAAGTTGTGTTTAGATCAAAATTATTTCCAATTGACTGAGGACATCTTTATAGAAAAAATAGGGCTTCCTATGGGTTCGCCACTTAGCCCCCTTTTATCCGATATATTCATGGATAATCTTGAAGAAACTACATTGGATTCTGCAATATCAAAAAAACATATTATTTTGGTACAGATACGTTGATGACATCCTAATAGGTTTTAAAGGGACAGAGAGACAATAAAAGATACTCCTCGATTTTATCAATAACACACATAATAATATATCTTTTATCTTAGAAACAGAGAACGATAATAAATCAATAAACTTTCTCGACTTAACTATAAAAAGACATAAAACATCATTTTCCTATAATATTTACCGCACACCAACTTTTACAGACGCCACTATTTCCTTTAATTCCTATAACCCTCTCTTCCACAAATTAGCCGCATATCAATCTATGACACACCGAGCCTTCAGCTTACCTCTATCTAAGACAGATTTAAAGGAAGAATTAGACATAATAAGACTTATAGCACATAATAATGGATACCCTCAAAATATAATCAACAATCTAATCTACAAAAAACAAAATAAGTCTCTCTTAAAAGAACTTTACCCCATGATTAACGAGAAAAAAGTTCAAACATACATTTCATTACTATATTTAGGCCAACTCTCTTATTCAATTAGTAATACTTTTTCCAAATTTAATATTAAAACATCATTTAGTTCTAAGAAAAATATAGGCAGATATCGTTTCAATGCAAAACAAAAAACTGATATCTCTAAAAAATGTGGTGTATATCGGTTAGATTGCCCAGAATGTAACGCCTCTTATGTAGGTCAAACAGGTAGATCGTTCGGGGTAAGATATAGAGAACATATTCAAACACAAAAATAACATAGAGAACATATTCACACACAAAAACAACATTCCAATTTTTATAAACACTTAACAGATTCTGGTCATACAATAACTGACGACCATCAACCTAAAATATTTATTACATATTTGTGGGAAAAGTAAAAAACTTAATCTATTAGAAGCGCTAGAAATAAATAAAATAAATAGGAATAAAAATTACAACATATTAAACGACCAAATGGATTTAAATAATTCTCCGTTATTGAACTTGTTCAGATAACCTAATGCTGTTAATAAAAAATATTATTCACTATCTTGAGAAACCCCTACATTTAAAGACACACCATCTGTACAAATTTGAATTATATGATCAACCATAAGTGACCCATCCTTCTATTCAGTTCAGTTTATATTTAAATGAAAGTAAAATCTGTGTATAATTTAGTTCACTTGAAAATGTCCGAATAGCATGAAACTAGTTGTAAAAATAACTAATATAGTGAAAATTAGACAAGTAATAAAATTTTTTTTATAATTTTTTAAATTAAGATTTCTTCTAATAATAGTGCGCGACTCGCCCTTATAAACGGGAGGAGGAGGAACAAAGAGACCGCGAAGATAATGTGTGTTATATTATCTTCGCGGTCTCTTTGTTCCTCCTCCCACAACATTCTTTGGATACAGGGTCGAATTTCGAATTTATCGCGAAGGTGTAACGAAATTGCAAGCCATTTCATTTTAGTTTGTTGTTGTTCCACGATGAATTAAGTTTCTGCCAGTCTAGTCGAGATGGTGCCACTGATTTCTACTGGAACAGTCGGTTTTGCAGATGTTTGCACTAAATATCTATCTATCTTTATTGCTCATACTCTACTCTCAAATGTCTGTCTCTTTCCAAACTATAATCGAGTTTAGGTAGCAGAATACTACGATGCTTCCTGCTTCTTACTAGTGCAGCGTTCAGATGGAAATCATCTATAATTCTGCGGTCTGGTAAAATTTATATGTTTTCTGGTATTATCTTGTGATTTTATGCTAATCATTATTTAAAAAATTGCTATATTGATTTAAAGTACCTTTGAGGTAATTTTCATAATAATATTGTACCGTAATTATCTTAATTTACGCCTTGGGCGAATTTGCTTTTCGGTGATCAGTTCACCCTGGTTGTTCTTTGGAACAGCCATCATTAATATTGATTAGTATCAATTTATCGTGCCTCGCTGGCAATTTATCTAATATCACTTTGATATTGTAATAATTTCGTGTGTTAATTTAAACTAACTTTCGGTTATTGTAAATTTTAGATTTACTTGGCAACGGATGTCGCCATTTTGTATCGTAGTTAGTTGTGTTCTGTCTTTGCCTGTTGATGTTTTAGGTCACTTAGCTACGTTGGTAGCACTCTGAAAGTGGTGATTGGTGACATTTGGAGATTGGTACACCTGGTTGGACCAAACCTATTTGTTTATAACCTGTGAAAATTATCTAATTTGGTGCATTTGTTTTGTGGTGGATTATTTTATACCAGTGCATATATTTATCAACCAGACCTCAGTAACGTAAGGTTTTTCTAAATTTAAAATATCGAATGCTTGCTTGAACGTTTACTTAGTATGTAATCAGAAACGCTGCTCTAGTGGAGCCTTGCCTAGTTTTCTGGCAAAGATACCTGCCTAGTTATCTGGCACTGGATTAATTTTTAATTATCTAAAGTAAACATATAGTCAAGTATATATCTTTATTTAACTTTATCTGCTATTCATTAGAACCTCTCTCCGAGGAACCAATAAATGATTTATTTTAACGTTACCTTTAATTTGAAAAACTCGTATTGTTTTATATTTAGCAAATATTTATTTACGTTATCTTTCTAGTTGTCTGTCTGTATACAGACATTCTAAATTCTATTTTCTTGAAGATTAACTTCTTTTAGTGAAAAAAATATCTTAACATGTAGGGAATACCTATTTCACTTTGTTTATTATCGTAGCTACACCTAGTTTATTTGTTGGACTAGTATTTTTTCTATTTAACTTAATTTTTATTGATACTTAAGTTAGTTGAAGTCTTCAACTTCCTAAAATATTGTAGGATACCGATCCTAGTTTGTTTAGTTTGCAATTTACTCTGTAAATTTGTATTAACTCATATTTTGTCTACGTAGCTGGACAATTCAAACGTCACAGCTTTTAACTTTGTTTTGCCTATAATACTGATCTCATAAAACTCTCCCCATTTTATGTTAATACCTGGACCAAGAGAAGAGGATAACTGGTGGATCGAACTGATCATTATATACTGGGTGGAGCAGGAAAATTATATTTTATACAACTGGCATTTTTTCTCACGGGTAACTGCAATATTGACAGTGGTGAGTCAATTGACACCGACCCCATTGGTGGAGCCGTTGGTGGATTCTTCGCTGGACTAACCCATTGGAAATACGTAAGATCTTCGTCCCCAGTAAACACATATATTTGGTCAGAAGAAATTTGTGAGAGATCAGGCATTTCATTTTTCATTTTTTTTTCCTTTTCAATATCATTTTGTTGACTTGTAAATATTGTGTACATATACTAGTCTTGATTATACTTTTTATAAAATAATATCTTTTTATTCAACTTCCTTCCCAACCGAATTCAAGTTTTAACGTTATCTTTATCTTTTAAAATAAAATTTTAATTATTTGGTACTTGCAAAAGTCCTGGCGCCCAGCCTAGATTTCGGTGATAACTCAAATCAATCGAAACCCTAATTCACGACCTGCTCACTGAGCTACCGGTCAATGAGTACAACCCCCAGCTTATTGTGTTATGCCAACAATTGGACGGGGGGTGTTGCAAAGGACGACGGAAGTGTATCAGTACTAGGTGGGTTAATAATATTATCTAGTAGGTCAGTAGGTGGTATTTTCGAGGGTACTTTATATTGATTCTAAGAATTATATTAGAAATTTTCATCGATGTGTTTTATACAGTTTGTGATTATATATATTTTCGCAGATTGTGACAACAGTTATGTAGGTGAAATTTTTTTCTGCGTTTAAAAGTATTTTATACAATTGAGTTTTTATAAATATTTGGCGAGCGGGGAGTAATCGGGTGTTTCCTGTTTACAAGTAGTGGCAGTGGTAAAATAATACTGGAAACTAGTTCAGGCCTTGGAAAGTTCTTCAACCCACCACCAGCAAAGAATGTCAGGAAGATGTGGAAGATGGTAATGTTTCACAAATTTCAAAGAAAGTTTCAAAACAGCAGTCACAATAAATCGTTTTATGTCGTTACAGAAATATGAAAGTGTGGAAAACACAGTCTACTTAATGAAAGTTCCAGAACGAATTGTTTATAAATTACTTTAGGAAGGGTAATATGAACGAAGGCAACAAAATAATTTAATATGTTAAATTATTATTGGCGAAACTGAGCAACAAGAGAATTACTTGTTAATTTTAATTTAGAGTTAGATTTTAGGATAGAGTAAAACAGACTAAGAATTTTTAATTTAACGGAAGCAGTATCAAATATCTATTTATTTAAGACACTACTTTTAAATCTGTTGTATTATTATGTTCATTGTAATACATAGAAATTTGAGGTACGTCTCTGAATGCCGCTAAGCAGGTCTTGTTGGCATGTGAGAGCGCTGGCTTTGAAGTTTTTGTGGCAGTTTCTTGTAGTCTTTTTTTATGTGCACAGTATTTCTGTAATAAACTATAATTTTTTTCGTAAAAATTTCAAATAAATTACATACGTAACTAATATTAGATGTTGCGATTTTTTTTTTTTAATCAGTATAAACATAAAAAACTAGGCAATTATTTCTTATATTTAATATTAAAAGTATGCAAGTTTATGCTAAATTAAATACCTAAATAATATTTTTAATATAATATAATCGCGATATGTGTCAAAATCATAAATGCGCGCCTTTAAAAAGCATAGTAAGCGGAGAAATGGTTTATTCCGTCTTTTCATTAATTATACCGTTAGCAAGCACATGTGTGCACGTGTGATACTGAGTGGCTGCTTTGGATTTTGGATATAATTAAATTTTCATTTACTAAATAAGCGAAGCGTTCAAGTCTATTAATCATCCGTTTTGTCACAACGATATTGTTTATCCGAATTTATAGGGCCATAATTACAAATTACTCGATTTGAATTAATATTAATACGTGCACCAAAGGGAATATCAATTTATATTTGAAATGTGTGTGATATTAGCTATTCCATTTATACCATTTATAGCCACTGAAGCGAATTGGTCCTCGTTAAAATGTAATTAAAACAAGTTACACGGTTTTGTTTTATTATATTTTATACATACAGTGTGTAGCAAATTCGGAAACCTGAGGTGGGTTGGAACCTGATGTGAAGATGGCACTGGGGTAGTTTTACGAAACACCAAAACACGATAAATATACTGCTCGACGCGCGTTTCGCCAACCATGCTGACATCACCTGGAGATGATTAAAACTAACTTTCGGCTTTATTAGGTATAAATGCATACACATACATTTAAATATATTTAGGGCGAAATTTACCCTACATGTCTACTCTGACACTTAACCTTAGTTCTAATTATGATAAATACCTATTAATTTAATACACATAATAAAAAGCTTCACAAAATAAAATAACTCAAAAGATTAATCAGTAGTACATTAAAAGAAAGTGTTTTTCAGAAAGTTCTTAACATTGTAGAAAATCATTCCTGACAGTCGTTTGATAAAGAATAAATTGATCTCCTTTACGAGGGAGTAAATTTGGCTTTACTTGCCTCTGAAGGCATTTTTGATGAGATTGTTGCAAGTGTTGAAAGCTCCATTCAATGCCTTTCTGATTCCTTTAACAGATTTGTCAGAGAAGTTTTCAGGAATCAAATCTCCACAAATATTGTCACTAAAGTAAATATAAAGTCATAATTCACAAAGGATAGAAACATTTATCAAACGGTCGTATAAAAAAAATGTTTTTACTTTAAAACTGAGGAGGGTAATAAGGTTGTTATTTTAGATAAAAAGGACTAATTCATGAAGGGGTGGACAACCTGATTATAGAAGTAGTCCTTATAAAAAACTTTTTAGAAGTCCATCACCATAAATGATTATTAAGCCTGGCCAAGCGATGGTAGATTTAGGGTTGCGCGCAATACCAATGCCATCGCGCGCTTGTTTACGATGACGATGACACGACACACTTCAGTTGTTATCTGTCGGTCGATGCATAGAGTGCTAATAAATAATAAATAACGTTGAGCGTAAAGAGTAGAAAACGACCGTACGCTGATAAAGTGAATAAATTTATCGGTGAATTTCCGGATTTATTCTATGATGGATGTGAAATAATTTGTAAAGTTTGTGATCAAGACTTAATGTGCTGGAATAAATACGGCTGCAAAATTCATGTCAATAATAACCGGCATAAAAATGAAAAAATGGCGTGTCTTCTTTGGAACCTCAGTTTATGTTTGATTTACTGTTAATGCTGATTGCCTGTGATGTTCCCCTGCGCATAATGGATAAACCAGCATTTCGGGAGTTCTGGAATAAATACAATCCCCAGGTGAATTTACCAAGTCGTTCATCGTTACGTAGATATGTACCAAGTGTTCGTGAAGACATTATAAATAGGATTAAATGTGCATTAAAAAATACACAGCTGTGGTTATGTGTTGACGGGACGACAGATTGTAAAAAAAATTCTATTTTAAATGTTATAGTACGTGTACTCGACCCTGTTAAACCAACATTTCCACTTTTACTAGCTAGCAAAAGACTAACTGCGTGTACTGGCGAAATAATTACGCGGGTGGTGTTGGAGACTTTCGAAAAATTTGAACTGTCAACAAGTCAAGTGTTGATGTTGGTGACCGACGGTGCTGCGACAATGTGTTTGGTGGGCCGTTTTCTTCAAAGAGACGATTGTAGGCTTTTACATGTTACGTGTCAAGTGCATGCGTTCCATCTTGTAGCAGAAACGATTCGAAAATGTTTTCCAGAGGTAGATACATTAATAGCAAATACAAAAAAAGTATTTCTCAAATCCCCTAAACGGCTTCCAGCATTTCACACACTGTTTCCTGGTATTCCGGAACCACCAGAGCAGATTCTTACACGTTGGGGAACGTGGTTGAAGGCAACTTATTTATAACAATTATAGAAGACTACACGACGCAATAGAAAAATTGCAAAATACATCGTTGTCGTTAGTGGAATCGCTGCAAATAGTGGACGACGTAAATACACAGCTACAGACTATAAATGACGCAAAAAAATAAGCCTGTTATTGAAAAATTCGAGAGTGTATTACGGAAAGGTCCTGATTTTACCAAATTAAGACAAATTTGTGATGGTGCATCTACAGCTGCGTTAAGTGAGTTCACAGAGTGTTTTACTTATGCCTCTATTACTTCCGTAGATGTCAAACGGTCTTTTTTCAAAATACAAACATATTTTTTCACCACAGTGAACATCGCTTACTGAGACAACTGTAGAAACATATCTGATGCTACACAGTTATTATAGAAGTGCTCCAGTTTGTGATAACGACAACCAAGCTACTTCATAAATTTGCTTAAGAAGGTGAGTTTTGTACATATTTTTATAAAGTGTACCAGTATTAATAAAATTTATTTCCATTTATTTTATTTATTTATTATTAGTTATCACTTAGATATACAATGTACATGTGTGAAAGTCATTTAACAGTTTAATAATAATGTGCAGCACTAAGCTTACAAAATGTAAGGAAATACATAAAAAAAGAATTTAAAGCGAACGAAATAGTACAAAAACATACATCACAATATATAAAATATTTTTGTTTTTATTCAAGTATTATGATATGATGCATACCCAGTACGTCTCTGTAGGATTAATGACCTTGGCCAGGCTTAGTAATGGATATTCTTAAGTTTGGTTGATAAAATAATTAGAAAGCGTAAATTTAAACAAACACTTCGAAACTCCTCGACCCTTCAAAATGAAATAGAAAATAAGAAATTTGTATCGATTCCATACGATCCTCGTTTCACCCGTGGCAGTGGTAAGATTTTTAAAGAGTATGACAGTGGTTAATAAACTACATAACTACAACTTTTAGACAATCTAAAATACAAAATTGAAACAAACGAAAAGTCGGATATTTACGAAATTAGATATAAGGATTGTAATCAAAACTAGACGATCAATTCAAACTAGATTCACAGAGCATATGACCCATATCAAATATGTAGAACAGATAAGTCTAGTGTTGCCCATCATGCGTTAGAACAACCGTAAAATAGATACTAGCAATTTGAGATTAATTAGGAATGCCACAGATACTAGACAGCTGGATGTATTTGAAAACTTGTAAATTAAAAAGTGTTAGCTTCACATTAATGGTTCTAACCCACCTCAGAATATTTACACGAATTATACTTAATTTTACTTAAATTTAGAAGTAACTATAATAAAAATATTTGTTAGTGTCAAAAGAAAATTGATATTTCACATAAAAAACATAATATACTTGAAGAATACATTGCTTTCATTTCTTGTGTCTGTGTACACACCAATAGGTAAGGTAAGAAAGGTAAGACAATCTGCCTCACTACCCAGACGGCAATTCTCCACAGGTTTTCATTATCTCGCAAGCGTTGTAATTACATAAATTGGCGTAATAGCCATACTTTTGTTGAATAAATTAGGCCAATTAAACGCAGTTCCGACCTTAATTGGGTTATTTATTTTCTTTAGTCACGCACAGGCATGCTGGGTTACCGTGAAATAATTAAAAAAAAGTTCGATTATTTTCAACTGGCACAAATTCTACCATTACGCTTCTCATTATGACACTTGCTATTAGTCTAAGAGCTAGTGGCCTCGACAACATACGAATTTCCACAAGGCTAGAAATATGTAAAAATGTTAGTTTAGATCGCTTCAAAGAAGGAATGGTCGGTATGGCTAAAGGACGTGCGTCGGTTGGGTGAGCACCCTTGAATTTTTAAAAATAGGGAAAACATGCAAAATTTCATTCATTTCGACAAATCTGATATTTGCAGTAATGATAACTAGTACCATCCTATTAATGAAACAAAAATTGCCATACCGTTTGGTTGGTGGAAACTACCTGCAATACCAGGTCAAAGGTTGCCGTTTTGAGGTGTAATTTACTTATTCCGACAAGGCTGAAATTTGAACAGTACCTTCGAAAAATAAGTAAAAGAGCAATACCGATTGGGTGGTGGAAAGGAGGTACCATACCATAAAATTGATTTTGATGAGTGCAAGAGAGATGGTCTTATGCAGTTACGCGCGTACGAGAGGGAGAGAGAGAGATTTAATGGGAGCTCCGCCGCGCGCGTTGTATTGAAACGCCCATATCCAAGTATTGTTTGCAATTTTCAAACAGTGCGTTTAAGTAAACAAATATTGAAAAAAATTATGAAAAGTGAATGAAAACGGTTATAAAGGGAATGTGGTTATTGTGAATAATGCAAAAAAAAAATTACAAAAAATCTGCTTAAGATAATTAAAATTTTAATTTGAAAATTAAAATTGTTTTAAGTCCGCGGTGAGGACATCACGGCTACGTACATACCCCCCAAACTATTCCACGAAAACATCCCCTTGTACCTCGACGCAAACTGACCAAAACTAAACACATACAATAACAGACATGTTCTAAACACACCTTCCATCCTACCCACATCTCCTTACAAGGTATAGACACGTTTTCCTACTTCAAACTCCACCGCGGACATAAATACATGGACATTTTGAAAATATAAAAATATACAGTGTTCTTGCAAAAAAACATAAGTGTGGTCAATAACTATTTTTCTAATAGCATAATCTAAATCTACAGAAAATGTTATAAAACTTCTCTATTAATGGTTTTTTCGCGTATGTTATAATAAGGGCTAAAATAGGGGTGCACAATTTCGCGTGAACACCCGGTACCGGCGGAGATTTATTGCATAAGACTCTGGCTGCGAAAATAATACACTAATTCACAGTTTGCATTAGGTAGGTATATGATTTTCATACGTGGGATTTACCCATCGGTTCCCAGGGATGGCTTTTACGGATATAATATAATATATTGCAAACATCTACTGAAACTACAAAAACGTATCAAGTTCATTTTATTTAATTTTACAATATTCATGGTACCTTAATCTTGTCAGGTAGTGCACTATATTAAATTAAAACGTAATGCGTAATTGATTCTTTTAAATTACAGTATATTGGTAATTTACATTACTGAAAGCCCTAGCGTGGAGGGGAGAAAACATATAACACGTTCAAACAAGTCAATCAATGTCACAACGTACTAAACCGACGAAAGCTAAGTAAATTCTTGGATTCGTGATATTGCCTATTTACAATTTGATGGTAGGCAATGTATTGCACTAGATGTAACAAAGCAATTTCGTGGCCATGCAACACAAATATTAATAGACGTATTTACAGTGACATGCAACGTAATTTTAATTTATATTTAGTGGAATTTATGACAGGATGTAATATACCGTGGGCGAATTTAGACAATCCACTTTTAGACAATTTTTGGAAAAATGTATGTGGGAAATATAGCAATGTTAACGTGCCTTTGGGGTCTACACTAAGAAAAAAATATTTATCAACGGAGTGTGAAAATATTAGACAGAAAGTTTCTTCTGAGCTTATTGGGAAGTACATCTGGCTTAGCATGGATGAAAGCACTAATTTTTGCGGGTTTAAGGTAGCGGATGTTTTAGTGGGTGCATTGGAGGAAAATTGTGCAATGAGCGGGCACTTGATTGCATCTAACATTTTAGAAGCTACAAATTCTCGTACTATAGTGGAGGTGGTGAATTGAGGTCTACAAGAATTTTGAGGTGACAAATATGCAGAAAATAAGGACAAGTTCTTATTATTTCTTACCGATGGAGTGAATTATATGAAAGCTGCTCGAAGAATTTTGAAGGAACCATATCAGAATATACTTCATGTAACATGTTTTGCACATGGGCTTCATAGGATTGCTGAAGCTATTAGAGGGTGCTACCCTAATGTTGATAACTTGATGTCTAGTGTAAAGAAAGCTTTCTTAAAGCACCAAGTCGTGTACGGTTATTTCATGAAATTCTACCAAATACTCCACAGCCCATTATAACACAATGAGGAAGTTGGCTAGAGGTAGCATCATACTATTACTATCATTTTGAAAATATGAAATCCCTAATATAGCAGTTAAATCCAAATGAGGCAATTGCTATTTCATAGGCGCAACAGCCATTTATAGATCCAACTGTTCAAGAAAATCTGGAGACCATACACGGAAGTTTTTCACGAATTCCTCTTCAATATCAGCCAACATCAGAATTTACTACAGTTGATTCAATAAACGTTGTGTTCGATCTTCGACAATATATTTTTCAGTTACAGGGAGAAATTGCTGCGAGGGTACAAACAAAATTTCGAACTGTTTACAAAAAAATCCCGGATTTGTTATGATGACAAGTGTAATAGACCTTTTAAACGGCAAAGAAGTAGATTTTGCTAACCGGGCATGAATGTGGTGACTGCAAACGTTTACATATATTAAGCATGCTCCAGTTACATATATCGATGTCGAGCGGTCCTTCTCGCAATATAAATGGATTTTCAACGAAATTCATCGAAGTTTAACTACAAAATATTTAGAACAGATAATAATATACTTTTATTCTTGTAACTGGCAGTGAAAAATACTTGTGTGTATAGTTTACTGTTAAGTACATCCCCCTATACCTCCAGTTCTCTTTGAGTGAGTGTTTATACTAAGTTGACTTTATCAACTTTGGATAATACGGAATTCGCTAAAAAAAATTTCAAGGTATAGTAGTTTATCCAATATGAATTGAAACACTTCAGTCTAAAGTGTTTATACCAGGAGGACGCATTTCCACTCTCATCGTCAAGAAATAGAGCGCAAATCGTACTTGTATTTATTGAACGATACCTATATATTACATTAGATATGAAAATGTGGTAATACAGCGGATCATCTGGTGAAACTCGGGCGGTAGTGTCAGAACTATGACGAATTAATTCGTGATTTGAATAGACCACTGAACTAGTTGTTTATATTGACCGTACAGTGCAATGCATGTAATAATTTTGGATAAATATAATTATTTTCTGTGAGGTATTTATAGCATTTTAGTGATCGTATTAAGTGGTTTTGGTAATATTTCAATATTTGCATTAATTATTACTATTAACATGGCTTTTTGGAGGCCTTTTGAAACGCATGAAAATGAATTATCTTAAGAAAATATTGAACCAGTGGCGCCGGTAATTGAAACTAGTTCGGAGTTTAATAAGAACAAGGATTTACATGTTCAGTGTCAGCGTCTTATATTAAATTGTAAATAGAATTCATAAATTAACTAAACTTTCGACTTCTACGATTTATCGCGTTATTAAGGAAGAGGATGTTATAGATCACTCTACAAAGCGGAAACGAAAAAAAACGAAAATTTTGTAAAATTGACGATACCTCGAAAGACGTTATTCCGCGAACGGTTTATAGTTTCTATGAGGAAAATCAAGTACCAACTTTAGAAATGATTCGTGATAAATTGCGTGATTATCCGGATTATAATTATAAATCATTAGAAACGCTACGAGGTATTTTATTAGATTGCGGCTTTAAACACAAAAAATAGATAATCGAATGGTTATAATGGAATCGCGCCGTATCGTTGAACTTCTACGAGAATACTTACATAAAATGAAAGAATACCGTGAATCAAATAGGCATAGTATATCTCGATGAGATCTGGTTTGACACACACGATGTTGTTCAGTACGGTTGGGTAGATGACTCTAAAAATTGTAGTTTCAATACACCTTGCACGAGAGGAAAGCGCGTTATAATTCTTCTTGCTGGAAGCAAATACGGTTTTGTACCCAATGTATTGCTCTTGTCGACTAAAAACATAACACAATCCTCTGCTGATTATCATGAAGACATGACTGCGGATTTATTCGAAAAATGGTTCGTTGAACAGCTTCTACCTAATACTCCTCCAAATTCGGTCATTGTTATGGACAATGCCTCGTATCACTCGCGTTTATTACATAAAATACCTAATAATAGTACCAAAAAGGAGGACATTTTAAAATTTATGAGGAATAAAAATATGGACATTCCTGAAAAGGTTCCGATAAAGAAAGAATTATTAACACGTATAAAGGAGCATAATTTTAAAAACGAATATGTAGTTGATGATCTTTGTAAGAGACACGGTCATACGCTCGCGCGGTTGCCACCGTATTATTGCGTATTTAATCCGATAAAGATGGTTTGCGGCACTATGAAGAAACATTTACGGAAATGCAATCAGTCACCAACTTTAAGCGCAGTAGTACTTGATAATATATGACAAGTAGTAAATGAAGTGAGCAATAGCGACATATCGGGAAAATGCGAAAGTCATGTATACAAAAAGAAAACGAGTATCCTATTTTGCCACCCGTAACACCAATTATTATTCAAACCGGTGACGATTCTAGTTCAGAATATTCTTCTGATAATTCAATTGCCACTTAGTGTTTTTGTTTAAATGTTTTTTTTACGTTTAATCGAAGCAACTTAACTTGAACGGTTCAAGAGATTTATAATTGATTTTATTTGAGTTTTTAACAAATATTTATTTCTTGTTTTTTTGTGATTCAATTGCCACGCAGCATTTTTGATTAAACGTTTTTACGTTCAGTCGATGAACGGTTGAAGAGATTTATAAAGTTGATTTTTTTTGAGTTTCTAACAAAATGCAAATATTCATTTATTTCTTTCTTTTTGTTTTATTTGTTGTGTTATATTTTATTTGAAAAAGTTATTTAATTCTAATTTAATTCTAATATTCCATCATACTAACACCTTTCATATTCCTATCCTATCTTGGCAAAAAATACTCATACTATATCAATTTTCACAGTTTGTAGAAAATGTCATTAACTAAGTGCGCAAGATTCTTAACTTTTATTCAATCATCAAAATTGCTTATTCAACTGCTATAAATAAATAAACAAATAAATAAAAAGGTTATTATAGGTATTGTACATACATATAAACTCGTATAAAATAGTAAACAAAAATATTCGATTTATTTTAAAGAATTAAAAGATAATTCTAAACCTTTTTGGTCGACGCTCATGGATATGACTAAATTCCCGTTGTTGACGTTTTTATGCTGTTTCAATTCATATTGGAAACACTATAGGGGCGAAAACACAACACAGCGGTGCGACGTCGCATCGTAGAAATCAACGACGTCGTAGAAATTTGCGATGCGACGTCGCTTAGTACAAATCCTGGGCGAAACCACAACACTGCGGTGCGACGACGCATCGCAAATTTCCACGACGTCGTTGATTTCTGCGATGCGACATCGCACCGCAGTGTTGTGTTTTTACTTATGAGATCGGGAATGATTCTGGTGGTCTTTTATACGCGACTCAGTCTGCTGTGCCAACAGGTTGCGTGTGTAAAAGATTTGGTACATTATTTGATTTTTATATTTAATTATAACACGCCATACATACATATCAAACATGTCGCTTCTGGTATAGTCTTCTGTGGCCGTGCAATGAACGTTCATCGCATCGCATTGCGGTGCGACTTCGTTTTTTGCGATGCGTCGTCGCACCGCAGTGTTATGGCCTGCAACAGCCGTAGGACACGTATTGTGCGGTCCACATCTCACTAGAAGCGTCTTCTTTGCGATGCCGTGGCGATGAAGTTTTAACGTTGCGTCATCGCATCGTATCGCCGTGCGACGTCGTTTTTGCGATGCGACGTCGCACCGCTGTGTTGTGTTTTCGCCCCAAGACATCGTTTCATATATGCATGCAAATCTGACACATATCCACCTAAGGCCAACCTTGGTTTGACATCATATCCGATTGGTAAATCCTACCTCTGATTATGGCATAAAAACTGTTAACACAATATAAATGCAATAAAAAAATAAGTACTCATAATACTATTTTGTGTTACTTTACATACATTTTAGTGTAAGGCGCGGGAATGTTATTGTTACCAACAAAATAATATCCCAGAAGTTATTTAAAATATTTTAGATGCATTATGTGATTTATCACTATCAGCCTAAAGCCGAGTGGTATTTTTAAAAGGTGAAACACATCTCCAATTAGTTAGAACACTAACACGGTGAGAGAGTTAAAAATTTATTTTTAAATCCGTGAAATGGGTCGAAATATCTCAATCACTCGGCGTCGTATATTTGTTTCATTATTTTTTGTTTTGTGCCTTGTATTTCTGTCCCTCATGTCATAAAAAAGAAAATTAAATATTACATTCCTCGCTAAGTGGAACGGAGTTTACACAACGATTAGGATACGTTAGTCATAAAAATATTATACTGCCAAGGTAAATATCGCGTTCATGTAATCGCTTGAAAACAAATGCGAGTAAAAAAAAAGGTTAATGGAACGTAGTCGTTTTTTTTTTCGTATGTATGCCGACAAAATTAGGTATTAATATTTTAAAAAATATTAAAAGTTTATTGAACAGGGTATGTCAATATTGTCAATCAATAAAGATATACATAGTTTGTTTCTAATTGAAAAGAGAAATAAATCATTGTGACACCCATTATGGGCTTCATTTCGATTTGTTTTCTGTAAGAATGTCATGAAAAAATAAATATCGAGTATGAAGATCGTCAGAAAGCATTTGCAATTCTCTAATCAAATGTGAAATAACACACAGGGTGTTCCGTTTAAAATAACAAAGTTGTTGATGTTCATCTATTTACAGGTTCAAGATAAAATTATGAATTGATAGTTGTATAGTGTTTCCAATATGAATTGGAACAGCATAAAAACGCCAACAACGGGAATTTAGTATGACCATGAGCGTCGACCAAAAAGGGTTAGAATTATCTTTTAATTCTTTAAAATAAATCGAATATTTTTTGACTATTTTATGAGTTTATATGTATGTACAATACCTATAATAAACTTTTTATTTATTTACTTACCTGTTTATTTATTTATATTAGTTGATTAAGCAATTTCGATGATTGAATAAAAGTTAAGAGTCTTACTCACTTAGTTAATAACATTTTCTACAAACTGTAAAAATTGATACGGTATGAGTATTTTTTTGCCGGGATAGGATAGGAATATGACATGTGTTAGTATGATGGAATGTTTGAATTAAATTAGAATTAAATAACTTTTTCAAATAAAATATAACACAATAAATAAAACAAAAAGAAAGAAATAAATATTTGCATTTTGTTAGAAACCCAAAAAAAATCAACTCTATAAATCTCTTCAACTGTTCATCGACTGAACGTAAAAAACATTTCAACAAAAATGTTGCGTGGCAATTGAATCACAAAAAACAAGAAATAAATATTTAAAATTTGTTAAATACTCAAATAAAATCAATTATAAATCTCTTGAACCGTTCAAGCTAAGTCGCTTCGATTAAACGTAAAAAAAAAAAAACATTTAAACAAAAATACTAAGTGGCAATTGAATTATCAGAAGAATATTCTGAACTAGAATCGTCACCGGTTTGAACAATAATTGGTGCTACGGGTGGCAAAATAGGATACTCGTTTTCTTTTTGTATAACATGACTTTCGCATTTTCTCCACATGTTGCTATTGCTCACTTCATTTACTACTTGTCGTATATTATCAAGTACTACTGCGCTTAAAGTTGGTGACAGATTGCATTTCCGTAAATGTTTCTTTATAGTGCCCCAAACCATCTCGATCGGATTAAATACGTAATAATACGGTGGCAACCGCGCGAGCGTATGACCGTGTCTATTGCAAAGATCATCAACTACATATTCGTTTTTAAAATTATGCTCCTTTATAACGTTTTAATAATAATTCTTTCTTTATCGGAATCTTTTCAGGGATATCCATATTTTTATTCCCCATAAATTTTAAAATGTTCTCATTTTTGGTACTATTATTAGGTATTTTATGTAATAAATGCGAGTGATACGAAGCATTGTCCATAACAATGACCGAATTTGGAGGAATATTAGGTAGAAGCTGTTCAGCGAACCATTTTTTGAACAAATCCGCAGTCATGTCATGATAATCAGCAGAGGATTATGTTTTTGGCCGATAAGAGCAATGCATTGGGTACAAAACCATATTTGCTTCTAGCATGAAGAATTATAACGAGCATTCTTCTCGAGCAAGGTGTATTCAAACTACAATTACTGTTCAGTACTACCGTACTGAACAGCATCGTGTGTGTCAAACCAGGTCTCATTGAGATATACTATATGTCTATTTGATTCACGGTGTTCTTTCATTGTATGTAAGTATTCTCGTCGAAGTTCAACGATACGTCGCCATTCTATTATAACCATTCGATTATCTATTTTATTGTGTTTAAAGCAGCAATCTCATAAAATACCTCGTACCATTTCTAAAGATTTACAATTATAATCCGGATAATCACGCAATTTATCACGAATCATTTCTAAAGTTGGTACTTTATTTTCCTCATAGAAACTATAAACCGTTTGCCGAATAACGTCTTTCGAGGTATCGTCAATTCTACAAAATTTTCGTTTTTTTCCTTTCCACTTTGTAGAGTGATCTATAATATCACCGTCCTTAATAACGCGATAAATCGTAGAAGTCGAAAGTTTAGTTAATTCATGAATTCTATTTAGAATGTCCCTATCTGTCGTTTCAATATTTTCTCTCTTTAAACATGCATAAATATTTAAAATAAGACGCTGA
This sequence comes from Rhamnusium bicolor, assembly GCA_029963845.1. Taxonomy (NCBI): domain Eukaryota; kingdom Metazoa; phylum Arthropoda; class Insecta; order Coleoptera; family Cerambycidae; genus Rhamnusium; species Rhamnusium bicolor. Next base: position 248,086 of record JANEYF010001076.1, read on the forward strand.
CATTGAACATGTAAATCCTTGTTCTTATTAAACTCCGAATTAGTTTCAAGTAACGGCGCCACCGGTTCAATATTTTCTTCAGATAATACATTTTCATGCGTTTCCAAGGGTCTCCAAAAAGCCATGTTAATAATAATAATTAATGCAAATATTGAAATATTACTAAAACCACTTAATAAGATCACTAAAATGCTAAAACTACCTGACAGAAAATAATTCTATTTATCCAAAATTATTACATGAAGTGCACTGTACGGTCAATATAAACAACTAGTCCAGTAATCTATTCAAATCACGACTTAATTCGTCAGAGTTCGGACACTACCGCCCGAGTTTCACATCTAGTCCGCTGCATTGCCACATTCTCATATCGAATGTAATGTAGAGGTATCGTTCAATAAATACAAGCACGATTTGCGCTCTATTTCTTTGACGATGAGAGTGGAAATGCATCCTCCTGGTATAAACACCTTAGACTGAAGTGTTTCAATTCATATTGGATAAACTATACGTCCGCACAGTGGGCCAGAATTAATTTTGGGAAAAACTCCATTATTAGTATCTACAGAAATGGTCAATGCATAACGACATTAATAAGACAAATCCTAAAAATAAATCATTTAGAAATACTCAGCAAATAAAGAACACTAATGATGCAAGACCATTCTCAGTTTATCAGTTGCTTATGTATTGTATAGAAGTGGTGTTGTGTCCTCGATTGTTCTTGGGGGTGTAAAATCTTTCCTGTAGGAATCTTTTTGTTAAAGGTATGCTAATTTTTCATTTTTTATTTAACATCTTTTGATACAGTTATTTTTGATATTCAAAATATTTATAAAAGAAGTGCCGTTATTTTTAAATTACATATTTACTAGGGTTTATAAAAAATTGCACGCATTTGCACATTGTAATTTGAAGTTTTTAACTGTTAATAAAATGTAGTGCCCATTAGGGACATATAGGGATAACTTGTTTTTATTTGAGCTTTCTTTTGCCTCGAATATTACCGTGTTATTCTAATTACAGAGACAACGTCTGTTACCAGTAGAGAGTTATTTGAATTATTAAAAGACAAGGGCAGTCTCATGACCCGGATTGTGCAGTTGAATTCAGAATTAGCTAAATATAGGTATTTATAAGCAAATTGACTTAAAACTCAAATAACTCTCTTCTGGTAATTGACATTGTCTCTGTAAATAGAACAATATGGCAATACTCAAGACAAAAGAAAACTCAAATATAAACAAGTTATCCTTAGATGTCCTTAATGAGAACTTATTTTATTAACAGTTATTAATAGGTTTGTTCCAACAGCAGTCAGAAATATTCATTCAGATGTCTCTTATACGCTAAGCTCACTATATTTACATTAATATTTAACTGGGCGAATATTTCTGACGGTTTCAAAATAAAGTCTGTTCACATAAGCTTTGCAGCGTTAACCAGGATAGGGAACAAAATGCGCGCAGATGATTGGTGCAGACGACAGGCAGATATACACAAGTGTAAAGTTCCGATACCAGTTAATTCAATTTTCATTGTTTATTTTATTCGGTAGTAGTTGGACGTTTGTAGATTGTGTTTTAATATAAATTGAATTGTGTTTTCGACGGCTAATATTAATATGTAAGTATTAAACCTAACTGTTAATGATCAATATATTCCCTTAACCTTACCTAAAAATAATAATATGTGTTATATTTAAGATGGACGGTCGACAAAGGGTCGCTCTGCGAGCCCAGGTAAACAGTTTTTTATGTGCTCATATGAATGAACGGAGTATAATATGGTGTATATTTTAATAACTTTTTTACACAGGTCAGTTCAAAATGCAGCATATTACTTTATATTTAGATCAAGAGAGAAACATAATATTGTTTAAAGCGGAAGTATGAAAATTGTGCAGCAAAAAAATTTGGTCCACTTTAAAGCAGGTACAATTTAAAATTGTTTCATTTTCTGACATTATTTCTTATGGGTACACAAAATAAAAAGTAACGGAAAATTTTAGGACGTTTGGCTTTCTTATAGCTAAATGAAATTTTTTATTAAATTAGGATGTTCTTATTTCGGCCTAACCAGTCATTTTAGAGTCTTATTCAAAACTTCAAAGAAAATATGTCAATTTTATTTTTGTTATTTTGTTTCTTTCCACTGCTAACCAATAAAAGGTATTTCTTGTTATTGTAAATAAATTTACATATATACACTCCACTGATTCAGTAAACCTAAAAGGCATTTATCTTAATTCTAATGCCTTGAAATATTTTTTTACGCCTGGTAATAAATAAGTAACCCACAATGATATATTTATTACGTCTGGAAATAATACAATTTGCAATACACATGCTACTTTGCCCATTGTAAATCGGGCTCACTAAGTCGAACCCACCACTTCAAAGTTTAAGTGAACAGACTTTAGTCTCCGAGATTGCTGTTGGAACAAACCCTCATTAAAATCTTCAAATTACTGTGTGTAAATGCGTTCATTTTTTTATAAACCTAAGTAAATATGTAATTTAAAAATAACGGCACTTTTTTTTGTTAATATTTTGAATAAGATAATATCAAAAATAACTGTATTAAAAAATGTTAAACAAAAAAGGAAAAAAGTAGCAGACCTTTAACAAAAAGATTCCTACAGGAAAGATTTTACACCCTTAAGAACAATCGAGAACACAACACCACTTCTATATACAATACAAAAGCAACTGATAAACTGAGAATGGTCGCGCATTATTACTGTTCTTTACTTGCTCACAATTCCTAAATTACTTGTTTTTAGGAATTCTCATATTAATGTCGTTACGTACGCACTGACCATTTCTGTAGATACTAATAAGGAGTATTTCCAAAATTAATTCTTACAAATATAGGTTTTGTCCTGCTAAAAATTAATTCTGGCCCACAGTGTTGAGGTGTGTGCTTTCGCTTAGTCCTGTTGGAAATACCCTCGAGTGAACTCATCATCGAGTAACTGCTGAATGAACAGACCCTCAACACGTGTTGAATACAAAAATTTGCATTTACGTTTTGATAAAAGAAAGTGAAGTAAAATCGTCTCCCTGAATTGTCACCCAGGGAGAACCACTTTTGGCATTGCTTTTAAAAATATTAACATCATTTTCAATAATTAATAATTACGACACGTAACGTATAATAGACAAAACATTGACATATTTGGGTACGCATTTGGTAGATAAAATAAGGATGTAGATCTAATTGGCCTAGTGGGTGCTATAAAATTATTTTTATCCAATAACTGTGGACAATGACATATTGTTTAAAAGTTTAAATAAAAGTACAATACTTTGCGTGTCGCTACGATGCTTTATAGAACTCTATGCGAAACGATTTAGCAACAATTGCTGACCATTATCCACAGAAAGATACAATGTGTGGTAAGTGGTCAAATTTATATTTGACCACTTACAACAATTTTAAAACCTTTCTTTGAACATATTCAATATTGTTACGCCACTGGACTGTGCAGATTAGTTAGATGCGACTGGAATTGTACAGTGACAGCTGGGAATGTTTTGGAATGTTCTAGACCGTGTGAATGGATGTATAAATAAGACGCACAGTGGGCCGAGACTTAGTCTTAAGTTGAAAGTGAACGAGTAAAGAAGAAATAAGTAAGATACTTATAAGTGTTTAATTGTTAAAACAGTCATTAATCTATTGTTGTTAATTATTAATTAGTCAATAAAATAGTGTAGGCGTTACCTGGACTTTCAATCAACGAATCTACGAGTATAGGTGTTTGTGGGGATAGCAAAAACGTAATAATTTGGTGTCGGAAGTGGATTGGAAGAGAAATTTCTGGGATATTCTAAAAAGTTCTACAGTGTTCTTAGCAATTAGTGGTAACACGGAGAATTAAGCTACTGGACAGTGTTTGGAGGATTATTTCTGGACTGAAGTGACTTTAAAGTGGATTTTCGAGAAGTTTCTAGAACATTCGATTTAGAAATAGCTGCAAATACGCGAGTGCCGTTAGTAATAACGTGTTGTGGACTGAGCAAAAGGGATATTAGTGCAATTTCTGGAAAATTCTAGAACATTCTATTTGGAAACTAGAGGAGATACGTGAATTGTGGCGACCGGAACGTGTTATAGACTTAAAAACAAGACTATAAGTGACTTTTCGTGAAAATTCTAGTACATTCGATTTGGAAACCACAGAAGATACGTAAACTGTGTTAACGGGAACGGGTTAGACTCAAAGCAAGACTTAGTAGTGAGATTTCGTGAAAGTTCTCAAACATTCCATTGCACAATTAGCGGAGATAAGTGAATTTCGTCAACACAAAAGTAGTATAGACTCTAAGACTTTCTAGTATTTCGGTGTTTTTCTGGAACATTCCATTATTAAAATAGACGCGATAGATTCATTTTATGGGCCTTATAGTGTAGTAAACTTTAATCTGAACTGATTTACGTGTAGTGAGTTAATGCCAACAACAAGAATCATGGCGGAGAAACAAACACAAGACTTATTTGCAGCATTGGTGCAACAAATAGAAGAACGGAAAGAAAAGGCCAGGAAGAATTAAGAAAGATTATAGAAGATCAAGAAAGAAAAAGGCGGGAAGAAAAGAAGATTAAGAAAGAAAACGACAGGAAGAAAATAAGAACAAGAAAAATTACTTGAGAAAATGATGGAAGGCCTGGAAATAAGAAGGCATGAAGAAAAAGAAGAAAAAGAAAGAAAACGTCAGGAAGAATTAAGAAAAATGTTTGAGGATCAAGAAAAGTGGCGACTCGAGGAAAGAAGAAGCCTAGATGAACGGCAGGCAGTCGTTTTTTCATTCACTGAAAAATTTAAAGGAGTTGTTATCGAAAAAGTCTCTGAAGTCGCAGAGAAAGTATGTGAAGTCGAAGGACAAGTTAATGAAGTTAAAGAAGACGTCAGTGAAATTAAAGGACAGGTCAATGAAGTTAAGGGAAAAGTAAGTATCGTTGAAGGAGAAGTAGCCCCGCTCAAACAACCGTTAAGAGCGAAGGGTGGCCAGGTAGTACTGTCGTCTGGTACCAGGTTACAACCCCCTTCATTCAATGGTCAACATATGAGAGAGATCGAGGCAGCTGCACGTCAAATAATTGGAACGACGAAGAGAAAGCAATAGCGTTGGTATTAGCACTGAGGGGCCCAGCATTAGACTTGCTCCAAGCAATTCCAGTAGTACAGCAACAAAACTTTAGCATTTTGTAGGCCGCGTTTGAACTAACATATGGCGACCAACATTTCGCCCAAGTATATCAGGTTCAGCTCAAATCACGATATCAGGTTCAGCTCAAATCACGCGGGCAACGGGGCGGAGAAAAGCCTCCAGGAATTCGAGGCTGCTGTAGTGAGATTAGCCCATCTAGCCTACCCTGATGCATTAATGGAGTTTCAACAACAGTTAGCAATTGGAGTATTTATTGATGGAGTAAGGGATCAGGAGGTAAGGCGATTTCTTAAGTTAGCCAGGCACAAGCGAAGTAGTGAGGCTCTAGTACATGCGCTTGAGATTGAGGCTGACTATGAAGATAACACACAATCAAACCAGAGAGGACGAGCCGTGACTGTGGAAGAGACTCCGGCAGATAAAACCATGCAAGTCGTAATAACCGAGTTACAAAAGTTGATACCACAACTATTGACAAAGACGAATTCCCAGACGAGACAAGAACAAAATAGCGAGGAACTGTCGTGAGCTTAACATTCAAGATGTAATGTCCAAAGTACAAAATATCATACAACTACTGATAAACCCGAATCTCCAGCCGAAATAAGACCAACAGCAAAGTAGTGGTGGACAGAATGGAGGAGGCATGCGTTGTTATAAGTGTGACAGAGTGGGCCACATTCAGAGTAACTGTCGTCAGCGCAGCCCTGAGAGGGTAAATGTCGCAGTAATGAAGGACCTGCAGGAAAACTGACGGGCTGGTACCTCGGGGACTGTGCTGATTAATAACAAGGCAGATGGCCTTTCCAAAAGACCATGCCAGAGAGACTGCAAACCTTGTCACCGTGAGGAAAAACAGCAAGAGGTACAAATAGTGAATACCGTTAAGATTGATGTTCCGGATGATTGGACAAAAGAGACGGCAAGGGAAGCGCAGGAAACTAGTCCAAACCAAAGGACCTCATACTGTCGTCACCAGATTGAACAATATTGTATACCGAATTCAGCAGAGTCCAAAATCAAAGATGAAGGTGGTAGATATACAGAGAATAGCTAAGTATGCAGGGAACAACGAACTGCCTGACCGGGGCGTTAAGGTTTAAGGAGAGGGCAGTGTTACGCCACTGGACTGTGTAGACTGGTTAGATGCGACTGGAATTATTAGAGAACGGCCGGGAATATTTTGGAATGTTCTAGACCGTGTGAATGGATGTGTAAATAAGACGCACGGTGGGCCGAGACTCAGTCATAAGTTGAAAGTGAACTAGTAAAGAAGAAATAATGAGATTTATAAGTGTTTAATTGTTAAGACAGTCATTAATCTATTGTTGTTAATTATTAATTACTCAATTAAGTTAGAGTGTGTAAGTGTTACCTGGACTTTCAATCAACGAATCTACGAGTATAGGTGTTTGTGGGGATAGCAAACATGTAACAATATTATTATGGATATCGTAGCATGGGTCCCAAATCACACGTACTCAAGCCTAGGTCGTACCAACGTATTGCATAAAGTCTCTAGTGTAGTCGTATTATGAAAATTGCGAGAGTTGCGTATGATAAAACCAAGCATTTTAAAGGATGACGATACAATATTATTTGTATGCTCCTTAAAATAAAGTTGGGGGTCGAAAGTGATATCTAGATCTTTAAAACTTATTTAACTTCCTGATAAATGAAACCATATTGCATTTATTTACTAATACTTAAAAGCAATCTATATTTGCTGCACCAGTTGTCGAGTGTGTTTAAGTCTACCTGTAATTTATTAGTCAGATATACCAACAATCAATTTTATGGTAAATTTTCAAGTCATCTGCGTATAAAAGCGATGGACATTGGAGGTCAAGTACGATATCATTTATGATGATTATAATAGGTTTGTTCGTAGTGACCATTTGTGATAGTTTCCGACTATAGATATGCGATTATTACGAGAGCTCTGCAATAACAAACGTTCTGATCGAACAAGCACATCTCTACAACAATGTGCGCATGCTTCTGACAGCTTCAAATGGTTGGAAACTGATCTACGAACAAACCTAATAAACAATAAGGGGCCCAATACCGAACCCTGTGGAATGCCTGATGGAAATATAGAATTCCATAGATTTATGACCCTGATATTGTACAAGTTGATTTTTGTTACGAAGGTAGGTTAAAAAAAAGGAACTAATTCTAGATTAAAGCCCAACCACTCGGATGAAACTATACCTCGTCGATGTGAAATGTAACGTACAGAATATCATTATCGTTTAAATTGTTCAGAAACCATTCACAAACATTCATTCGCCAAATGGATTCCCTTAACATTATTTGGATGCACCTATATGAATTTTGTAAGGGAACAAATGCAGATTAAAACAAGATAG
>JANEYF010001077.1:0-68320 GCA_029963845.1 Rhamnusium bicolor
GTGGCGTAACACTATTTACTACAACTGCCTGCTAAAAAAGTCAGAAAATACGTAGTAGGGTATTTATTTCATAAAATAGATATACATTGATCACTCAAAAACTTTATTTTATGACTTCCTTGTATGAGGTTTACTAGAACAGTTTCGCTGAAGACTGCAGCAGTAGTCGGCCATCATGTGGATATCTTATCTTCCTTGATATCTTGCTTCCATAGTTTTTATATCCTGGTTGAATCTTTCCTCCTGTTCTTCACTAAAATCATCTAGGTTTTCTGGAAAACGATCTATGCGTCTGTGGAGGTAGTGAACCTTAATGCTCATGTTACAACCGAGCTTATTCAAGTTGGAAAGCAGCTCTTCCCCTAATTTAACGTAATCCTCTGCCTTATGCTTTCCAAGAAAATTTTTAACTACTTGAACAAACGAACACTAGTCATTAGACTCAACCTCGTTTATTGATTCTGTGAAATGTTGATATTTTATAAGCTGTCTTATCTGAGGACCATCAAAAATTCCTTCAGTTTTTCCATGGTAATCCCAAGAAATTTATGTGACAAGTAGCCAAAACAAGTTCCATCTCAATTCAATGCAAATCACCCACTTCATACTTGATTTTTTCTAGAACTAGCGATATTGTCTCATACTCCTGGTAGAATGTCCAATAGGTATAGAGCCATATTTGTTACAATTGTGTAAAAGGACACATTTCAAACTTCGCTTTGAACTATCAATAAAAAGACGCCATTCACCTGGTGTGTATTCTGACAAACACATTTTCTCTAAGAGCCAATTTATATCATTACAGAATATCAGGTTATTTTCCTGAGAGAAAAAGGGCAGCAGATCCTTTTCTCTCTTACGATAAAATATAATATTAGTACCTGAATAGAGTTGGTTATTTTCATTTAATCTGGAGACAAGTAATTTGGAAGGCTGAAGTCTATAATGAGATCATACAGCTTTTGTTGAGTGAAACGTAGGAGATTTGCTTAAGCTCTTTCAAAATCACTGTCGCTTTCTCCAGATCTGTCTCAGACGTTGATATATCAATATCTGAGAGCATAGGCAGGTTGCTGGACGATGGAATGGATAATTCTTCAGAATGCTGTGGAAGTCTCCTCGCTGAATCCAAATCAGGATATGCCCTTTTCGCAAAGTCAGAAACGGGTTTTCTGCTTTCTTTCAAAATGTACTTATCACATATGTAACAAAAAACGTCTGAATGATTTACACGGCTACGTCTGCTTGTGGAAGCCTTAGTTTTTATACAACGTATTTTTCCTATGAAAACTCAGTATCAAACTGAATACCCAGACTGAACTGTAGAATGTGGGCGTAGACAACGGCGACTATCGGGCAGCATGAATTATTTAGTGGGAGGCATCACGTGGTTGAGGGTTGGGCTTTATGGTCATGGGGAATACCCAGTAGGGCTATTTAGACCCTAATTTTAGATAGGAAAATACTATTCTGGTCCCTGAATACACCATTATTTCAACAATTTTGCATTTTATCAGACTAAAATTTGTTGTAATGTATCTCAAAAACTAGAGCTCCTACGAAAAAAATCCTGATATACTTTTCGAATCAGCACATCAAAAATATCCAAAATTAGTACTTAGTTTTTCGGCTCCAAGAAAAATTTTCTTTTGTGGCCCCTATGTTTTTAAATCATATTAAAATTGATTATAGATACGTGGGTGTAATTGGTTGCCTGTAACTCATATTTTCACTAATTTACCACTGGAATAAAAGTTATTTCTGTGAATTGTTTCATCAGGCATTATTTTAATAAGGAATAAAATTATCTTGAAGTAGCTCTACACCTCAACGAATAGCTTAACTACGATCTTTATACCATTATTCCAGTGGTTCTCAAATTTAAGTCATTACTTTTGATCGTATTAGTACGTTCACTGGAAGCCTAATCCATCAATAATGTATAGGAAATACCTATATTCATGGCCAATAATCCTCACCACATAATTGAACCAAAGCAACATTTCCTTTAGGTATCGGCTTTTTTTACACTTAATTGTTCATCAACTTGCCTTCTTGAATTTTCCCGAAGAATTATCCAATAACTTTTTTCCAAAAGCATCCACGCGATTTCAATGTTTTTGAAAAACAAAAACAACCTAACATTTTTTATCATACCACAAGGGTATTAACACAATTTTTTAAAATCTTTATTTAACAAGAATATTAATTATTTTTCACATAGTGGCATTTTTTATTGAACATAGAATAAATATTAATATTTCTGATAAAGAACTGGATAATTACATTTCCGTTCGTTTGCTGACTCTGTGTTCACATTCTTATTGGATATATATTTTTTATATCAGAGAAAACACGATATAACAAAGTGTGAATGATGACGCAGCGCTTTTGATATGAAATCGACTCTCGTACATTTCCAGTCCTAACAAAGCTAGTTGAGGGGAAAAGAAAATAATTCATAATCAAATACCGATACTGTGCAGGGGTTGTAGAGGTTAAAACTAATAAGTATTTATTTGTTTCGTTCTCCGTATCCTGTTTTTAATAAAGAATAAATCTTTGGAAATATGTTTCAATTCAGCACCTTAGAATTGTTGACATTGTATAAAAAAATAATAAGTTCCATGGATAAATATATTTCTTTTTAATAAAATGTCGAGATAATAATATGTATCCAAATTTCCAGTACAAAATTACAGTATAAATAATTTACATTTTTTAAAACATCAAACCATTATCTTTTATACTAATAATAATTAAATAATAAAATTTGATTAGAAATCGATTATATCGAATAATTTTCAGAAGTTTAATGAACATTTTCCAGTACAAAATGTTTTAAAATATTTTTTCTTTATCTACTGTAATTTGTTTGTAAAATCAGTCATTTTAAGGTTATGTTTTTTCACAATGGTAAATCTTTAATATTGATTTATTTTAGGAATATAGATGTCCTGACAGATAGGCATCCAATTAAAGGGGCAGGAAAATACAAATAAATATAAAATACAATAGAAAACTTCATAATACAATACTATAATATTAACAAAGTATATAACAATTAGATCTTGTTATGGCACTGGACTGTGTAGACTGAATAGATGGGACTTAGGATTGTAGGAGAAGGGCCGGGAATGTTCAGGAATATTCTAGACAGCGTGAATGGATGTACATATAAGGCGCATGGTGGATCGAGAAGTCAATCTTAAGTTAGAAGTGAATAAATAAAGACGAAATAAGATAGCGATTTATAAATGTTAATTGTGATTATAGTTAAGTCATTCAATAAGTTATTGTTGTTAATTATTAATTAATTAATAAAGTAGTGAGTAAGCATTACCTGGATATTCAATCAATGAATCTACGAGTATATGTGTTTGTTAGGATAGCAAACACGTAAAAATATAATACAAAATAAAAATAAACGTGCAATCCAGTTGCTTTATATTATTAACACTACAATTGAGAATATCAACATTGTCTGATATTTTAAATAAGTTAAACATTTACTATAAATAGGTGAACATTTTAATGAATTTGTTTTTGGGGTAGAGCTAAATAGAAAAAGGAGTACGAGCGAGTTTGAAAAGAAGGAATATTGAAGTGTATGGAGCTAAGAATATTCGGACAATCGATTTGATTTGTTAGAAGTCTATAGTAGACTCGTATTCTAATTTAGGCCTGACAAGCGCATTTTACAATATAGGAATGGTCAAGGTATTTTTAAAATGTTTCGAAATCCTTAAACTTGCCACATCTAACAACTCTTTCATTACTAATTTTGCACAAAAAATTTATTGGGTTAATTTTCTTCGTGAAAGTCATAACATTACATTTTGACATATTCAAAGGTAACTTATTATTCTGACACCATAGACTAATTTTTGAGAGACCATTTTGTAATCGATCACAATCGTCATCAGAGTTAATATCTGCAAACAATTTAAGATCGAATATTAGTCTGAAGGTCTCGGCTTATGTCATTTATAAATAATACAAATAATAGGGGCCTCAGAACCGACCCTGTGGAATTCCTGAACTTGCTAACACTTCAAGACATGAAAAATCACGATAATTCACATTTAATATTCTTCCATTAAAAAAAATTAAGAACGTTTAAAGCCCATGATTGAGACTGTCAAATAGTCTTAACAAGTCTATATAAATTAGCATATAATTGACCACTTGGATCCAAAATATTTGCAATAAAAATGAGTAATACTTACCAAGTTAGTAGCTGTAGATCTACCTGCTATTAACACATGTTGACTATGTGAAATTTGAGATTGGACAAGAAAAGATTATATCATATAAAATAATATCAAATAATATGCCAAAATTGCACAGTATAAAATATGGGCCTATCGTTTTCAATAGAAGTTTTATCTCCTTTTTTGAAATTAGAACATAGTTTTGATTGAGAGATGAGGGAAAGTAGTGGATTGAAGGGCTAAGTTAAAAATAACAGAAAGCGAAAGAGAAAAAAGAAATAGACAATCTTTTAATAAAAATGCTGGAATGTCATCAGGACCTGCTGTAGATTTATTTTTAAATTTTTTAGTGCTTTTAGGATATTTTCTTCAGTAACAGTTGGAATTTTAAGTTACATGTAGCCTCTTTCTTAATCATATCATATGTAGCAGAAATATCAAATGATGATTGAACGTATTGGGCAAATGCGTCGACTACATTCTGCGTATTATTGAAAGAAAGGTTGCGGTAATTTCATTCAACTTGGTATACAAGGTGTGCTTCTCATGCTATTAAGACCGCAGTTGGTTATGTAGTACCATGATCGTCGCCGAGGGCGTTGCAGTCGTTTAAAATCAAATAAATTTTCCGTTTATTTTGCTTAATCTGTATTAGATGGCGCATAGTATACAATAATTGATACAGTTTTTATTTTGCTAATACCTGTACTACCGCATGAGAGATGGCGGTAGAAATGACGGATTGCTGTGACAAACCTACATAGTAGAAAGTAAAATATCGCCGGGGTGTTAGATCGAAATATATTTTATGCGTTTTATTAATCTTTGTTTTTGTTTTGACGACTATGATGTCTCAATTCTAGGCACCATATTATTGCATAGTAAAATGGCGGGCTCTTTGAATCGTACTTCTAAATTAAATTCAGATTTTCAGTTTGAACAAAACCAGTATTTAAAAGGCAAACGCAATTTTCTTTTTAGCAGAAATTGTGTTTGCCTTTTAAATATCGGTTTCGTGTTTTGGAAAATGTGTTAATGAAACATAATATAAATATTATTTATAGTAGTCGCTTTCCACTAAAGTTTCCGATTCAAGATTCGCTGAAGTGTAATTTTGCAAAAGTGATCCGAAGTCCGTCATTGGCTTAATGTGTATGTCCAGCTTTACATGCAACACTAAAAATACTAATTTTAAAAACTACAAAATACCTATTGAAAAATTAGGACTTACATAGTCATTTGTAAATTAATCAACAATCAAATCAACTGAAATATAAAATAACGTAATTGTATATATCAAAATCAACATAATTTTTTTTATTTTCAATGATTTCAATAGAAAGATATTCTAAATAAAAACATAATTTTACTTATGAAGAAATATGATAGATACTTGTACTTACGATTAATTCAAATAACTGATTCTGTGAATTAGCTAAAATAAACAGGATAAGATTCAAATATACGATAGTCGGATAGTCAATGAATATTGTTATTAAAGTTATTATAATATAATAAAACAATTAAAAAATCAACAAAATGACAAATTGTTTACGAGTGTGACAGCTGTTACACTAATTCGGAAGTGAGAGACTAGGTTTTTTTTAGTAATCTTCGGGGTAAGCTACCAGTTAGGAATATACAAGTTATTATTTTATATTAAAGTGATGCCTATAAAATTAATTACACATAGAACATGAAGTAACATATAATAAAATATCATTTACAATCATAATCTAATAGCTAAAACACAAAACATGTTAAATAGAATTACGATCGGCGACAGCCGCTAATAACCGATAGTCGTTCGAAAGGGGATATTGCATAGACAAAAATGTTGACGTATCAGCAATGCTAGTTTCAGACCAGAGACATGCAAGTTTCATTTAATCACCTTTTTTGAAGTGTTTGGAGCAAACAAATTATTCTCTGACCACTGCTAGTCTTGTCTTTCCCAAGAATTTCCAACCACTTTTCCAATATCTCTCCTTTAGGAAATCTAAAATAACGTATTTTTTGGAATTGAAACTAACTTACCTATGAAAAGTGATCCATTTAGGTTTAAAACGTTTTACGTTAGAACATCCCTCCACCACACAATATATTCACAAATGTTTTTTACGGAAGTACCAAATACAATTTGCACTTAATAAGAAAATATAGTAACTTCACTACACAAAGTATTAAAATATTCTATCGTAGTAATAGAAAGACGCAAAAAAATGCTTATAATAAAAGAAATCGCACTATAACTACAGAAAACTAAACAATAACCATTAAATGAATGATATTTCGGGTTAAAAATGGCAGCGCCCATTGTGATTTTGATGCGCAAACGTTCCTACTCCATGTCTCTGTTTCAGATCTGTGGTAATCAAGCTTCCTACATTCTTCCATCTGTCAGAAAATAGCTGAACCAAAATAATTTAGTTTATTTCCGACTCTTTCCTACTTAACTTTTGTGCAATGCCGCCGATCCAATTAAATTTTAATAAAAACTTTGATGCAGGACTTCTTAATTAATTGAAAATGTAGCCACTCTAAAGTATTAATATACAAACGTAGCTCGAATTGGGTTTAATATATTATTCCATATATTCAAAATATTTCCTACGTGTATATCGGTATTAATTTTTATTTTAGACCGTAAATATTTCGATTGAATAAGGTAGAGTATTTTACTTTTATCTTTGTATAAATGCCGCAGACGAGATTTCTGTTTGATATTCTTTATTATATCATGGAGGATTAGATGCATTTTTGTGAATAGTTCTAGGAGCGCTTTCTAAAAATGCAGAATTTACTTTATCCTAAAATTGAGTGCAAAGTTACGTTATATTATTAAAACTAGTCAATTATAACTAAAGCTGGCCGAGATCACCTGGCCGACAGAGCCGTCATATGACTCATATGCTTACATCATATCATAATACTTGAATAAGTACAATAAATGGAAATAAATTTTAACAATAATGTTACGTTTTATAAAACTCACCCTTTTAAGCAGATTTATGAAGTAGTTTGGTTGTCGTCATCACAAAGTTGGGAAGATCTATAGTATAATAGCATCAGGTATGTTTCTACAGCTGTCTCCGTCAGTGATGTTCGCTTTAGTGAAAAAATATGTTTGTATTTTGAAAATGACCGTTCGACATTTACGGATGTAATACAGGCATAAGTAAAACAATCTGTGAACTCACTTAACGAAGTTGTAGATGCACCATCACAAATTTGTCTTAATTTGCTAAAATCAGGATCTTTCTGTAATACACTCTCGAATTTTTTCACTAACGCGATTATTTTTGCGTCATTTATAGCCCGTAGCTGTGTATTTACGTCGTCCACTATTTGCAGCGATTGCACTAATGACAACGAACTATTTTGCAATTTTTCTATTGCGTCGTGTAGTCCTCTATAATTGTTATTAATAGTTTTTAAATCTGTTTCAAGGAAACGTCTTGAAAGCTTGTCTGGCTTTCCCTAATAGCTGCAGCCTCGTTAGAGTTGAACTGTAGTATCACAGCTTTTATTTGTTGAAAATATTCAGCATAATAAAAAGCCGCTTTCAACCACGTTCCTCAACGTGCAAGAATCGGCTCTGGTGGTTCAGGGATACCAGGACACTCTCTGTGAAATGCTCGAAGCCGTTTAGGAGATTTGAGAAATACTTTTTTTGTATTTGCTATTAATGCATCTACCTCCGGAAAACATTTTCGAATCGTTTCTGCCACAAGATGTAATGCATGCACTTTACACGTAACATGTAAAAACCTACAATTATCTCTTTGAAGAGGACGGCCTACCACGTGCATTGTCGCGGCACCATCAGTTACAAACATCAATACTTGACTTGTTGAAAGTTCAAATTTTAAGAATGTCTCCAACACCACACGCGTAATTATTTCGCCAGTCACGTAGTTAGTCTTTTACTAGCTAGTAAAAGTGGAAATGTTGGTTTAAGAGGGTCCAGTACACGTACTATAATATTTAAAATAGATTTTTTTTTACAATCTGTCGTCTCGTCAATACATAACCAGAGCCGTGTATTTTTTAATCCACATTTAATCCTATTTACAATGTCTTCACGAACAGCTGGAATATATCTACGTAACGATGTATGACTTTGTAAGTTCACCAGGGGATTGTATTTATTCCAAAACTCCCGAAATGGTTGTTTATCCAGTATTTGTAGCGGAATATTACAGGCTATTAACATTAACAATAAATCAAACATAAACTGAGTTGTCAAAGGCATGTCATATTTTTTATTTTGATGTTGCACGGTATTGATATGACGACGACAATCTGTTTTGTGCCAGCACATTAAGTCTTGATTGCAAACTTTACAAATTATTTTGCATCCGTCATAGAATAAATCCGGAAATTCACCGATAAGTTTATTCACTGTGTCCGCGTACGGTCGTTTTTTACCCTTTGGCGCGTTTGACATTATGTATTATTTATAGGTACAACCTCACGCATTAACCTTTCAAATAAGACTGCAGCGTAAATCACTTCTAAATCGGCACGTGTGACGCCAGCGTAAGACCGTGGCTGTATTCCAGCCACCTCGGCCAGCCTTAATTATAACCAGTCTATATTGCAAAGATCATCATGTAATCTATTAAAATCGGCTTTTTAAAAATTGATTAATGGGACATTCTTATCTACGGATTTACTATGATCAAATTTTGAAATGAAACATAAATCCAAAGGAGGATGGTGAGGGCCCTAAGGAAGTAAGTAGATCGCGGATCGATTAGCCAAGATCGGTGACCTTTTTAGAGCAAGATCAAAAGTCTATAAATTGAATTTAATACATAATTGTATTGATTAAAGCCCAGAAACTCACATAAATTAATAAGTGAACTAATATGTCTATTAGAAATTTTACAAATAGATAAATAAGTTGTATAATTTGGAATACGAAACACTTAATACAATTAATTTATCTTCATTAAGAAAGTGACAATGTGCTGTTAACGTATCAAACAAAGATTCATATGTTGCAGCATTAATATTTGTATGTGCAATACAAAAACACATAAACGGAATAAAATAGACTAATTTTAATTAAAATTATGTCGATATCAAGAAATAATTACAAACTACACTAAGACCTAGCGAAACGGCTGAATATGATTTATAGGCCAGTAAAACACCTTCACCTTTGATCATGTTTGTCAGGTCAAAATTACGATCTTTGCTACAAACAAAATAATTACTGGGAAAACGTTCAGTCAAACACGCTACCATCTAGTCTAGTTTCAGTTAACGTAATTAATTATAATTAATATGTTAAGAAGTTATTGATGCATTAAACAACTCATGTGTTTTAGATTTTAATCCACGAATATTTTGATGGTAGAAGTGAAAGGGTTTGTTTTATGTATTAGTAATAATACTATAGATCTATTAAATTTCATTAATTGTGAATAAGAAATCAATTATTTTCTAAAAACTAATTTATTTTATAAACTAGGCCAGTCTAAGTTAATTTTTGTTCGACTTTTATGCAGTATCCACTGTAACGGTCTGTTTTCTGAAATGGACAATTTGGATCACGTTCGTTGTAAATTAAATAAAATGGCGCAATTCGTACCTTAAATTCCAGATTTGATTAGAATAATTTTGTTAAACATTGTTGTATAACCCCTGTGGCGTAGCGCTACTGAGTAAGGTGTGTTTCAAATGTGTGCGCTCGCAGATCGTACGATATTTTTTGAATAGTGTTGTGTGCGCGAAGAACAGACAACGCTGAGCCGCGGTCCAAGGTGGACTAATTGCATTGTTGAGATACGTGTTGCCATACCTTGTTTTACGTTGGAGACAATGCTGAGCCCCGAGAAGGAGAAGACGGCCGGTATGATAAAAGTTTAAAAAGTATGAGTTGAGTTTGATGAAGAGAAGACAATATTGCTGGGCACAGGAGATACAAGTGTGATGTCTGGGTGCGATAGCAGTTTGGTGAGCCAAAGAATGGTTTAATTCTGCAGAGTAATGGAGTAAGGAATGAACACATGTTCCGGTACGGTTATCTTTGATCAAGTATTAAAAGTAGATACCTAGCAACGAGAATAAGCATGACTGTGTTAGCTGGACGTGCCCGCTGGCGTAATGCAAACTATCTGACTTGCATTGATTTGCCCATCTGTCCGTTTCCTGAACTTTATATGTAAAGACTCTTTGACTATTTTTAATATTATCGATACATTTGATGAGAAACTATTTAAATTAAGTACACGTTTTTCCTCTTTTTAGCGTTACTAGTGGTTTTAATTTGTCGAAACTTTGCTAAAAACAATTTAAAAAGGGTGACGCCTAACAAAACCGTATATAAAAATTTGACAATTTTTCATTAGTTTAGTTTGACGACTGGCAATATTGTTTTTTAGTATATCTTTAGTTTTAAGTTCTTTAGAAATCTGTCTGGTCAATTACTCGCTGCCCCGCCCGGAGAAGAGGGTCCAAATGTCATGCTAATTTTGAATACATGTATTTGTTTATACATTTTGTTTTATTCCAGTAAATAACTTGTGACTTGTTAAATTAAATAATCGGGCATGACAACGCCTTGTTACACCACAATAAAACAATTACAAAAATTTTAATCGAATTTTTTATTTCAGAAATTTCAATTTTACTTATAAAATAATTGTTGCTAGTTGTAAAAACTTTGTGATTTTGATTAACAAAACCATTGAGATAAAAACTGTACGTTCATAAAATTAATCCAACGAAAGCAAAGAATGTTTCTTTTGCTTCGTTTACCCACGTCATCTATTCTTAGAACTAAGTTTCCGCTTACATTAAGTTAAGGGAGGATATGCTAACCTAACTAAAATTTACGAGCAAAAATAAACCATGATATTGTGCCTTATTTCTATGCTGTCTTGAATTTGTCTTTTATATAAAAATTTGCGGCAGTGCAGAAAGAGACACTTGAATTATTGCTCAACTTTTTTTTTATAATGATTTACACACTTCTTCGTGAGAATTTCAGACAGGAAGAATCCAATTTCTTATTTATTGTTCATGTTGTTTTTTTAATGGTAATATATTTCATCTAAATTTTGTTACTTAATAAAAATGAATGTTTATTAAAACAGGTATACAAAAAATAACCAACACCGCAGACATATTTTTGGTAATCGATATGGAACTATATTTATTTGAGACTCATAGCCATGAATCATATGCTTATAATTAAAAATAAGATGTTCGTTGTTTCTAATAGGGGTTGTTATATTAATACTAATTATTCCACCATTGTTTTTAGTTGTTGGGTTGGCAGTAAACAATATGGTACTATTTACAAGAATTTTAGGATTCTATCGCATTTGCTCGAAATGTTAGTATATTCTGAAGGCCAAAAAAAGATTTTTTTCATTGCTGCAAATTTATATAAAAGTACAGGGTGTCAGAAAGTAAAAAACGTATTAGGTTAATAATTCCCTTCTATGATATTAAGATAGTAAAAAAAGTATTGCATAAATCTGTTTTATTTTGCATAGTGTTTATTTACATGGTGTGTTGGTTTTCCACATAACTCTTTTAACTTTGGATTAAAAATGCTTTGACTGACTGGTTGTATCACATTTTACAGTAACACGTAATTTTAATCTGGTCATTTGTTTTAATATCTTAATACCATCTCTAAAATAACAAACTGAAATTGTTGAATAAATCCAAGAGGAACCCTAGAGCTTTTATTCAACAGAAAATGTCTATTGATTACGAGACATTGACAGCAAAAGAAATCGCCAATAAATGTTTGGGATGATGTAATTATTGATCGTGTTAAAGGCCTTTGACTGTCCCTTGAATAGTGAGACATTACAATTTTTAAGATATGCGTTGTCTATTTTACTTTAAGATATCCCGCATGTAGTTCGTGAAGGAATTTATTTCCAAAATGATGGAACTCATTACATGATGAAGTAAGAAACTATTTAAATAATTGATGTCAAAATAAATATATTGGTAGAGACGGATTGATTTATTGGCCATTGACATCGCCTTATTTAACCATTAATGGATTTCTTCTTATAAGGTTATGATAAAAATAAGGTGTAACCAGATAAACTTACAACAAAAGAAATAATTTGGAAGGCATTTCGTAGTAGAATATCATTTATATTAAATAATGAAATGCGTACAAATCGAAAGATTTAATAAATTCATAGAAGGAGGTGGACATTTAATATAAAATTTAGTTTTTCTTCCCTATTAGCCTTTTATTGAGGTTACTTAAATCTTATTTTATATTTCAGTGATTTTTCTTATAAATTGCTATTTCTAAAGGTAAATATTGATGTTTCTGGTCATTGTACTGATTTTTTCTAGTTGTTTTATTATTTTTAATTTGTTTATTATTGTAGTTTTCCACTCTTATGCAACTGTTCTGTGATTTTAAAACATTAAAACGTGATATTTTTCCTTTTTATTTTCTGGTATTGAGCAAAATTTGTACTATTTGTATTGGAATTGACCGCTAATTAACTTTTTTAATTGACAGTTGCTGATGAGATGTTATTTGTGCCAATTTAATAGCAACTGTTGATCCAAAACAATATTGGAAAGGTCGACTTTATATTAGATTGTGCTGATAGCTCTCGTCATATTTCGGCCACCAAAATGACTATTAAATATTTAATAATAAACCTCACACACTCTATACTCGGGGAAAGGTTTAGTTTATGATCAACTCGTATGTCACAACAATACAGAGTGTGCCATAAGCACGTATTTTTTAAATTTTAAAATTTAAAAATTTTAAAACCGTGAGTCAACATCGAAAGTACACTACCTAAAATTTGTTAAAAAATAACTATAATTCAATTTACCGTTGGGACTGTGGAAAAATGATCATATTTCAACACAAAACAAACTGTTGAATCCCAGATCACCCCTATATATTTGAAAATAACTCATCGACGTAATAATAATGACAATTACTAAGTTTACTTGTGTCTGCGAAGATGAAATCTCTAATATAATAATCATGAGCATCAAATCACAGGCATACGGAATGGCTGGTATTAACACAACACTAATCAACTTACCTTTCTCTACTTTTCTCGTACCATTCATAACAGACATAATAAATTTTTTCAATAAAAATTCAGTAGTTCCTAACGATTGGAAAGAAGAGCGTATTATGATGCCTATGTCTATAATAGATTCTTCAATTGAACTTAAAAATTTACGCCTCATAACGATTCTTCCAACATTTTCATTCAAAAATATTAGAAAGAATCATGAATTATTAGTTGTGAAACCACCTTGCTGTTAATGACACTCTGCCTAGACACAGTCTGGTTTTAGGTCTGGTTATAGTTATGGCACTGCCTTTCTAGGCATAACCGATGATGTAATGACAATGACAGAAATTGATAACAAACACTATAGAGTTCTAATTCTACTTGATTACTACAGTAAAGCTTTCGTAATGTACCATGAAATCTTGCTTGAAATTCTTCATTATATCGGGTTAAGTTATTCAGCAAAAAATTTAATTAGAGATTATACCACATCGGTCTCAGGAAGTGATACTACAAGGGAAAACGTCAGATAGCTGCAATATTACCAGAGGTATTCCACAAGGGTCAATATTGGGACCACTTTTTTATACAATTTATACGCAAAATTTTCCTCTAATTTGAACACACGTAAAGTTCAGGTATACGCTGGTAATAGGAATGCATGTGCTGAAATAAATAAGGATATCTAAGATCTGGTTAAAGATTAAGGTTGACATACACCTGGCGCTCCTTGTCTGTGACCGTAGATCGATAACATGATATACTTTGTCGTTTTCGGTGTCTAGATACTTAAGTTGAGCGTTTTGTTGTGGGTGGAATATTTTAAATTATGTATTATTATGTATTTTAAATTATGTACTGTAACGAAAAAGTTAATTAATTTTAGTGTCAATTATAATTAATTTTATTCTCTAAGGGCTCTAGAAGAATAGCAGATGTTTTGTCTGAATTTCGTTCTTTTAATTTAATATATTAACATTTGATTGCAATCCAAGTAAAAGTTTTATTTAAAAAACCCAAAAAAACTGTTATTGTTATTGTTATTACTCAACAATAAATAAAGACGCCATTATTATTATTAATGCTTATTGGAAATTATTATTATTAATATATTAACATATTTTGATTTTTGGAATGCCATTCTTAGAGATGTGCAATGAATATTGGTACTTTAGATGCAAGCAGAACTTCTTGGTTCCCGAATTAAGAAGTGAAACTTACTGGCTAAAGAAATAAAGATTACGACTTTTAGAAAAAGAAATGCTATCTATTTTGTATAAATATTTGGTATTTTTCATCCTCACTGTAAACCATTTTGATTATTTTATTAAAAAATGTCACTTATCAAACATAATAGTTGTCATTTTCATAGCTCACTTTAATAATGTTAACTTTTCCATATTTACAGTAACTAGTTTAATTAAGATAATCGACGTTTAATAACTCAAAAACGGTATATGGTAGAGGTAACATATGGTATATTTTTGAAATCAGGAACAAAGGATCATTCCAAAAATTTAATAACATACCGGGAATCCCATTTAAAAAAAAATATATTATTTTTTTGTATTCCCTGAAATCTGCACGTTACTGTACTTTTGATAGCATTTTAACAAAAATTCAGTCATAAACACAAAACTTTTATTTAAAACTTTTTTTCTACAGGCAATAATAACGATGATAAGGGGTGGGTAATTTATAATGAATAACTCTGTACATTACAAAAACATATTTTATTGTAACATGAAATTGAGTTTATTATAATGCCAAAATGGTTTCTTCAATTTAGGGTGGAAACCCTTTGGATATCGGCTACTTTAAATAGGTTCCTTATCTCATTCTCATAGGTTTTAAAAAATAGGAAATCGGCCCTTAAACGGGGAAAAATGATTTCCATATTTCTCAAAAGGCTATAAGAATCACATTAAAGAAATTATTTCCTTTCCACTAAAAATAAATTTGCAATTTAATTAACTTATTTTTTGTAACGCCATATCCTAAAATGACATTTACTGGACAGTTTCATGAATCAAAACAATGTCATTACTGACAAGTGAAAAATTTAGAAACAAGTGTGAAATAAAGAAATTTTATTTCACAGTATGAAAGAAAACTTAATAGTCAACAGACAACAAATTAAAGTTCTTACATCAAACATTTATTAATTATTAACAAATTTCATGAACAATTTTATTCATAATTTAACGAAACATTTATATGAATAGTACTGTTACTAACATTATTTATATTTATTCCTGGAATTATAGGTTCAGATGTGCGAAAAATATTGACGATTTATATTAATATGGTGGTTGGTCTGATTTTCACCAACGACAACATCGGCAGACATAGTCATTTCTGTAGTATTGTTTGAAAATATCTGTTTTGAAATTTCCTTTTTATTCTGGATGCTATCTTCTATATATCCCTCAGCAACTGTTGAGGATTTCCATCTCCCATGACGTTTTAAGGTAAGAATATAAACTCCAGAACCAGCTAATAGTGATGCTGAAAATCTCCTAAAGCTGCGACCCGTATATTGCTCAGGATTAGATATTGTGCCGTTTTCATCTATGTTTTAATTATTTTTTTCTTACTTAATAAATATTGCTTTATAATAATCATAATTATCATTTACTTTAGTTTCTTATTTGTATCTTTTGCTCTTAAAATACCTGCTTTTTATTTCATACAGTTTTTGCGTACTCGTATTTATAAGCCGTCACAATGAGGTGGCTTTTCGCGACTATTCCCAGAAATCATAGTGACATGGGTCTTGTCAGTAATTAATGTGACGTACGCCATAAAAATCTAAAAACGCCCCTAATTGTTAATATTCGCGCGATTATAGTGTTTATTACTATTTTAACTAATCTCTAACTTTGTGTGTATCATTGGAGGTG
This sequence comes from Rhamnusium bicolor, assembly GCA_029963845.1. Lineage (NCBI taxonomy): Eukaryota > Metazoa > Arthropoda > Insecta > Coleoptera > Cerambycidae > Rhamnusium > Rhamnusium bicolor. The sequence goes on from JANEYF010001077.1 coordinate 16,162, forward strand.
TGAATTTAGCATTTAAACCCTGTTAAATAATTAAATAACTAGTGTGGACTTCTTTCCGTGTCTGCTTTCTCGAACCAGAAATTGTTATTCCCCAAGATTAGAGGGCCCTCTCCAACGTGGAAGACTGGGAGCTGCATAATCTACAGGGTAAGTCGCTCTTTCTCGCCATCTCATTGCATATAGGAAAAATTACGAGTACAGTTCATTTATCTCTCGCGAGCTTATAAAACTAAACTTTCATGTTTTTGTTTTGAACCCACCCAAAGAAAAAATAGATATGTTAAGGTATTTAGCTATAATAATTGGTATTTTTGAAAATGTATTAATACCAACTCGTTGGACCGTACATTTTTCTCCTCGATATTGAAGAAAAACCCCTTTGTGATTCACATGAGTAGGGCGAATAGCTGCATATTTATCATAAATATTTAGTGGATTTATTCCATTGACAGGCTCACCAATTACCGTAGAAGTTCTTTCAATGTGGGTCTTCCAATCAGATACTTTAGCAACCAGCATGCAGTATTTTCTCACAATGTCATCAATAGTCATATTTTAGAGTTACAACATTAAAAACTTTTCATCTGGTGCTTCTAGTAAAAAACGTTCGACATCTGCTCTGTCAAAAACTTTAGATTTCTTAGCCCTATACCCAGTGAACTGTCTTTTCAGAAAAGCTTTTACTTTTTAATAATTGGATACATCTACATATTACATTCTGCTTTTAGCATCGAAAATTTGGACCAGAGACTTGAACATTTTAAAATTTTTGCTTTTTCAGATAGATAAGTCAAAAGAACAGACTCAGATATGTTACTCACAGTTTTCTGCTTACACCAGTGCATAAATAAATCATATTCTTTTTCGTACAATTTTCTAGAGTTCGCTAGTAATAAATCTAAAGTTACAGCAATTGCTTCCTCCCTGATTTCCGGAGTAGTATCAGGAATAAAATTTTCCCAACAGTCACTCATTTTGTTCCAAATAATAATTATTGTAAAGTAGAATGTGTCAAATGCGACGTTTAAATCGTTCAATATTTAGTTGTTTTATTATTGGTTTCTATGGAAACAGCAATAGAATTTATTTATTGACAAGGTAATTTTGTCAATTTGCCGTATTTTTACAAAATTATATTGTTTTCTAATTTCGAATGGCGAACCAAAAAATTTTGTATATAACTCGAGACTAAAATGTATTATTTTACTCGTGTGGTTTATAGCACTTGCCTTCGCTCGTACTATAAACGCCCCACTTGCAAAAAAAACACCATTTTAACAACTTTTTATATAAAATACTATTACAGCGATGCATCCTATTAATAAACATTTTTACGAATTTAGTACTAAAGCACAAAGCAAGGTATGCAAGGTTGCATCAATATGGGGTGTATATTTTATAATTACATACAATGAGGTGCTTGCTTGGTTACTTTTTCCAGAAATGTTAGCGCATTTCTGGAAAATGTAACCAAGCAACCTCATTGTACGTAATTATAAAATATGCACCCCATGTTGATGAAACACGAATTTTCACTTTGGTCGATTAGTCAAATCTAATGCCCACATGGAATTACTACTTTGGTTTAGTAGTACATACAATGAAGTTTCTAATAGGAAGTTAGATAAATTTACCTTGTGTGTATTTATAGATTTTAGCTTTAAGCTCTTACAATTAAAAAATAATAATGCTTAACCTCTTCGAGGTGGGAACAACGACGAAAAATTTTTTTTTAATCTTTCTTCTTATGTACCGATCGATGCAAAATTATACGGTACATAGACATGTAATGAGAGCATGAAAAAGTTTTACAGAAACTTAGAACTCTGCGAAATCTCAACCTTAATTAAAACTTATAAAACTGTTCGGCGAACCACATGATTACATGTAAAAAATCACTAATTTTTTTCAGTGATGTTCGACATGCGGTATTGCGAAGTATTCTCTTCAACATCAATCAAACATTTTTTCTCTAACGTTGCTAAAAAAAAAATAAATAAATTTCCCTATTAAGAACACAAGTTCACTGAATTCTTTCAAACTTCCTTTATGCTTTTACATTGTGTTAAATAAAAGTTTGGCATATTTCCAATAAAAACCTTATTAACTTAAATTACTTGGGATACTTAAGTTCTTAAAAGTTTGGTGGATCCTAATAAACTCCTATGTGTCAGGTTTTGCATGCCACTTCATTTTCAAATGCAACAAAAAATGTCAGTACCATAATGACATGTTTATCTTAATATAGTATACAATATAATATAATAGAATAGAATGGGAATTTATTCAGCATAATTTATTTACATTCCTAACAGTTTTTTACAAAATTATTTAAATTAATGCTCTAGCGCCTATGTACAATTTTGTAACATTTTTACCAAACAGTTTTAAATTTGAGCAATTCTTAATTTCAGTTGGTAAAGCATTGTACAGCCTTAATCCATCACTGAAAAGCGATTTTTTTAAAATCGATAATTTTGTATGATCTATATTATAATTTTCAGCAGATCTAACAGGATAATGGTGCAATTCAGATCTCTTAACTAAAAATGTATTAAGGTAACTAGATACAAGATTTTTATCCATTTTATAGATCAAAATTAAATTTGCGCTTTCAATGGTTTGCTCCACTGAAATCCAACCAAGTCGATTTGATATATCATTAATGGATGTGTACCCATCACAATTTAATATAACATGCATGCCTCTATTATGTAACACTTGTAATCTATTAATGTCCTGTTTATTACATGACAATAATAATGAAAAATAATGATAATTAAAGTGTGGGTAAATGAAAGTATTGTATATAATTAACTTTGACCATTGTGTTAAATCATTCGATTTCGAAATTCTTTGTAAGAATGAGACCTTTTTGTCAGTTTTTTTACATACATAATCAACATGTTGTGCAAACGTTAATTGGGGATCTAAAATAATTCCTAGGTATTTCTTTTATAAAATCGATTTTCGTGTTATTAATTTGCAGAATATGTTGATTATCCATATATTTTTGGCAATTGACTTTAGTCCCAAGAACCATACATTTAGTTATATCACTATTTAATTTTAGTTTATTTCACATAACCATTTATATAGTATACTAAGCTCTCTATTCATAATATTCGTGATTTCCGTATGATTTTTTCCAGAAACAGAAATTAATGTATCATTCACAAAAAGATTTACACATGAATTCTTCAGAAAATAATTTATGTCATTCCCATATTTAATAAATAAGAGTAGTCCCAAAACACTACCCTGAGGCACCCTATATAAACTGGGAATTTCACTAGATGTATTATTGTTTACTTTAGTTTTATAGTACCTATCTGCCAAATAATTTTCAATCCATGTTAAAGCTGTCATCGTTACACCATAGTCACTTAACTTTCTAACTAACCTACCGCGATCAATAGTTTCAAACGCCCGCTTTAAGTCAACAAATACACTTAAAACTACACTGTCGTCAGTCATCTCCTTTCTCCAGTTGCATACACCAATTGGAGACTTCTTTCACATGATTGTCTTTATCTAAACCCTGATTGAACACTATATATAAACTTGTTTCTTTCAAAGTACTCTCGCAATTGCTCGGTCATCACAATTTCTAATATTTTATCAACTATCGAAATTAAATTTATTGATCTATATTCACTTGCCTGACTTGGATTACGAATTTTTGGGACTGGAACTATGACACTTATTTTTAATTTCGTTGGTATTTGTCCTGTTTTCAAAGATGTATTTACTAAATTTAACAGTGGATATCCTACACAGTCAAATATTTCTTTTAACAATTTAATATTTACAGGTCATCAGCCGTATATTTATTATTTAAACTAAAAATAATATTCCGTAATTTGTTCAAACTTATTGTATTAAGTTCAAATAGCTGTGCTGTTTCTGTGACTTCATTTTGGATATCTTCATCTTCAGACATATCTTCAATACTATTTGTAATACCTTCAATACTATCAGCATTAAATTTGTTAAAATTTTCTTCAATGTGTCCGTGTCATTTTCAAAGAGAATGTTATTTATTTCAAAATTGGCTTTTTTACTACTTCCTAGCAAAGTTTATATTGTCTGCCACATCTTCATACCGTCTCCGTTACACAACTATTTTTCTTCAAATATCTTTTTTTTGATTATTTCCAAAACTTTGTTTCTTTTTTGTTTATAATCTGTCCAATCTTCATCAAGCTTTATCAACTGATATTTTGTATATGCCTTATCACGTTCATTTTGAGCACATTTGGTTTTACCATTATACCAATTTCTTCCTTTATACACAGTTTCATTTTTCACAGGGGTTATTTTAATCACTGAGGATGAAATGTTATCAAGAAAACTATTATACAACGTATTGACATAAGTACAATCAAGTACAATCATACTTTCAGTCAGGGGCGTGCGGTGAGTTTTGATACAGGGGAAGCAGTTTGTGATATAGGGTGATGGGTAGTGCGAAGCCCCGAGCGAAGCGAGGCAAAATTTTTGTTAAGAAAAGGGGCACGGCTTCCGTATACTCATTTTAAAGCAAATGTCGAAAGCCGCAAAGTTATGATATCTAGAAAAAAAGTACACTTGTAGGACCGCCACTCCTCAATAAACATAAAACATAAAAACACCACAAAAATTAGACAACCCCCGATTCCAAAGCCGAAGCTGCACGGGCGAGGGTTACACTTATGAAAAAAGTAGTAACATGCACCTGCACATACCTACCTATTTATAATGTAGTTTAATCCGCCTCTCCTTTTTTGGGAAGTCGGAAATAACTTCGTCGTAAAAAAGTTTGAATTTTGAGACATCTCCTTCACAAAGTCACATTCTATTGTCAACAGGGACAATTTTGAAAGCCGCTCTTCACTGGTTGATTTTCTTGGGAAAGATTTTATTCTTTTTAAGGTCGAAAAACTGCTTTCAACCGAAGCACTAGTTGCAGGTATCGTCAACACTAACTCACACAATTTCAACACTTCAGAGTAGGCCTGATCCAAACTATTTTCTTTTATAAAGATAATCAGTTCGTTGGCGTTATGTTTCTGACTAATATCTTCTGTAGCATAAATAACTGAAAGTTCCGATCGCAACCCAACTACATCAAAAAAATTTGCGTAGTTATCACTCAATGACTGAAGTGCGGTTTGTGGAAACTGTTTATTTTTAAATTCATTAAAATTACACAATTCTAAAAATTGTATAGCACTAAAATTTTTAAATCTATTATTTAGTTACCCAGTGATATTGTCCAAAATTTCGATAAAAAGTCTTCGATATGAAGTTCTACGATCCACTATAAATTCAGTTCGTATTCTTTTTCTTTGCGGCTCTAAATTGTCTTTACTAGTTTTTTCCCAGAACTTTTCAAATTTATTTCTTTTGTTACAAATCAAATTTTTGAATTTCTTCAATTTTCTTTACACAAAATCCAACGTCATTTGATTTAGTTTGCAAAATATTGAATAAATTGTCAGTAAATGGGAATATTTCGGAGAAAATATTTAACAAAAAATTAAAATCAGTAACTTTTCAAGGAATCTAAGTAACCTCTGGCTACATTCAAAGTCTCAGTGTCCCAATCATCTTTGCTTTGTAAAATATTTTCAAAGAAATCAATTAGAGGCGGTCGATATTCAGATACAGCTTGTACTAGCCTCCCATTGTAATTCCATCGTGTTGGAGCAACTCTGGGTAGTCACTTCTGTACAAATCTAAAGCTCGTGTCCGTTTTGATGATTTTGAAAAAAATACAGCCATTCCACTAATACTTGAAAAAAATACTTTGCACTCTTTAAGACACGCTGCAGATTGAGCAAGAACTAAATTTAATCGATGCGCAAAACAATGTACAAATATTGCATTCTGAAAAGTCTCTTTTACTTTAGCCTGCAGGCTCCCCAATTCACCAGCCATTACAGCGGCCCCATCATAACTTTGGGCGATAAGTTTAGCACCACACTGTAGATTATCGACTATCTGACAAACTATAGCATATAAAGCTGCGGCCGTTCTTTTCGTTGTTACGTCTAAAAATCCTAAAAAGCGCTCTTGGACTTTCCCATTTGGATTTATGTATCGTACTACGATTGACAACTGACTAATATTCGTAATATCGGTTGTTTCATCTAACATAATTGCAACAAAAAGGAGCTTTTTTTATTTCTTGCTTGATCTTTTCTAAAACAATATTGCTTATCTACTGAATCAAATCATTTTGAATATGATTTGATGTACCGCGAAATACCGTGGAGTGTTCCAGATGGTTACTTAAAATTGTATCGTATTTTGCTAATAAATCAACTAAATTGATGAAATTACCCCTATTAGCAACCTCCGAGATTCAGTATGACCTCTAAAACTAAGTTCATTTTCGCCGAGAAAACAAACAATATCAATAAGTCTTTTTAACACTTCTCGATTTTTTTTTACAAGTTCATTATGCTTAAGGTCACTTTCTTTCAACTGCTGATCTAATGAATGCTCGATTCGTGATTTTTCAAATGTTTTTTCTTTTAGCACCGCTCGCAAATGAGTATCACACTTACCATGCCTCTTTGTCACTTTGTGAATGTTGTTTAAATCTGAAAAGCCATTTTTATTCCAAACACCTTTTTCATTTGTGAAAAGTACAAATGGCCAACAAAACAATTTAAAACAAATTTTCACAACCCGTTAACCACTGATTAGTACTGTACATTTCAATATTAAAGTACCTATAGCATGATTTAACTTTCGTTTTTAAAAGTTTTAAATCAAGTGTTGGTCTCTCGTTTCTAATAATATCCAGTTTATCTTGAAACGAATATGTTGAAAATCCCTTTTTCAACAAATTGCACACCACACAAACGCAAATAATATTTTCCACAGTGTTAGGACCAGCTTCCATATTAAATAAGCATATCTAAAACTGCTTATATGCGCACTAATGTTCAACGTTTTAAAAATCAATTGTCCCCGCACCACAGGTTTAGAAACACCAAAAAAGTTTTTACAAATTTAGTACAAAAGCTGAGAATAATACTAGGAAGATTAATATTAAGTATAATATTAAAATCGATATTAAAATCGAGATTAAAATCTATAAAACAAGACGCATTACTATGCTATACTGTTCAGATATCAAGATTATGAAGTGGGGATGTCATACATTTCAAGAAGTTGCTTATATCGGTCGCGCGAGTTCGTGTTGGCTCGATTTAATCGAGTGTGTCACGTTACGGTTTTAGCGTGCAACATTGTCTCAGCTGATGAAATGCAGGGCCGTGTCTATTGAAATTGGGTAAAAGTAAATTTTAATGATTAATATATGTGATAAATAATAATTAGGTTCTAATTATGTGTTTTTTTTTAATAATCCCAAGGGAAGCACTGCTTCCCTTGCTTCCATGGACCGACCGCCCCTGCTTCCAGTTTTTATCTATTAAATCACTCTTTATTTTGTCAATATTTTCTTTATTAAAATTTCTAAAACAAATAATTTCTTTATTAGTATTAACAACAATATCTAACTTTGTACCAATTATAAGATGATCTGATATGTTTGGATGGATCAAAGGCAAAGGTTCTAAATTATACATATTTGTTATAATAAGATCTATCATTGTAGATGAGGTATTTGTAATCCTAGTGTTTCATTATTTGTTTGTACCCAGAATCTTGTATCATATGTTTAACTTTCTTGTAATATAATTTTCCTTGTTTTTAAAATTAACATTAAAATCTCCCATTATCAAAACATTATTGTTACATATGTCTTCATTTTCAATTTTTTTCAAAAAAAAAAAAAATACATATATATATATATATATATATATATATATATATATATATATATATATATATATATATATATATATAAATATATATATATCTCAAAATTTACATAAGATATGAAAGTCTGCAGTTTTAAAGTGCTTATTCACATGGGGGATTTGTCCGACAGATCTCTCCGATAGACAGATCCATCGTCAGCTACATGTATGCGTATCTTTCTGTAGACTGATCCGTTACTGCTACACATTCACGAACAAATTTCAACAGATCTGCTGGCGGCATTTCTATTTCATTCAGTTCTACTGATTCCCGTGTTGTAAAAAATTATCGAATCACATGTACGTATGCACTTCGAAGATCAAAAAAAAAAATGAGGCATGCAAGTTTATGTCCGGTGAACAAATCCGTTGAAACATGCGGATCTGTTAGGTGCGCTGTCGGTGCTCGTCATCTTCGACCGCGGACGGCGAGCAAGACATGGACGCTGAGTGCGGATACATACTTGCAGATTTGTACGATGAATATAGTCCGTCGGATATACTTGCATGTGAATAGGCCCCTTTAGCAAACAATTGTATCATGCAATATTCAATTTTAATACAGATAACTCTTACAGTGCCATTGGTGTAAATATTTGCATAATGTAAAGCTAAATAATATAATAGGTACTAAAAAGTACAATTATCATTCTTGTCTCACTTATCATTTAACAGAAATCCAAAAATTTGCCCATGCCATAGAGAACAATTAAACAGAACTTTTCTTAGCTAAGGAGTTTCGTATCCACAATCTCTTAATGTAGTTTTATTAGTCGGTTTGGATAAAATAAAATTGTTTTCAATTTTTAATTTTTTTAATTTTAACTTTTTAATTTAAATTTTTTCAATTTTTAAATTATTGTTATCTATAAAATAAAAAAAAGAGTCATACTCTGTGTTTAAATGTTTTATATCTTTATTTATTTGAATTTATACATAATTTATGTTATATGTTGTAGTCGTGAAGAAGACAATAAATTTTGTGGAAACGTCGACTAAATGAGAATTTGAGGTTTTCTTTACTAATTTTATCCAAACCGACTAATAAAACTACATTAAGAATTTTTCTTATTCGATTTAACGCCGATATAAAGAAAGACATTATGATTAAAGAAAAAGACTGGTGATGGATGATACTAATGCATTAACGAATTTCAAGAGGCTAAATGCCAAAATGTAATACCACTAATACAGAAAACTCTTAAATTGTAATAAGTTTTGGTCCTATATTAATGGTAAATAACGAGTAACCAATATATTAAATGCAATGGTGGAGAATAAATCTCCTGTAGACAATCAGAATAACATTGAATGTATTTGCTGTTTTTTTTTTAATCTTATTCTCATACGCATTTACAAGCGGGCGTCATCAACTATGAAGGCTACCGAGTCAACAGAAACCTACTAAATAATTTGTTCTTCAAAAAGTATTGCAGGCTATAAAACGAATTAAACTCAAATTTACCCTGGACCTAATGGTATCCCTGCCTTTGTATTAACAGACTGTTCAGACGCATACGCCTTTTAGCTCCTTATTTTATTTAACCTTCCCTTGAAAGTAATACGTTCCCAAATATATGGAAGTACTGGAAAGTTTGCCCTGTTTATAAAAAAGGAATGAAGCTGAAAACAAAAACTTCGAACCAATAACAATCGGACACAATTTATTCAAGATGAATTTTAGGCACGTAAAAATGTCTTATCACCTCTCTGCAAAATGTTCTTATGAGAGGTCGCTCTTCTATGAATCCATTCGACAGATTTGACTATAATAAGTTTTTTGTAAACTCATCTTCAATGATTTAATAACTTTTCATTTCTTATCTTACTAATACATTACAGTATGTATCTTATAGTGGTTATGCCTATTGAATACAATGATCCCTCTGGAGACCCTCAGGGGTCTATACTGGGCCTCCTTTTCTTAATATGTAATATGTGAATGACACTGTTCTGTGTTTTTTCTTTAACAGACAATCTAGATTATATATTCAAGGATTGAAAACATAGATAACTGCGTTAAGCCCCAAGTACATCTTTTAAAAATTATAAACAACTCAGTTATAAATGTCTCAAAATATAATATAATGACGTACACACGAAACAGTCTGCAGTCATATGTGTTTATCATATAACCACCCAAATACTGACTAGAAAAATTACATTTAACGACTTTTTATAAAGAACTCTCTTTTTGGGTCATTTATAGAACATAGAGACAGATATATACAAAATTCTAGGTATTTGTATTAATAAAGATTGAGTATGCTCTATTTATTTCAAATCCGTATCACAGTGTACAGCTACGTTTAATTTATATGAGGCGATTTTCTAAAATTTTCGTCCTTTACATTAGTCGGTATCTATTCTACGATAGACTTCTTAAAGATTTTCTAAACAGTTTTTCCCTGTCGAAGTCAATACTGTCAGGTAAATTCGACTGCATAGAATGAATCAGCTAGGTATTTAAATTCTCGTATCCCCGGTTCACATCTACACAAAAGCTGTGCTTTTATTTATCAGTTTCGACGTGTACAAAATGTTCTGAAATATTCTCGACTATGACTTGTGAAGTCACAGTAATAGTCACAAATGACTAATATATTTTTCAATAAAATAAAAAATTTCCGTTAATTCTCTTAACGGATACGACACTACATTTTGTTTTTTCCTTCCTCTTTCTTTTTATTTTTAAGTAATATGTAATTCAAAATTCGTCATGTGTAATGTGATATACATATGTGTTATTATGTATATTAATTCAGAATCTATCATTGAATTGCTGTTAGTTGGGTGTATAAAATAAAATAGAACAAAACAAAAATAATGAAAATACTGAAAATATTTGCAGTAATGCACTAAATTATCCCAAACAGGCAAAAATGGAAAAAGACAGACCAATGTAACAATCCCTACATTCACTGAAATAAAGAAATATTTACTATCGGGTTCATAACTTGGAAGTTTTATTCTCGAAAATATTTCGGGATGAGAAACGTTCCCTTGAAAGCAAAGTTTCCTGTACACTTGAATTGAGAAAAATTGAATTATCCTCCCAATGCGATTATTGGTAGAACTTGTTACGAAAAGGGAGTCAGAACCGAAAGCAATAAGTAGCTTACTTGGAATATATTTTGTTTACAATTGCATCTGAAGTTTCAATAAGCACAACAGCTCTTTAAATTGGCAGATATTTTTATATGATTCAATGCCAGCAATAATATAATAATTTTGAATGTAATATGGAATGTTTGATAACAAGTAAACAATTATTTATATTGTTTTTATGATTCTCAACTCGTTGTTGTTGGTTTGATGTAATAATGTTGTACACCACATTACATTTTTTTGTATTTTAATCATTTTCCGATAATGACAACTTTGTTGGCGAAACTAACATCGGGTACATTATCAATTATTTTGGTATTTATGAAAAACGACTTCGGTATTACCAACCAACGCGACATGAGGGCGGGAAATGCCTACTACATAACATGTTCCGTCTTTTACATCGCTTACATTAAATTCAGAAAGATGATTGTTGTTTTTGTTAGCACGCGAATGAGGTGCAGTTTCACTTACATTCTGTGATACTTCAGGTCCGCACTTAGTTTTCTTACCGATTGGTCTAGCTGTGCGTTGTAGGAGAATATGTAATATTATAAGTAATAATTATTTTATATCTGTTTATTTGCTGGTGTGTCTTTGAAAATAATTTAAGAAAGTTATCGTATTTAATGTAAAGATGTTTCGACCGTGGGAGGCCTCTACGTCTACATCTTATTGTGTTTGTGAAAATGAAAGTTATAGTGATTACAGTGATAATGAAATTCAAATTTCATCACTGTTTTCAGTAAGAAAAAAACGGCTACATTTGAACACTCAAGCGAAACAAATTTGCTTTAATGTTTACAATAATCTTTTGAAGCGACGAGCTAATAACCCTAATTTGTATGATTTAGATGGCAATCGACGGGTCCAAGTGTTTTTCGAAAAAAAATTAAATGCAAAAAACTTCATTAAATTCTTTACTTTTAGAACGAAATTTCTCGCAACTGTTAGTCCAAATTTAAAAACTAAAATATAACTGTAAAACAAATTTAACGACTTTAAAAACGATGTATTAGCACATTGATCTCTTTGCCATTTAAAATTTTCGGATTGGATTCCACAACCACAAGGGTTGAAGTGGCGCGATCGAAAATAACCAAAGAAAGTGTACCCCCGCGCTTGAAAAAGTAAAATGCAAAATAACACATCTGGCAGTTGTCGGTGACCCACCCTGTATATAATTTTATGTATCTATGTATTTTATGCATGCGTCTTCATTTGACGCAGTGTACACTAGGTATTTTTAGTTGTTGTGCTATAGGGGTTGTTTATTAGGGAACAATTCCCGCTATATGGGTGCCAGTATTAGAATTTAGGGAAACAAAGTTCATGATAAACCTTAAAGTTGATATAATAATTAAGAAACGAAAATTTAAGAAGATGCTACGAAAATTCTCTATCAAAGGACAATTTTTATCCGTTTCATCTGAATTTCTGTGATCTTATGGTTTTGGTAGGATTTTAAGACAAGATTCTAACAGTTATTCAGTTATTGATAAGGCAATAAATTAATTATCTGTAAAGTATATCGGGAAAACAAGATGATCAATTCAGACTAGGTTTAAATAACATATAACTCATCTTAAACACGGAGGTAAAGAATATTTTACCGTTGCCCATCTTGTTTTTGAAAATAACTACATGATTGCAGAAATTTCAGCTTAATTAGAAGCAGCAAATAATACAACTTTGAGAGATCAGAAATAATAAAATAAAAATGATATAAATAGGAGCAGACGGTGTCTGGTGATTGTGAAAACTCTCTCTGCCATATCAAAAAGTTTAAAATTTTTTATAGTATTTTAGGGATATAAATAATGTCTTACCCATTATAAATGATGAAAATTTGATGACCAATGTAGTTCACTGCAGAGACATTAGAAATATTGCTACAAGAAACGCCAAAATCTTACCAACAAATATACCATCGAGCGGTCTCTTTCTCGGTGGTTTATGTGGTTTTTTTATATTTATTATATCCTTGCAATAAACAATGTATTTTTAGATAAATAAATACATGATGAAATTTTATAATTACCCAACATTTGCGAATTAATGTAATCAATTAAGTTTTATTGTTATTAAGCGCATCGTTAGAAAACCATTTAAAATACTGTTAAAATAAGACTTTAAAGCTCATTATGCATGCTGCAAGAACTCGCTTAAAGCTCTGCTTCGTAGTATGAGATTGTAAATTAAAAGAGATAATTACGTTTCGCAAAATATATTTTTTAGTATAGTGTTAAATTGATGAAATATTCAGGTAAAAAATAAATGCAATAAAAAGGAAAATCATTCTTATCACGATTATTATTAGAGTTAACTTAGCTAAAAGGATTTTTAATTTGACGTTCACACCGATACATAATAGTATTTCTATTTATTTATATTCTACATATATTATAGACTTAAAGAAACTGACGTCAAGTGAATTCTGAGGCGAATTACAGTAGTTGTTAGTTGTTTCTATTTAATATATAGATTGTGGAGTAGTTGTGGAGGGTGGTCGTGTTTTAGGGAGCTCCTGTTAGATGTTAAAATTATGTGGTAAAAATTTATTTAAATGAGACAGAACTTAAAAAAAAACACTGATAAATGTAAATATATGATTCTCGGTAAAAAACATATACTAAATCATCTACAGGTGGAAGAAAATATTGTATTAAATAATAGAATATTAGAAAAAAGTTTCTGAAATTAAATATCCTTGGGTTTATAATAGATGAATCCTTGACCTTCAAATGTAACAGTGATTATATCCTAAACTAAAGTATGCAAAAAAGGTTTAGTTTTTAAGGAGAATTTCAAATTATTTATCAATGTTTTCAAGAATATTAGTATATAAATCTATAATAGCTCCACATTTCGAATATTGTGCAACTCTAGAGCTATATTTAAATAACAATGAAATTCAAAAAGTTACAAAAGATGCAAAATAAAGCTATGAGGATAATTTTAAAATGTAACAAATATACTCCCATTGACACAATGTTAAATGTTTTAAATTTTTTAAATGTTAGACAACGTATCCTTTTGAAAGCAATGCAATTTATATTTAAAATAAAGAATGGCATGGCTCCGAAATATTTATGTGAGAAATTAAATTTCGTTCGAGATATTCATAGTTATAATACTCGTAGTGTAAATGATATAGTAGTAGTGAGATATGACAATTTAAAGGAATCAAAATCTTTGTTCTGTACTGGTATACAAATATTTAATGGCTTACCAAATGAAATAAAATACTGCGAAAAATATAATGTCTTTACTAAACTGTGTATTAGTTATGTTAAACAACAATTCTGATTATTTACGGTTAGGTTAGGTAATATTATGCTAAGTTAGGTTAGGATACAAAGATATTTGTAATTATTTATAGTTATTATATATTTAGATTTGACATAAGATAGAAAATGTATAATGTACTTGTTTATATAATATATATATATATATATATATATATATATATAATATATATATATATATATATATATATATATATATATATATATATTTATTTTAGTAATTCAATTGTAGCTTTTTTAGCTAAGATACATTATTATTATTATTATAAATATAGTTTCGATATATTTTCTTAACCATCTCTCAACTCGTTGAAAATCCCGGAAAATCTTAAGATTTTGTGTTAGGTCAAGACAGACAAGGCCCTACAGTTTATTGTGGAGTCCCAACCACATTTAGGGAATCGACAATTCCGTATCCTATCTTGCGCTTGTGAGTACCCATGCTTAGTTATAAAAAATGTATATATTTAAATTAAATGTCCGTTTCCGAGATCAAGTAAAATTTATTATTATTAATTCCTCTTAATAGAATTAAGAAGTTTGGATGTCATCCCAGAGAGGGATTCTTAAGTCTAATACTATATTCCGAAAAACGCGTGATATAATAGTAATAAATTATATTGTAATTTTTGACAGCGTATATACACATTATTAACTAAATTAATCAGTAAGCTTTTGCATGTAAAACCAGTACCGATGAGCAGTCATCAACCGCCGAGAATTGTATTGGCACCGATAATCGGCTGAGAATTATATTATGGATATATGTAGTGCCGAAAGGCGAATATCGTTTGCGTCCCTAGGCGACTACCTGCTTATTGACATTCTATTTAGTTATCTCTTTGCTTTATGCAGTATATAATTTTTTCGGGTCGAAAACACTCTAACTAAGAATTTGTTTTATGTACGGCGAGTATAAAGACATTTTTTATTTATTCGATATCTTCTGTGTATTGTTACGTATAGTGTGGGATGTTAGAGTGTCATACGTAAATCCAGTTCAATCATTAGTAAATCTGCTGTGGCAAAACACGTGGCGTCAAAACAACACAAAAAGTCGGGCGCCATTCGTTGTTTAAAACGAGAAAATTTGGAAAGTATAATAAAATAATAATTGGGGCTGTGATAATGGCAAACTGATAAAAGTCGTGCTGAATGCTTGGTGTGAATGGCAGAGTGTATGGGAGAGTGCTAGAGTAGCTAGACGTGTGAGAGCGAGATTTTAAAAATTATAAACTGCAATGAAATAGAAGGAGACCGACACGCTTGTGTGAGCGACATCTCGGGCGGGCGACCGGTAGTGGGTCTAGTAAGTGTAAATAGACGGGAATGACTGAATGTCAGTCGTGCATGACGTTATCGAGGGCTACAACAAACATTGCACTAAAATGCTGCTCCTGGACATCCAGAAGGTATTCGACACACTTTGGCATGGAGGTCTTCTGCACAAACTAAAAAATTTGTATAAATTTCCAGACTATTTTGTGTCACTTATCAAATCTTACTTGGAAAACAGAACATTTGCTGTTAGAGTAAACAACACCAACTCCGAATATTTCCAAATTAGGGCCGGCGTGCCACAAGGGACAGTGCTGTCCCCAGTTCTATTTAACCTCTACCTGGCAGACTTACCGACGCACCCCCTAACACAGACAATAATATACGCAAACAATACGACGATCTATGCCCAGTCCTTTTACGCTCAAGCCGCACAACTATGTTTGCGACTATTTTGTTTTATATAAAATAAAATAAACACCTAGCCTAATAGTCTCATTATATATATATATATATATATATATATATATATATATATATATATATATATATATATATATATATATATATATATATATATATATATAAAATAAATGTTTTAAATTAGAATTGAATAGGAAATTGGAATGACTGAATGTCGATCAGTTTGGCGATGGGAGGCGAGGAAGCCCTGAAGCTTTGAGGAATCACAGAGCAGAATTCAAAGCTACCATGAAATTCGAAAAATCAGCTGTATCGTGGCTCTCAGGCTAGTTAGGGATTGGTGTTTTTGAGAGCAGTACAGGTACATTTTTAGAAACCACCATGAAATGTGGTGTGGTGCTCGACAGTCTGACAGAGTGCGCCGTGAGAATGTAATATCACTTATTAAAAATGAGTCTAAGCGCCTAGAAATTTGATAAGAGGAGGAACTGACACACTCACTTAGAAAATAAGGGTGCATAATGATAAAATAAAATACAAAACCACCATAAAATGTAACACAAACAAAGACCGTGAAACAGGGAGGAGCTATTACGTGAAGATAAAATAATGTTTACTGTACTGTCTGTTCCTGTTTTACAGTTTGCACTTATTATTTACGTCATGTCATCCAAATTCCCTAAGTCTATTTATTAACGGCAACGACAATAATAATAATAATAATTAAAATATGATTTCAAATCATACCAAAAAAGATAAGCGTAAAGATTCCGGATGTAAAATTTTTAAACAATTGCATTAGTTTATTTTAATGAAATGTTAATAAAAAGTAATTTTTAAAATCATTAGAATCAATAACACTGACGTAGTTTTCTACAAAACACCAAAACACTATACAGGGTGTCTTACCAGGAATTGCATCAATCGATATAGGGAAAAGTACGCACCAGAAAATTTTGAAAATATAAGGAGCTAATAACGGCAGTGTGACCAATCCAACTAAAATAATTACGAGCATCTGACACTTCTGGTTATACCGGAAAGTCGATACCAACTAGCTTATTTTAAATAGAACACCCTATAAATTTTAGGGTTTTCGAAAAGATCATAAAATTTTGAGTCAAATGTATATAAGATACTCTATGCCTAAACCCAGCTGCTTCAAAGATGTTTGACATTTAAAAAAAATTTTGACAGGTGTAATGGTTCACAATAACTTTTATAACTTTTTTGTGTAAAAGATACTCATTTGCTCTTTGGCACGCAGAAAGACCATAAGGTGAGCTATGCTCTACAGTTTAAAGAATTTCAATAATAGTATACCAATAGTTCCATTTTTGACGTTATATTTTTTAGATTTCAAACCGCGAACACTTGCTTAAATCAAATGGAATACTCTATATTTTTTTACCTCAAGTTATGTATAATTAAATGCCTTTTTTTTCTGATATAAGCATTGTGGTGGTTTAAGTTACAACTTTTTGAAATATTTACGATTTTCTTAGAAATTCTAGAATTTTTAGTAAAAAATTTTATCAAATTGACCATGATTAGAAACAATCAGTAATGTCAGTCATTCTCTTATGTCAAAAAATGCCACCGCGTTTAAATTACGCCCACGAAGACTTTGTGAATTTGTTTATTATTTATGGAGAATGTGATAAAGTAATATCAAGAACTTGTAGTACATTTGTTACTAGATATCCACAAAAACGGAAAATAACACTAAACACTGTAACATGCTTATTAATTGGATTGAAGACACTTTGCATAAACTAAAATAGCTAAGATAAAATCAACTAAAAACATGATTCCATTTTAATTCAATAATTGTTCAAAATTCCGCCCTCGAACCTCCACACATTTTTTCGCACCTTCCGATTAGTTCTTCATAGGTGGCTCTTGTAATTAAATCCTGTGATAAGTTTTGAAATGCATTTCTTACTCTCTGCACACAATCTTCATTAGTTGATAATGGGCTCTCATAAGCTTTATTTTTATAATTCCCCAAATAAAATAATCTAAAATTGATAAATCGGGCGAGCGAGGAAGCCATAGAGAGAAGGTCTATTATTGGCGATCCATTGATCGTAAAAAAGTTTCTTGTAAAAATTATTTATCAAATACGCGTTATACGCACGGTCGTACTGGTAAAAAATGTTTCTATGTTCGGCGAAGGGTAAATTTTTCTAAATAGTTATTATTCAAATTGTGTAAAATATTTAGATTTCACCTAAAAAAAAATAATAAAACAAAAAAATTAACTATACATATTAGCAGAAGAAGAAATCTTTATAACTTACTGCTTAAAGTCTACCTGATAAAATTCTAATGC
This sequence comes from Rhamnusium bicolor, assembly GCA_029963845.1. Lineage (NCBI taxonomy): Eukaryota > Metazoa > Arthropoda > Insecta > Coleoptera > Cerambycidae > Rhamnusium > Rhamnusium bicolor. The sequence goes on from JANEYF010001077.1 coordinate 34,434, forward strand.
CACCACTTTATCGTTTCTTATGGCTCAGTAAACATTAAACTGCCAACTTTCTTGAAAATTTCGCTCCCTGAACACATGAGGATTCGAGTCACTCCAATAATGCGAATTGTGTCGAATTAAAAGTCCATTTTTGGTAAATTTAGCTTTATCTGACCATATAATATTTTCCAAATAAGAATCATCACCTACAGACCTTATTAGAATAAATTAACAAAAATTTTCTCTTCTTAAGAAATCTGTTTCTTTTAATCGTTGAATCATTTGGAACGAAAACGGGTGAAATTTATGTTTAATTAAGATTCTGTGAACTGAATCCTTGCATAGTCCCGATTCCAGAGCAGCTTGTCTTAATGACATCATTGGAAATGCATGAAAATATTTCTACGTTTCCGTCATTAACAATAGGCTTCCGCTTTTGAATTCTTGCCTTGACAGAGCCATAGTTTTTAAAATGATCCAGTATGCGTTTTACAGTAGTAGGTGACGGTTTCCGTTTTTGTGGATATCGAGTATCAAATGTACTACAAGCTCTTGATATTACTTTATCACATTCTCCATAAATAATAAACAAATTCAAAAAGTCTTCGTGGGTGTAATTTAAAAGTGGAAGCATTTTTTGACATAAGAGAATGACTGGCATTACTGATTGTTTTTAATCATGGATAATTTGATAAAATTTTATTAAATATTCTTGAATTTCTAGGATAATCGCAAATATTTCAAAAAGTTGTAACTTAAACCCCCATAATGCTTATATCAGAAAAAAATTTAATTAACATAACTTGATGTAAAGAAATACAGGGTGTTATATTTGACTTAAGCAAGTTTTCACAGTTTGAAATTTACAGAATGTAACGTCAAAAATGGAACACTTGGTATACTATTATTGAATTTTTTAATCTGTGGAGCGTAGCACACCTTATGGTCTTTCTGCATGCCAAACAAAAATGAGTATCTTTTACAGGAAGAAAGTTATAAAACTTATTGTAAACCATTACACCTGTCAAAATTTTTTTAAAATGTCGAATATCTCTGAAACGGCTGGGTGTTAGGCATAGGGTATCCATGTTTTTGACTCAGAATTTTATGCTCTTTTTGAAAACCCTAAAATATATAGGATATTCCATTTAAAATAAACAAATTGGTATCGACTTCCGGTATAATCGGAAGTGACAGATGCTTTTAATTATTTTAGTTAGATTGACCACACTGCAGTTAGTAATTTTCTAAATTTTCAAAATTTTCTGGTGCGTACTTTTCCCTATATCGATCAATGCAGTTTTTGATGAGACAGCCTGCATACTGCAATCGACGTGCGTTTCGCCAACCAAGATTAAAATTAAGTTTTAATCATCTCCAGATGATGCCATATTGGTTGACGAAACGCGCGTCGAGTGCGTATAAGTGTTTTGGTGTTTCGTGGAAGACTACGTCAGTGTTATCTTCACATCAAAGGTTCCAACCCACTCAGGATTAGAAATCGTGCTGATTGATATTCTCAATGATGTTACGTTTTTCTTTTGCATATGAAGTGTAGTACGCAAAGAAACTGACAGAGATACTGTTGAAAAAATACGAACACATTACTGCTCATGTATTGTACAAACAAATGGACCTACTGCACACTGGTAATGCACTCTATTAACAGCAATTTCGCTTAATGTTATTTACACATCGACTGTATCTGTATTTGATCAATATGCAGTACATAAATTGGTTCTAGACCAGAAATTTACATAATGCAAACAAGACGTTGCAATTAAACAATACTGTACATGTTTAACTACTGTTTGGCTTACAATATTACGTTCGTAATTAAAACAAAGTGTTTTCAAACTTATTAGTAGTAGCAGTAGTAATCCGTTTATTCAGCCCTAGGCTATACAAAACAATACATTACATACATTACATTATTTACAATACATTGCATATATGGGTCATTCTTTTACAAATCGCACGGATTTCATGAAAAAAAAAACTTGACATTTTAGATTCGTCTGAAATTTTTTTTACAGCTTCTATACGTAAAATTAATTGACACGTATTTCAGGATTTTGCTTAAAAAATTTTTTTCGAAATTATCCATTTATGAAGTTTTGGTATTTTGCAGGATTTTCTCAATCGTCTCATACATGAAATTTATTATCTCCAGTTATACTGATCGGATCGATGTCATTTTTTTACAGTTCACGAGTTGTTACGTTAGCTTTCTAAAAAAGAATAAAAAAAAAATTTTCAATGTCAACATATCAAAAATAATAACAATTTAATTGTTTAAATAATTGTTAGATGCTGTTGCCCCAGGTTTAGTTAATTTTAAAAAATACCACTTCATTCTTCATCATGTTCCTTAGAAAATGGCATCGGTGAAAAAGTGGTATCTCTATTAGATCAAAAGTTATTAAATATTTTTCGAGCGCTTGTCAGGCGGCGCGCTCCGCGCACCTCAGAGGTCTCAGGCATTTGCACCTATTTTATATTAATGAATATTTACCGCATTGCGTAATAGTTTGAAAATATTTGTTGATAACATTACTGTATAAAAATTAATATAAATAATGAAAAAGAACATTATAGTTACTTCCCGGTTACTAAATTAATATTGAATATCACGACGTGAGAAAATAAAAGTAAGAAACTAAATTTAAACACTTTGATTTATTAGCTTCTGAGTAGTATACAAAACGTTTTTTTTCACAAAGTATACATTTTATTTCATAATTTTAACTTCAATTGCTATCAACCCCGGTTTATAGAATCAATTACTGCAGATACTGCCACTTTGTCTTCTTCAAAAGATACACCGGGACTTTCAGGAGAACGTTTCCAGTTAACGTCATTACTTTCCAAAGCGTCAAATCAGAATCATTAATTTCCTCCTTCTAAAAACAATGTAATTTTTACATACATCAGTTAACCTGAAGCTTAACAATTTATTTTATAATTTTAGGATATTTTAGACCTTGTCTCATATAATGAATGAAATTTTATTAAAGAAATTTGCTTCGAAAATATTACTTACAGTTGATTCGAACTTCTTTTCGCGATTCTTGCGTAATTGAAATAATTTAACACGGCAAGTATTACAGATTTTTCTCTGTAGGAACTCATCCGTTACCGGTAAGTTAAGAGCCACTAAATGTTGCTTCGAAACTGGTCTTAGATTTTCTCTTTTACGATGTGAAGACATATCGAAGGGATTGAAGCATCGATCTACTTTGATTTTCGGACCAATTGACAATTTTGATGCTTTCGGCATTGTATCGACACTTTATGATTATCGCTAGTTTTAATTTAAAATATGATAGTAATAATATAGCATGCGTATACGACGTTGTCGAACAACAGAATGAAAACATTTACATATATTTAAAATTGAAGGGAGCTTGATTGCACGTTCCGCTACGCCCAGCACGGCGACTCCGTGCGCGCCGCCTGACAAGCGCTCGAAAATATTTAATAACTTTTGACCTCATAGAGATACCACTTTTTCACCGATGCAATTTCTAGGAACATGATGAAGAATAAAGTGGTATTTTTTAAAAATGAACTAAACCTGGGGCAACAGCATCTAACAATTATTTAAACAATTAAATTGTTATTATTTTTGATATGTTGACATTGAAAAAAAATTTTTTTATGCTTTTAGAAAGCTAACGTAACAACACGTAAACTGTAAAAAAATGACAGTGATCCGATCAGTACAACTGGAGATAATAAATTTCATGTATGAGACGATTGGAGAAAATCAGCAAAATACCAAAACTTCATAAATGGATGTTTTCGAAAAAAAATTTTTTTAAGCAAAATCCTGAAATACGTGTCAATTAATTTTACGTATAAAAAAATTTCAGACGAATCTAAAATGTCAAGTATTTTTTAGTGTGCAGTTTGTAAAAGAATGACCCATATTAGAATAGAACAGAATAATACATTACAACTTTTATACCACAATACAATTTTATAATACAATGCAATATTTAATATTACAAATTTTTATTAAAATTAAATTTAAAGTCACTTAGTTTCAATTTTAATTAACCAATCTCCATTTTTATTCAATGGTCTCCAAAAAGTGATTAGATTTGTACTGCGTAACTAAAGATTCAAACGGTTATATCCAACTACTCGTTTATAGAATACAGAAGATTGCGTGGTTGCTTTATTAGCTCGTTTAAGTACATACTTTTCTTTCCCGTGGGTTTTATATTCGTGTACTGTACGTAGTTTTGTTAAGACGTTTCTTAAGTAATCGGAGACAGTTTCGTTGTTGATTTTATGTATGAATATTAGGATATTATATCTGATACACTCCTTTATGTTCAGCCAATTTAACGCATTTAACATCCTCGTTTCTAGTGTATATACTGCACTTTAAAGTAACTCTCATAGCTCTGTTTTGCAATTTCTGCTTAACCATTCCAAATTCATTTGGTTAGCCATATATAATATTCTGCTACAATAAATATGGTAAAATGATAGTTATAAACTGTTTTTCTTATATTTACGGATAGATACTAGTAGTAGTAGTAGTAGTAGCTACTTATTTTACTAGGCAAGTAGGCCACAATGGGCCCTTTTTACCTAGGGACCTACAGTTTGGCGTGGACTCCGAACCGCGGTCCTCGACTGTCAACTAACCCACCACCTGGGCCTACCCGCCTGCACCGCTAGCAGAGGTGGCAAACCTCCTGGGTAGGTCTGTTCAACCCTCCACCCGGGCTCGCCTCTCCGCCTGCATCAGCCTAGCGGCCTTCCCAGGATTGTCTGATGACAACCTACCGACTGATAGACGAGCTATCGTTCATCCATTCAATTGCCGGACTCGATCAGTGCTGCTTAACTTCACTGATCGAATATCGGAAATTAAACGGATGTCCATACCTCATCCCCTACAGCGGATAGATACCAACTAACTCGCTTAAGTACCTCGATCTATTTTGATATTTTTTTACATATATAGTCTACGTGGCATTTAAAGTTTAAATTGCATTCAACGACAATTCCTAAATATTTGATTTCCGATACCAATATTAAATTTATTTATTGGAGCTTGAACGACAGAATATTATTTTTAAAATAGTTGACTTTCTGTTGATTGCCTATGATCATACTTTTAGTTTTTGTATTGTTCAGCTTCAATTTATTCTTCTCAAGCCATTTAGACACCTGTTCTAAATTATGATTTAATTTTCTTACTAGTTCTGTTGTATTGTCGTCGTCAATATAAATTATGGTGTCGTCAGCGAAAAAATGATATTTAAAGAACTTAAATATTTTTGCTATATCATTAATATATATTATAGATAGCAGAGGCCCTAGTATACTTCCTTGACGAACTCCTACACCTATATTTCGTTCTTTCGACACTACATTTTCACAATTTACTTTTTGCCTCCTATTATTTAAGTAACACTCAAACCATTTCCATACCACTCCACTGATGCCGTATTTACTGAGTTTATCTAATAACATGCTTCTATCTATCGTCTCAAATGCTCTTTTCAAATCTAAAAATATTACTACGGTCATTCTCCCATTGTCTTTCGTTTATTTCCATTTATTAATGACATACTGTAACGCGCCTTCACAATTAAAACCTTTTCTAAAGCCAGACTGGAATTTACTCAATAATTAGGACGTTAAACAAGAGATTGATTAATTTGACCAAAACTGAAATTATATTTTGGATTATAGCTGCAAAATATCCGACATTAAATCACACTTATTTACATCTTAAATTGTGATGTCTGGATGTGATAGAAAAAAAATGTCATATTTGAAATCACAACATATTTAGGTAGTAAGACCTATTGAAACTCAAACCCAACTCTAACCCAAACGAACAAACTTAAAACTTAAAATTTTAAACTAGTTTTCTCGTGAAATATCAAGTTTTTGTAATTTTTTCTGTATTAGTTGTGTGAAAATTTTCTTCTCACACAGATTGACAAGAAGAGTAATACAGAAAATACTACAATATCTAATTTTCAAATATTGTTTTTTGTTTTCTTGTCAATTAAAAAAAAAACTGTTTGAAACCAGTTACAGTCATAAGGATACTGCAATTTCAACAGTTTAACTATTTTCATGTCCTATTTTTAATATCAATAATGGGTAGTTAGCTTCCTAAGAAGTGGGGAATCCCAATTATTTGTCTCGCCGTTTAAGTAACAGCACATTTAACGATTTTGTAACAAAAATATTAAGTGACATGGAATAAAAGTATTGTTTTTATTTCACCAACAGCTACTCGGGTTGCTCGTTATTATAACTGCCCTAATCGAGAATTAAAAAGGTTGTTCTCTCCCTTGTAATTAGACTTCAGCCATCTAATCGTTTGTCTGAGAATAATTATCCACTCGTTTTTCTAAATAATTTATTTTTATGGAATGGGCCAAAGGTCTATAATGAGGAGTGGAGATAAAGACGCTGTTTTCTCGGCAATTGAAACATCCTCAACAGATTAACTAAACGGCAGACATTTATCACACGACCCATGGTTTTATCGTGTAATTTTAGGATTGAATGAGCACACTCTATTTAATTTCTCAAATTGTTATCTAAAGAACTGCAATTAATTTTTTTTTCTATTTGGTGCATTATTACAAAAAGCTGTCTACGAAAAATTGTGCTTTGTCTCTGTCTGAATTACGTCAGGGCCTTCTTGTATTTATTATAAATGACATTATAAATAGCTCCTAATCAGAATACTAACAAATAATTGGAAATCGATTAATTAATGTACAATCCACAATATTACCGAAAATCTTAAATTCACAGACCTCGGATATATAGACCAAGTGACAATGGATTAATGGTGTCCGAGACATATCCACGACACATTTATTTTGCTGATCTCTTTCCATTGTATGATTTCAGGGTTAGCTTTATCTCTCTCTCAATTCTCGGTCAATGCACTGGAAGAAATAGTATTTTAGTATATGTAACAAGTTTATTTCCAATAACAAGTAGGAGCTGATGGATCATGTGTTAGGGTTTTTGTTTTTGGATTGAAGGTCCCGGGTTCAGTTCCTCGACCCAGCCACTTTTTTTTTTTACTTTTGCTTTTTATAAATTTAATATCAGATTCCAATAAGGAAAATTGCAGTTTCTGAGGCGCAAAGTTTTGGCATTTGATTACTATAGGAATTTAATTCCCTATAAAATTATTCGTATAAACTTTTATCGTATCTCCCATGGTTTAAGACATGAAAAAATTATCAAAAAAATGGAGAACCAGGGAAGGGGCGGGTTACATGTTACATTATAATAACGTTTATTTTAATAAAAAAAAATACAATACATTTATAACTGTTTATTATAAACATAAATACACCACTGTAAATATCAAAAATTAATATTTGTGCGTGGGTAATAAAAGAGTTTATAAACTTAAATTGTTTATAATAAAAAGGCACCATAATAATGATAAAAAAAATAGAAAAATACATAATATGTATGAGTCAAGACGAAGAATAAAATTGGTCCTTGGCACAATCCAATATATACCACAATTATTGTCTTTTAAATCTATAACTAACGTGAAAAGATATTAATTACATAAAATCACAAAAATTATATTTAAAAACTCAATTCTCTTATAAACACTCTGTAAACAATCAAACAAATTTAATGGCGGCGGCAGGCGAGTGGCGACGATTACGAAGCGAGAGAAGACATACGCTAAAATTTCTTATGAGCAAGTTCAAGAAGTTCATCGACCCTGAATCGAGAGAGAGTGAGGTAAATACGAAACAAATGACACGAAAGGAGAGGAACCAAAAACGGCATTTTGCTGGTTGTCCGGACACAGTCGTAGTTAGATTGATATGGTATATTGGTGTCTTTAATTTTTATAAGTCTATGCTTAAATTTGATGAGTGTCTCCCTCTGGTGGTCAGTGCTACTATCCGTCAGACATCATTGATGTCTTAGTGAATTATAGCGACCTGCAAAACAGATACTAAGAGCTGCGACCTTTAACTCTGGTGGGCTAAACTATATACTGAATAAGATTTACAGTAAACAACTACTCAGCGGACAAAAGCCCCGACCTACGTTGAATTAAACCTGCTAGTTTTGTTTGGTAGCAAAGATCATTTGTCAATTCCTCACTAGATCGGTTTCGAACTTGTTATTTTCTCGTCCGTATGCTATAAGTAATGGAAAAGACAAATAATAATAGCAAACCAAGCTAGCCTAAAGCATACTAAGCAAGACAGACATGATGAGTCATAGTTTAGCCCACCAAGATCCCAGCTCTTGGTACCTGCTTTGCAGGTCATTATCAGTCACTAAGACATCAGCAATGTCTGACGGTTAGTAGCACTGACCACTCACTATGTCTGTCTTGCTTAGTTTGCTTTAGGCTAGCCTTGCTATTACTATTTGTCTTTTCTACTACTAATGGCATACTGACGAGAACATAGCAAGTTCGAAACCGGTCTATGTCTAGTGAGTTATTGACAAATGATTAAAGCTGGCCGAGGTCACCTGGCCGACAGAGCCGTCATATGACTCATATGTTTACATCATATCATAATACTTGAATAAGTATAATGAATGGAAATAAATTTTAACAATAATGTTACATTTTATAAAAAATTGTATAAAACTCACCCTTTTAAGCAGATTTATGAAGTAGTTTGGTTGTCATCATCACAAAGTGGAGAAGATCTATAGTATAATAGCATCAGGTATGTTTCTACAGCTGTCTCCGTCAGCGATGTTCGCTTTGGTGAAAAAATATATTTGTATTTTGAAAATAACCGTTCGACATCTACGGATGTAATACAGGCATAAGTAAAACAATCTGTGAACTCACTTAACGAAGTTGTAGATGCTCCATCACAAATTTGTCTTAATTTGCTAAAATCAGGATCTTTCTGTAATACACTCTCGAATTTTTCACTAACGCGATTATTTTTTGCGTCATTTATAGCCTGTAGTTGTGTATTTACGTCGTCCACTACTTGCAGCGATTCCATTAACGACAACGAACTATTTTGCAATTTTTCTATTGCATCGTGTGGTTCTCTATTATTGTTATTAATAGTTTTTAAATCTGTTTCAAGGGAACCGTCTTGAAAGTTTGTCTGGCTTTCCCTAATAGCTGCAGCCTCGTTAGGGTTGAACTGTAGTATCACAGCTTTTATTTGTTGAAAATATTCAGCATAATAAAAAGTCGCTTTCAACCACATTCCCCAACGTGTAAGAATCGGCTCTGGTGATTCAGGGATACCAGGACACTGTCTGTGAAATGCTCGAAGCCGTTTAGGAGATTTGAGAAATACTTTTTTTTGTATTTGCTATTAATGCATCTACCTCTGGAAAACATTTTCGAATCGTTTCTGCCACAAGATGTAACGCATGCACTTTACACGTAACATGTAAAAACCTACAATTGTTTCTTTGAAGAGAACGGCCTACCACGTGCATTGTCGCGGCACCATCAGTCATAAACATCAATACTTGACTTGTTGAAAGTTCAAATTTTTCGAATGTCTCCAACACCACACGCGTAATTATTTCGCCAGTACACGCAGTTAGTCTTTTACTAGCTAGTAAAAGTTGAAATGTTGGTTTAAGAGGGTCCAATACACGTACTATAATATTTAAAATAGAATTTTTTTTACAATCTGTCGTCTCGTCAATACATAACCAGAGCCGTGTATTTTTTAATCCACATTTAATCCTATTTACAATGTCTTCACGAACAGCTGGAATATATCTACATAATGATGTACGACTTGATAAGTTCACCTGGGGATTGTATTTATTCCAAAACTCCCGAAATGGTTGTTTATCCAGTATGTGTAGCGGAATATTACAGGCTATTAACATTAACAATAAATCAAACATAAACTGAGATGTCAAAGGCATGCCATTTTTTTAATTTGATGTTGCACGGTATTGATATGACGACGACAATCTGTTTTGTGCCAGCACATTAAGTCTTGATTGCAAACTTTACAAATTATTTTGCATCCGTCATAGAATAAATCCGGAAATTCACCGATAAATTTATTCACTGTGTCCGCGTACGGTCGTTTTTTACCCTTTGGCGCGTTTGACATTATGTATAATTTATAGGTACAACCTCACGCATTAACCTTTCAAATAAGACTGCAGCGTAAATCACTTCTAAATCGGCACGTGTGACGCCAGCGCAAGACCGTGGCTGTACTCCAGTCACCTCGGCCAGCTTTACAAATGATCTTAGTTACCAAACAAGACTTGCAGGTTTAATTCAACGCAGGTCGAGGCTTTTGTCCGCTGAGTAGTTGTTTCCTGTAAATCTTATTCAGCACTTAAATTTGATATCAAATTATTTTCTCAGTATTTTTTTTAGTTATTGTAAATATACTCAGATCGGCATACAGACCAACACTCACATGTATGAAAATATAATTTTCAATGAATGCACTATCTAGCAAATAAAGGAATTTGCGAAGTTACATACTCCAATATGGATTTACCGATATTTTACGTTAATTTACGTTGATTGGCTAAAAGCATTATAATTATGAAATGTCATTTTCTATTAACTGGTATATGAAGTAAATATACGAAATAAGTGAGCATTATGCATAATTATTGTAATAATTGCTTGGTCATAATGGACGACATTCGGAAATGCTATTAGTTTTTATTATAAAAAAGATTAAAGCAAAAAAAGATATCCCCAGGAGATATCCCCTCATTTCAGTTTCAAAATGATATCAAAGCAAAATGTGTTTTCTTATTTTATAAATGAAAAAGAAAAATCAAGATTCATTTTACATCTTTTTATACAGGATGTTTCCAAGAATAGTTTCATGAATTAGAAGTATATTAAGACTTAAAATAAGATAAAACTACTCATAAAATTTTTGGAATATTGTGATAATAGAATCATGGCCTTTTAAAATCTTTGGAAGAAAATTGTTTCAAGTATAGCTTTTGCACAGTGTAAAACATAAATTTGCAATTTGTCATTTAAGAGATATATAATCTGATTAAGACTAAATTCAAATAACTTGAGTTAATGACAGATATTTTTAATAATCAATAAATCTTTTAGGAGGATTATTCTGAAATTTTGGTATTGTTGTAATTTACCCCGATTATGGCCATTAAATCTACCCTTACTATACTTAGATCAAACTAATTACTTTCATCTACTTCAAATATAATTTGCCATACTTTTTTATAGAAGCGTTTTAACATTTTTTTTCTTTAAATCTAGCCAAACATTTTTTTTACAATTTAGTTTTAACAATACTGCTTTTTAAAGCTCAAATTCACCCGAATATGTACCTACTAGTAACAAAAAAATATTGAGTAAATAATTACTTAATACTTTAGATTGACAAAAATTATCAAGCCAACTTTTTTTTGATAATTATTAACAGATGTATCTGATTTGTGAGGAAAATACTTAAAGAAAAATACTAATAGGAATGCAACTGAGTACAGTTATTTCAACTTAGACTAGGTATACAATATTCGAAATGAAACATGTCCTTTTTTTGTTAGAAATCATTTTCAGAAATTTCAGTGTTCTTGAAAATCATCTAATTTCCAGTGACAGTGGATTTTGGAACACCATGTATTCTGTATTCTCTTTTCAACATTTTTTCTCTTGTATTGCAATCTAGTTATTTCGAAAAGAGTTAATGAAATTCAAAATAAAACAATCTAAAAACTGTTCTCTCCCTCGTTTTCATATACCCTCGGAAATTAAAATATAAAAAAGGATTCAAATTTAAAAAAATATATGGTGCTACACTAGTAATACTGGAAGTTCATATCCATTATTCGGTCAGTGCTTTATGTTCATTAAAAATGCAATAGATACATATGCAGTTTTTGTTACATTTTTGGTTCCAGTTTTGCGTTTATATTGTCAGTGTGATTATTTGTGGCATCTGTGACATTTATTTTATTAGTTTATTTTTATTCAGTATCTTAATCGACTACTAAAATTGCAACCATATAAAAAGTAATACATACTATAATCTATACACATTTTAATGGAACTTTTTTAAAAGTAAACAAATCTGAAAATTTTGACATTTCTGAATTCACACTAGTTTAGTACGGGGAAAGTTTCAGTAAAACCTCAAAAACTGTTTTATAGTTTGAATAAATTTACTAAAATAACAATTATAAAAAATCATGATATTAATTAATATAGTTTATTGGTGAATTAATAACATTTTGGTAAGTATGGTTTCGAAGATTTAGCGATAAAATAATTTATTAATATATTTTCGTTTTTGTTAAATGAAAAATATAAAGAACAATTATTAGCAAAACAGTTGTTTAAAATTACAAAACTTTTGTACGCCATTTCATCTGCATCCATTTTGTTTTATCATATTTATTTATGTTTGTTGTAAAGTTTGTGAAGATAAAATTTTACGCTGCGGTGGTAGTGCTATAGATTTTTACATCTACCTTAGCAAATAAAAAAGAGAAATCGATTGGTATAGAACTTTTCCATGAAATAGTTCCATTTTAAGATTACATTTCGACGGGTGTGCCTGGATGAATTATATTACGAAAATTGACTGCCTTGATAAATACAAATTTTTATTCAACGTTGTTGGTTTTCATGAATATGGCACATAAAATAAATAGTTTTAACTTCGTCTTTATAAAAGTGTGAAATAGCAGATATTAATGAATATCTTTCAAATAATGAGTATAAGGTGCCAGTAAAAAATAATTATTATTAAAGAATAGTCTTAATGTACAAGATTAGTCCATTTAATAACAAATTTGGAGCCCATTGAGGAGCCATAAAGAATACAACTTTAAACAGTTAAGGTTTGCTCCCTAAAGCCCACTTAAAGTAAGGACAACGGAAGTATTGTTTTTTATATATAATCATATATTACCTCTAGCTAATAAATTACAATATAAAATAGAAATAATTACAATTTAAAAAATAATTATAGATATCATTTGTTGTGTATTGTTGAAAAGTTTAAGATCATTTACGTGCTTTACGTTGTACTCGTATTTATTTCAACCTGTATCTTATAGCAGTTTTCGTTAGTTTCTTAATTTTTTAATAACTGATTATGAGCAAGAAAAATTCAATTTAACTATAAGTTCTATTCATTTAAAGGTTTATACCATTATGAAATTTATGTTAATATACGAGTACCTATAAATTCATCTACACTTTAATAATTGAAACAATTTTATTTTCCTCTACTTACTTTCATATCTGACCATTAGTGCTCGTTATGCCTGTTAAAAATTCCTGCACTACTTATGTAGGCCTCGTTTGTCCAAATTACATTTCTGGAGAAGAATGGATCTTGTTGACTTTTTGACGATACCATGCAAAACTCCAGTTGTCGCTGAAGATCAGTTGGTTGCAGATGATGTTGTTTCCTTATTGTATAACGCCTGAATTTGTGTGTCTTCAAAATACCCAAAGTTCAATTTGCAACCGTCATTCCAATTACAGTTATAGAAGTTTCTTCAGCATCTTCAATGTTGTAAATTTTTGGTCTTGGCTTGTTGAAGGACCCACAATTAATGAGATTTTCTTTTTAACCTCTTAAAAATAGCTGTATTAGGTTGTCTTCTTTCTTGATAGCGATTAAAACATATTTCGAATGCAATATCACAATTGTTTTTACTTTGAATTAAGCATTCTAGCATATCATATTTCTCGTAATTTTCGTAAGACATCTTCACTTTTACGATTAAATGGGATGAAATTATTATGACAGAAACTAAATTATTAATATGCAATTTACTGACAAACGGATAAACACTATCATAGATGACACATGCCTATATGAAATAAATATAAAAAAACGCAAAAAGTAATGTACTAAATAGTATATTGTTTCATTAGGATTAAAGTGACACTTTGTTTGACGAAAAATTGCCAGTCAAACAAAGAAACTTTAAATCTGGTTGCTAGGGATGCCAATAAATATAAACAAACATTCTATTTAAGCAAATAAATTGTGATTTAGTATAGTCCAATATTAGAAAAAAATGTCTGATTGTGAAGATTTGTCGAGTATACCAGCAGAGGTGGTTGAAATTGCTAACGAAGTGACTTTAAATCTTCTACCACCAAAGTCGTGTGAAGTGTACGCTATTATAATCGTTTTATGCAATGGTGCTCTGAAAAGAATATAAAATCGTATTCGGAAAGTGTTTTATTAGCATATCTTGCCAGTCTGTCCTCAAAAATGAAATGTTCTACTTTGTGGTCACAGTATTCAATGGTGAAATCGACACTGACTCTCAAAAATGACGTAGATATAAGTAAATTTTCCAAGAATGCATTTTTAAAAAGTCAAAGTAATGGTCATACCCCTAAAAAAGCTAGGGTTTTAACGAAGGACCAAGTTGAACAGTTTTTGTATGCTGCTCCTAATATACATTATTTAATGGTGAAGGTATGTTTAAAATTAAAAATGAAGTAGGCAAATTTTGTGAATTTTTATTTATAGATTGCCTTAATAATGGGAATTGTGGGCGCATGTCATTGTGATGAACTAATTCATTTAAAAACTGATGACATTGAAGATGTTAAGTCTGCTTTACTGATAAAAGTTCCTCATACTAAGACCGGTTAGGGTCGGTCATTTACGGTTCTTGGAGAAAAATATTTGAGTATTTACAGAAAATACGCTGTTTTTCGGCCAAAAGGTTTTGAAGAAAGTCGTTTTTTATAAAGTATCAAAATGGAAGATGTCAACGGTCAGTAGTCGGTATTCATAAAATTAGCAGTGTTGCAAAAGAAGTAGCAAAATATTTAAATTTACCAAATGCAAATGAATATACGGACACTGCTTACGTCGAACTTATGCCACTTTTCTTGTAGATTCTGGTGGTAATATCACTTGTCTTAAAAGACAAGTGACAACACTTTTAATCCTAGGATTAAAAGTGTTGACATTTTTATATTAGTAACAAAAACATCAATTTTTGTGTCAGATTTTACCATTAAAAATGATGACTTTTGTGACGTTTGAAGAAAAAGATTATTTTCGCTATTAAATACTTACATAATAACAAAAGCGACCCCACATATGATATACAGTTTGAAAGAGAAAAAAAATCTCTTTTAACTAAATCACAGCCAACTATGATTCCCATTTTAAAGAATAGAACTTTATGCCATAACTCGAAATTGCATCTTTTTTTTTAAATGTTCTCGACATATTATACAGAAAAAAGTGCCTCAAGAATGTAAAAGTTGTTTTTTATAACTTTACAAACAACCAAGATTGACATGTGTCTAAAAGTCGAGCTTTTGTTTATAACTCGAAAACAAAAGACGATACCTAACAAATTTTTGTTCTCGCCTGTGAATTTGTCTCAAAAAAGGAGATAGAGAACACATTCCCTATTATTTTTTTGTATTTCTTACAGTTACCGAGTTACCCTATACAAACGTCGAAAGTTGCCCACTCTGTACAACAGCTGACTTAAATATTTTAATTGTTTTAAAAATCGAATCACCTCTTTACCTATTATAAAAAGTCTATAATTATTTTCTAACGGTTTTAAATACTCTGAATATCCATCTATTCAATGGCTTTTAATATTACTACGTTAAAACTTGATATTATTTCCTTGCGTACACGACTTACATGCAATGCAGTAAAAAATTTACTGCCAACTTAATAAAATTTTCCTTATTATACTTTTATATTCCTCTAGACAGTCATTTTAAATTTTACTGTTTAATCCAGATGGTTCTTAAATGTACATGACCTTTTATTTTATAACAGTAAAATATGAGATGCAAAATTAGCAATGTGTCCGAAATAAATATCAAATAGGGCTAAAACGTTGTCCGAGTATAAAATTGAGAATGAAAAAGATTAATATTCTTAAATTCTTGACCATCCTTTAAGACCAAAATTATTAGTTTGCTAGCGAATATCGTAAAAAGTTATTCTTGACTCATCGTTGATTTGTGCACACGATAAAATGTAATCACTTTGTAGCGAGCAGTCTTGTGACAGTCGCAAAATGATACAAGTGTAACATAACCAGATTTATTTTAAAGAAATTGAAACTGATCAGTGAAAGTAATGCGCGTTACGTTGGTACCATGGATGAATTAATTTGAATTAAATTATTACATTAAATAAAGGTAACACAAATAACTAAAGATACTTTGATGTGCTTTATGCGGGAGAGGGCTGCACATTTAGAGACAATCAGGGGTATGCGACTTGGTTTACGGATTTTGCAACACCACCAAGATACATTAGTATTATAGTGCAGTAAAAATAAATTATGACCTGGGCAAAATTGCAACACAAATGATTCTTTTTGCATTATACTGTGTGAAGTGTCTTTTTTAACATATTCAAAATCCCCATTAATGCCGGCTCAGGAAGTTAGTGAAAATCCAAGATGGCGGCTGAATTTTTTTTTATTCAAAAATTTATAACTTTGTATAACTTTGTATTTATAATGTATGATATAATGGTGATACAAGTTATGTGCTCGATGGAGGGTCCTTACTGCATCGCCTGCCATGGCATAATGACAGTACATTCAGGGATATAGCAAGATGTTATGCGTCGTTTGTGACAGCTAATTATGGGCAAGCAACTGTAGTTTTTGATGGTTATACATCAGAATACACAATAAAAGACATGATCCATAATCGCCGAACAAATACAATTTTCTCCTCCGTGAACTTCACACCAGATATGACATTCACAGGAAGTAAGGAAATGTTTCTCACTAATAAGGGAAACAAGCAGAAAATAATTACTCTATTTGCTGAAGAAATACGACAACAGGGATGTTCAGTAATTCATGCAGTTGATGATGCTGATATTGACATTGTTAAAACTGCAGTGGAATCTTCAAAAATTAAAAATACAACAGTGATAGGAGAAGACACTGACCTATTGGTATTGCTGATTTATTGGTGTAATCAAGCATACCCCAAGCTGTTTTTCAGAAGTGATAAAAAACCTTCCAAACAGAATAAAATTTATGATATCAATGCCATTAGATATTCGCTCGGAAATGACTTAGCGAACAGTCTATTCTTTATACATTCGTATACATGATGTGACAGCACCTCAAGAATATTCCATATTGGAAAGCAATCAGTTTTCAAACGTTTTGTTGAAGATCAATACTTTCGTGAACTTGCACTATCGTTCAGCTCAACAAACCTTAATCCCAGTCAGGTTGAAGAATTTGGAAAGAAGATAATGGTATGTATTTTTGGTGGAAATCCAGATGATACACTAAATACACTTAGGTGTAGAACTATTATTGATAAGGTATCGAAGGCAAAATGTTTCGTTCAGCCACAGAACCTTCCCCCAATGGAATCAGCTGTCAAGTACCATAGCTTCCATGCATATTTGCAAATTTGTATATGGAAGCAAATGCAAGAAGGCTTGAACCCAACAGAGTGGGGATGGAGTATACATGACAATATGTATGTACCGAAAAAAATTGATTTGCCACCAGCACCTGAAAGTATATTACGCATAGTAAGATGTAACTGCTGTGGTGCCATGAAATGTAGTTGCCGAAAGAATGGTTTGGAATGTACCAGTTCATGTGGTCAGTGTCAAGAAACAAATTGTGAAAATAGTCCGCAGCGAATAGAAGATGAAGAAATGGAAAGTAGAGATGAAGATTATGATGAATTATGAAAAAACAGCCAAATCATTTAAATTTTTGTTCAATAAAGGAAAATAACCCATACTTTGAAATAATGGTTTCTTGTTCTTGTAAGTCTAATGTGTAATAAAGTTTTCTCTAATGTATAATAGGCAATTTGAGTGATTCAGTACCTATCTTACCTATTCAATACCTATTTTATGCTTTTATCTTTGTATTTTAAACATTTTTGCCAAGTTACACCTTATAAATACAAAGTTATACACAGTTATACATTTTGTAATGAAAAATACAAAATTCAGCCGCCATCTTGGATTTTAACTGATTTCCTGTGCCGGGATTAATGGGGATTTTGAATATGTTAAAATAGACACTTTTCACAATAGAATGCAAAAAGAATCATTTGTGTTGCAATTTTGCCCAGGTCAAGGAAATTTTACACCATATTGATTGCACTATTATATAAATTCTTTAAGAGACAATAGAATAGTTGAAGTTAGATCACAATGTCAACTTTTAACAATAAAGGGTGTTATTTTTAAAACAATTGTGATGAACATTACAAAATTATAATTATTCCAACTAAATAAATTGTAATGTAATTTTTTTGTGCCGCTCTGGAACTTTTGGGGAAACGGGAGGTAGAAGCAATCAGAAACTAGGTGTCTAGTCATGTGAACATGATGTGACACAACCTATCGCAAAATTCTATTGAGAAGCCATTTTAAAGCAGTTGTTATGATTGTACTTAATGTAATGCTGTAAAATTTTAATTTTATGTATTTATAGCTCAAATTAAATCCGTTGGGAGGGATGTTAACTTCATTTGGGTAAAAGCACATATCGGTTTGCAGTATAATAAACAGGCTGATCTTTTGGCTAAGGAGAGTACCAACTCAGGACACCCCCTGGATGAAGCATTATATTTAAATGAGAGACAGATAAACTTGAAATCTAATTTGAGAAGTAAATGGTCCTATTTATGGAAACAGTTCTGTTTCACAAATCCTACCAGGTACACCTTAATTCATCCTGATATCCCGAACAACTTTTGGCATAATGATTCCCCTTACCCAAGAAAACATATTACAACATTGGTACGATTAAAATTTGGTCATGCCTGCTACCCTGGCCCACTTATTTAAAATTGGAGTCTTTACCTCAGATAATTGTCAACACTGTAAGGTCTTAGGAGATCTTGATCACGTATTCATTGGCTGTACCAAATACAAAGATGCCTCAACTAAGCTTATTAAAAATATGTGTAAGTTGTAATGTTTATGCTCCCTTCAATGTATTGCATCTGTTGTCAGTTGGATCAAAGAAGATATATGATTGTATTGTAAATTCTTTAAAAGAAACGCAAATTAAACTGCAGATTAAATTTTGTAAGCACCGTGTCTTCCCTTATGTTAGTTCTCCCTGTCAACCGAGGTCTACCCTGTATTTTCAAAGTTATAATAATATCCTGATCGACCCCTGGACGAGAAATGGGCGTCCCTGTGTATCCCTATCATTTTCCTATGCATTAGTTTCCATTTTTCGAATCTAGGTTCAGTTACTTCTTTTAGCGGCTGGCTGCATGGTTTACGACCCAAAGCAAAAAAAATAAAAAAAAATGTATATATCGCTGTTAGTTTATTATGCTAAATAAGTATATCTGTAAGTAAAAATGTTTTTGTGGTACTTGATATTTTATGTATGTAATATAAAAGTTCTAAATTCGACAAAACCTTCAGTTCGGGCCTTAGATTCTAGATCTAAAAATTAAGATCTCGATTAATTTTTGGAAGTACGAATATTAAAGTAAACTTTAGTCCATAGAATTAAATAATTTCCATATTATATAAGGCGACTTCTAATCGAAATTGTCTTATATATTTTAGGTCATGAATGTCAGACCTTTTGATGTCAGTGCCGGCAGTGAGTTTTTCAAGATTCTGTCAGGATGTCTTTTATCTGTATTTATGGGGTAACTTGTAATTTGTAATATATTTTTGTATGTGAAACTATGTGACATTTTTTTTAAACAAGGAGACCATATATTAACATATGCAATAAATATAATATTGTATTTAGTTTGATTTACGTTAGATAGGTAATTTTAATGTTGTTCTAAAATTCATCGTAGTTCTAGTGTTGTTAATATTTTGAAATTAATATGATATACAAACTCGATGGGTAATAGATAAACTCGGTTACAACAATTCATAATACATTATTTTTTATTTTTTGATGATTTAATTGAGTAAATGCTGTCAATTAATTTATCGATTAAAATGGTAAAGTGGCCAATAGTATGTTTATTATGTTATAATATGGAACTAATCGAATCATTATTATAGTTTGAGATTATTTTTGTTATTCTAATTTTTGTATTATTATATAGACAAATTAACAGAGATTTTATTTACCACACTGGGTAAAGTGACTATCCTGATATGATCAAGAGATGTACTGATTATGAACTAATTTCTGTAACGTGGTAATTTTCTAGCACTCTATTTTTAAATTAAAAAATATGTATTTTTTTGCCATCTTTATAACAAACAACTAGGTATAATGAAAATTCCCTTTTTGTAATAATTCGTATTATTCCAATCTAGTATGTCAAGGCGATATGAAGAATACAATATTCAATCATTTCCTTAAGGAGCGTGTCGTTGCAAGCGTGGAAAAATGCTTCCACATTAAGTCTTGAAAAACAGTGTTCGAGTTTCCATGTTTGTGAGGATCATTTCATGATTTCTGATTAACCCACTCGCCTAAGTCGCGCTTTTCCTTATTCTGTTAAACTTTAAGAAGTAGTATTAGCAACTAACATAGTTACCCCTGAACATTTTTATGCTGAAAATATTGTATTTCAGCCACGTGTACTATTTCCAGTTAATGATCATTCATCTGTATTATCTGAAAATAGAGTATTTGGACATTCCCGAGTGGAATTTAAAGAATATCTACATATTTACTGTTGTGGTGCTTGCCTTTAAAACAAAATAATATTCTGTTGGTAGTTCATTTGATTCATTTTAACTATTAACATATTGTTGTTCAAACAATTTGTTAACTAGATGTAACGGTATTAATTACGATGCAATTGTTAAAATGTGATTTGGCAATAAATATTAAATAATATGTTATATACGAGTATTTCCTTGTGTACTCTTATTTTAGAATCATGTAATACAATATTTAAAAGGTGAAAATGGATTTCTTTAAATTGTTTTGCCATTTAAATTTTAAGGATCGATTTTCCATTGTTAAATTTATTTGGTAGATAAATTTCATAGAAACTAATTAATGTATTAATAATTGTTTTCACGGAATTTATATCCAATAAATGTGACATGAAATGGAAAAGCTGGCCATTGTAAATAAATAAATATTCTACCATTTACATGTTTCATTTAGTTCCCCGGTCCCACCGCTTGCCACCAAATATGGCGCCAAACGTCACAGCTGCTTCCATCCTCCACTATTGATTTAGCTTTCTTTCTTTTAGCTATTATGTGGAGACAATAGACGCACACCCAATTTCAAATTGCTAGGATTCATTTTTGCTTCAGAAATATTCCCAGCTTCTCTATCGAGGATAGAATGCGCGACTTTGGGGTAAGAGGACGTGTCCTCACCGCACTGCTACGAAGACACAATAATCATGTTAAATCGAAAAATTATAAATATAAGATATAATTAATAGTTATTTATCGTACGTATGTATGTATGTGAGTATGTATGTCTGGAGGTAATTATACGTGTATATGTATGTGTATATGCATATGCATATAATGCATATATGTAGGTATGTACATGTACGTGCATGTTTATATGTATTTGCATTTATGCATATGTAAGTTGTTTCTGTTGCTCTCTTGTTGTTTGTTGTTTAAAAAATATCCACAATTTAACAATAAATTTTCAACTGCCTCTTATCGGCCTTAGGACTTAATAAGACTAACAATTCATAGCACTCTACCTAAAAAGCAATTAGTATCATCTTTATATTATATTTTTCCATAGATCGGACTTCAATACCAACATTACTAAATATGTATTCCTCAGTGTGTTGAAAATATTGACTGTGTGAATACGGTCAGTTATTTATTATATTAGAATTATTGTTTAATAATATTATCAACTAGCCGCTATTTTGTGTTTTTATATTGACATTTTTTACAATGAAAAACATAATTTTAATTAAAATTGACGCTACAACAATAAATTAATTTGGGTAAGCTCCTTTTTAATTCTGCTTTTTTTATTCTCTTTTGAACTTCTTAAATTAATTTTAAAAAAATTTTTTGTTACTTTTTAAATTTTTATATAATTTAATCATTTATGTGGTATATTGTAAAATTTTATAATTTTTAATCTTTATGTGTTGTAATGTAGTTCTTTTATTTATTTATTTTTTTTGTCAAAATGATGTGAATAATGGCTTGCATTAATTTTAAAATATAATTTGATTTTGAAGTCCTGAAGATGGTGGAAACTATCCACCGAAACGTTCGCCAATAATTAAAACTTATTGTTAATAATAAATTTTTTGTCCAAATTGCTTGTGACATTTCTCCATACTTATTTATGCACCATGGGCGTAAATTGAGAGTTGGAATACAATATTTGTTGTACGAACGGCCACAATTTTTATTACAAAAAAAAAATGAAATGTAAAAACCAACGAACAATAATTGGCCACGAAGTTTTTGTATTTTATTCCGAATTTAACTGGGTATCCTTGTATTTAATTGTCTGTTTGACATTATTTTTTATTTTTTTCTGTTTGACGTTTATATTATTAAATATTATTAATTACCAAATATTATGAACTGCGAAAATTACCTTATTAATATTAATTTTAATTTGAAATAAGTTACTAATTATGTTTTATTTGTTTGACTTTTAATTTTTTTGTTCTTTTTACCATGAAAAGTTTGACACAATAAAAATGTTGTTGATGTTGCGTTATGTTTGTATTATTCATTGGTTTTTATGGCGACTTTAAATCCCTCAGGGAATAAACTCTTGTTTTATTCTCTGGGCAGTAAAATACTGTTTTATCTCGATCATACAAAAATAATTTTAGAGTTCCTAGAAATTCCCTCTAATCACTTTATTAAATATGGGTATGACTGAGATGGTTTTATGAAGGCATTTAACAAATCCGTTTTTTCTTTTTAGCAGGTATTTTATTAATATTTTTATTGCCTTTATTCAATTATCCTTATTCTTTCCATTTAAAATACCCGCATTTAACAACGAAACTGACAAGTGACACAAATGTAAAAATTCTTTATGCCTTGAAATAGGATACATATCAAAGTTACGATGTTGTCATATTTACCAATCGCTTGTTATAACGTATTACCAACTCGATAACGAATATGAGTCAAGAATTGCAAAATTACAAAGTCCTCGTTAAATGCCATTCGTTTTTTTAATGAATGTGTAATATAACGAAGGAAGTCAAGAATTGGCCCCGGGCAATCAATAATGTTTTGCAGCAGTCCAGTACACTGTTACAAGATGGCACATTAATAGTTTGAGGAGATATCAGTATTGGAGGACCAATCGATTTTGTTGAGTTGGATGGTTTTCTAAATGTCGTCGCTTACCATGACACTATTTTGCAACCTGCTGTGCTTCTAAATGCAACAAGAATAGGTCCCGATTTCCAACTAATGCATAATAATGCCCACCCATACATAGAGAGGGTAGTATGTCAATTTTTGCAAAATCATGAAACTACCATTTTGCCGTGGCCTGTGCAGTCTCCAGACCTTAATCTTATAGAACGTATGTCGGATAAAATAAGAAGGCCAACACAGGATGTTGCAAACTAGACAGTAAATAGGTGGTCTTTCAAAACTTTGGAATACTTTAGATCAAAAAGAGACAGAGAGCTATGATTAATAACTGGAGACGCCATCCAACCTATTGACATTGAAGTTTCTTTTATAATTTTTATAGCAAGTGCTGAAATTTTGTCAATTTGACAATGTTTCGTTTTTTATGTTTTCGTATGGTAATGAATTTTTTTGTCATCTCCATTATCTAAATGCTTGGGAAATAGGCATCGTTTAATTTGAAACTGGTTTTTGTCAACGTTGAAAGCAGATATGTACAAAATTTGTATGTTCCCTATAATATTTTGACGAGCGTATAAATCTCTTTAAGGAACCATATTAGGAGATTAACATCATATTGATATTTCTCCATTGAGTAATAGTTCTTATAGAGGACTTATTTTCCGAGTACATTTTAAGAATTCATAAATTAACTGTTTACTAAAATTCCTACAATGTCGTAAACAATTCTTCATAAATTAAAAACACGTATTAACGACTGAAAGAAATGACAGCTACTGGATCGTGTGAATAGACGTGAGTACATTTGAGAGACCTGTAAGGTATTGAATCCTCCTAGCAAATACGAACTTTAAGTAGTAGCAGAAAGTTGTTGTGTGCAATGTGCACATTTCACTTAAAGGTGTCTTTTACGCTTTAAAGAAAAATTGTGTGAAATAGCTTTGCAGTGAGCCGCACAAATCCAGAAAAGGCTGATGGAAATCATTTTCACATCAATACTAAGGATTGGAAGGGATTCCCAGCACGGCAGCTCACTACTCAATCATTGCAGTGCGGGAGGCGACGTCAACATTATGAATAATTACATTCTCTTCTCGCTTCTATAACTTGATTTATCGTACACTCCACCATGATATCCTTTTCTAAAATTCATTTTTATTGATCTCTTAAATCATTTATGTTTTATGGCCCTTGCAATAACATCGTCCTTTATACTGTTTACTTTCATCGGTTGAATGGCATTGTGATATCGAACAGGGGCGATTGTACTTTTTCAGGAAACGTTAAATTGCCTAAAGGAATAATTTAGAGCGTGCTCGATATGACATTTTCATGTAATTAGATTTGAAATAATCTGGCCATTAGCTGACTCTTAAAGCCGACAACTGCTAACACAAATGTAATATTATCGCGAAAATATTTTCGTCTGCTAATGATTGAGAGAAATATTTTACACATTTTATTTAAGGGAACAGGGATTGTATTTAGCTAGTATTTTGATCAGTTTCAATTTCATTGCAAAATACGAATTAGTTTTTACTACATATTAGAGTATAACAATTTTTTAAATTTACGTTATTCTCTTAATGTTCTTCATGGGAAGACTGTCGTAATTTTTTTAAAATGATGAATACATTGAAACAAACCTACTAGTTAAAAAAAAAATATGTATTTTATTTATTTTGTATGTATGATTGGAGGGAACACATTATATGCCATAGTGTTTGAGGTGTTTGTTGTCGTTGCGTAGGCGCCCTCCACAGAACCTGACAAGGGAAATAAGGATGAATTGGGAGGTATGGTGGAAGGTTCTTTTAAGTTCTATTAGGTTCAGCCATCCTTATTGTGGGTTATACTCGTTCCTTGTCATCCCGGCTCTCTGTTTATTTCCGTTGTTGTTCTTTTAAATTATATTCAAGCTAGGCAAATAGGCACCTCAGCAGTTGGTTACATCATAAAAGCCGCTCAATGGAGTTTGCTGTTCCAGTGGTATGGAGAGAACCTTCAGATCATACAACAGACAGTTATTTTTGTATGGTGACACCTCTTCAAAAAGGAATTTCCAAGAGAAAAAGTGGATAAAAAATTACCTCAACAAACAATCTGCTATTCGATCAGTACTATATACGGAAGACCTTCCTCCTTCTAATTCACCATCTGAATATACAGTAGAATTTGATGAATATTTAGCTGGTGTCCAAGATGACTCTCCTGAAGCTGAATCATCAACTTCAGGTACTCCC
The DNA here is from genome assembly GCA_029963845.1 of Rhamnusium bicolor. NCBI lineage: Eukaryota > Metazoa > Arthropoda > Insecta > Coleoptera > Cerambycidae > Rhamnusium > Rhamnusium bicolor. The sequence continues at coordinate 59,899 of JANEYF010001077.1, forward strand.
GATTTTGTATAAATGGTTTAAACGATCCTATCAGAGATTTAACTCTCCTAGAAAATACAACAAAACTGTTAGGTTCTGGATTACAAAAATGGAAACTTCTCGAAGAAAATGTAAAATTGTCTGTATCTGAGATCTTGTAGTTTGTAGTTACATAACTATAACATATACTAACCAACGAGCGAACCCATTTACAAGACAGGGAAAAATACAATAATAATTAAATTAAATGAAATACATTAAAATATAAAAAAATATATCAATTTTAATCATCTCCAAATGATGCCAACTTGGTTGGCGAAACGCGCGTCGAGTGCAGTATATGGTATTTTGGTGTTTCGTGGAAACTTACGTCAGTGTCATCTTCACATCAAAGGTTCCAACCCATTCCAGAATTGCGTGTAAAAATGAATTTCAGGGCAATCAATTTTATTATGGAGAATTTTATATAAAAAAAGTACTGATTGGTAATTACGTCCAACACATAAATCATTAACGTAAAATCGCTGAGGCAAACCATCATCAGAAGTGCCTACATCATCATATATATAAACTAGATACTTTAGAATTTATGTTGAATGTTTTCAATATATGAACATTATCCAGGATGCCATATATTAGCAAAATATTCTAATTTTGAGCGTAGAATTGTATTAAAGAGGAGAAATTAAGTAGTATCATCTCTAAAATCTTTTGCGTTTCTGAGAAAGAAACCTAAATTTTTATAAACCGCACTGAAACCCGAAGAAATGTGATAAACAAAAGTAAACAAATATTAACCAACATCTTTCGACCAATTATAATTTTTCACAATCTGCTCATTGAGTATAATTGTTAATTATCGGGACACATTTTTTAGTATAAGACATAATATAGCATTTTCCAACGTTCAGGCGGCAACTTGTTTTCTTCACACAATGATTCAAGTGTAAGCAAATCATTTTGAAAGCAGATACAATTATATATTGTTTTTATGGATCTATATATTTTTAAATCGAATCAAAAGAGACACGATTTGTAGGTCTGATACGATATCATTTAGAAACATTATGAACAAAAAGGGTCCAAGATGGGAACGTTGGGGAACATCAAACTTAGCTAATATTTCTCTAGACTTGTAATAATGGTACACTACATACTGTTTTCTATTGTGCAAATAGGAAGAAAAAACATAATGAGAGAATCAACAAAACCGAACAAACTTAGTTTACTAAGTAGTATACCATGATCTATTAGGCGGTCAAAGATTTTCGAGAATTTGTATAAACGACGTCGATCTGACCTCCAATATCAATGCCTTCTGCTATGTGATGTGTAATGCAAAATAAGTTGCCGGCAGTGGATCTACCAACCATAAATCCGTGTTGATTAGGACAAATGATTGACATGAGGAAAAATAATGTCATGTAATAAAATTTCAAAAGCTTTACAGATTTTGTTCAATATCACTATAAATCTATAATTTTCTATTTCATGTCTGTTATTACCCTTGAAAATCGGACATATTTTTGTCTCTTTCCATATGTCAGAAAATGTTTTAGAGCGTAACGATAGGTTAAAAATAACTTTTGATAGGATTGCGAATATTACTGCGCAGTCCTTTAAAGGAAAGCTGGGATACCATCAGAACCAGCTGTTCATTTGGGCTTAAATTTTTTTAGGGCTCTTAAGACATTATCCTCAGAAATTTCGTTTAGTAGCAAATGAAGAATATTATGATAATTATTATCTAATGGCGTATAAGATGTTTCGAAATATCCAGCAAAAGACTCACTCTTACATCTCATATTATTGGGATTACTAAATGAGTATATTGAGCATAAACTTAAAAAATGGAGACCCTTCATAGACTCTTCTAAAGCTAATTTGACCATCATTGTGTTACAAATTTAATGCGAAAATTCATGAAAACTGACACAGTGACAAACAAAAAATATCAATCAGAAAAACAAATAGTTGATAAACCTGTTGAAGTTGCTGTTTTGGGGAACTTTGTATAACAATCAGTCTTTAAGTAAGCTTGCCTAGGTATCGGGAGTTTCTTTACGCAGAGACTTAAAAAAAAAACAATTTCATCCATACAAGATATAACTTGTTGAAGAACTAAATAAAGATAACAATTATCGAAGAATACAATTTTGCGAAATTATGACTAATATTAACCTTTGACAATGTGAACTTATTGATAATATCTGCTTCAGTGATAAATGTACGTCTCATTTGTATGACGAAGTAAACAGACAAACTGAAAGTATTGGTGTGAAACAAATTCACACTTATTGAGGGAAAACCTTATCACATGAAAACTCGTTTCAGCATGTATTTTAGGAAACCATGTCGTTGGTTCCTTTTTTACTGCCGGTAATATAAATGGGAGTTAGTACCTTGAACATCTCGAAACCGTTGTTGATCCGTGTATAAGAGAGCTACTTAAACATTATGATAATTTGCTTGAAAATGCATTAGTTTACCGTGATAGTGCGTTTGCTCATTATTTGGTTCTCGTGGGTCAATACTTGATCAATCAATTTCTCGGGCGAGAGATTGGAAGACATTGTCCTATCAAACAGCAGGCTGGATTACCCGACTTGTCTCCGTTACATTTTTCTTATGGGGGCATTGAAATCCAAAGTTTATGCAATTGAGCTGCTAAACACTGAATATCTTAGGCAGAGAATAACTAAGAATGTCATCTGTCGACCTCACAAGATTTCGGAAATGGTCGTTCTCTCTCTCTCTCTAGTCGTTTGTATGTTACTGTGAATACATAACACATAAATATGTGTTAAAAACCTCGTCGTCTAAAATCCGGATTGTTTATTATTATTTATTATTCGGTGAGGTAAACATACAACTTCCCTAAGGCTGGTGGCCCACTGAGCGGTTGCGGGATGATTTGCCACCCGCGATATATCGTACGGCAAATAACGGCGGAAAAAATACACAAATTTACATGCAATTAAATGAAGTGCCTACCCACTGCGCGATGCGATCTAAAATATTGTCACGGCGTGACATTACCGCGAAACCCTACGATTTGGCGTTCAGAAATGTCGCGTTATCGTATCGCATGACTTTTGAACACCAATAGGAACCAATGTGCTTTAGCCCACACGACGTAATTCGCAACGGTATTTCCAGTCGTGCGTTGCCAATGTGTGTGTGTTTACTTGTGGTGCAGGGTTCCTCATTATAAATTACCCACCCCTTATCATCGTTATTATTGCCTATAGAAAAAAAAGTTTTAAATAAAAGTTGTGTGGTTATGACTGAATTTTTGTTAAAATGATATCAAAAGTACAATATCGTGCAGATTTCAGGAAATACAAAAAAACATTTTCTTTTAAATGGGATACACTATATATTATTGAATTTTTGGAATAATTCTTTGTTCCTGATTTCAAAAATATACCATTTGTTACCCCTACCATATACCGTCTTTGAGTTATTAAACGTCGAATATCTTAGTTAAACTAGTTACTGTAAATATGGAAAAGTTAACATTATTAAAGTGAGCTATGAAAATGACAACTATTATGTTTGATAATCAAAATAGTTTACAGTGAGGAAGAAAAGGTCCAAATATTTACTTGTTATATACAAAATAACCAAAATAAACGTGCAGCAAAAACAGCATATAGGGTGTTGTATCCAAATCGTCCAACTCCATCAGAAAATACGTCCAAAATATTTACCGAAAGGTGAATAATACCTCCAGTCTTAGTAGAGAAAAGCGTGTAGTTCAAGCAAACCAAGAAGAACAGCTAGATATACAGCTTCTTTTCGAAGGTAAGCCCATCCGTATTTATTCGTGAATAGACTTTTTTGAAACATTGTATTATTTTCTAGAAAATTCTGAATGTAATATAAATAATGCAGTCGATCAATTAGATAAAAGTTATTCCAAAATCCAACGTACGTTAAAAAATAACAACTACAGACCATATAAAATTATACCCGTACAAGTTTTAACAGAAGCTCATAAAAGAAAAAGGCTGGACCTTTGCCTCCAGATGATTCAAAAGTTGGATGAAGATTCCGATTTTTTTACCAAAATATTATGGACTGATGAATCATCCTTTTCTACGGCAGGAGTTTTTAATAGGAGAAATCGAAGGTCGTGGGAAAACAAGCACAACAGAAAAAGATTGGTAAAACAAACAAAAAAAAATCAGGAAGAAAAACTGTTTTATGTGGAATTTTCAGACACAAAATTGTTCGACCTATATTTTATGATTATACTTTAACTGGAGTTACCTATCTGGAAATAATTATCCCATAAGCAGAAAATATTCTTTTGCACAATTTTCCCTAAACCGAACTTGATGATATGATTTGGATGCAGGATGGGGCAACTCCGTATAGTGTCCTACCCGTTCGTGATCATTTGAATAATGTATTCTCAATATGTATAGGGAATAATGGACCTATTGAATGGCCACCTAACAGTCCGGATTTCACCCCTATGGAATACTTTTTTTGGGGGATTTCTAAAAGACATTGTCAATAATAATAATAATAATAATAATATTCAAGTCATTAAAGACAGGATTTGACTTGAAATAAACAATCTGAATGTTAATAGTAAAGCCATTTCCGGTACAATTATAAATATAAGACGACGTTATCAATTATGCATTGACAATAATGGTGGATACATCGAACATCTTTTATGAGTTATCATTTATTTATTTTTAAATTTCTTAAATAAATCTTTGTTATCTATTTTGTATAAACATTTAATTTGTTTCTTCCTCACTGTAAACCATTTTGATTATTTCATTAAAGAAATGTCACATCAAACAAAATAGTTGTCATTTTCATTGCTCACTTTAATAATATTAACTTTTCCATATTTGCAGTAACTATTTTAACTAAGATAATCGACGTTTAATAACTCAAAAATGGTATACGGTAGGGCTAACATATGGTATATTTTTGAAATCAGGAACAAAGGATTATTCTAAAAATTTAATAATACAGGGTATCCCGTTTAAAAAAATACACTGTTATTTAAAACTTTTTTTTCTATAGGCAATAATAACGATGATAAGGGGTGCGTAGTTTATAATGAATAACCCTATACATAGCAGGTTGTTTTACTACGTGAACTTTGTAATAAAAAAAAACAATATGCCGCCAAAGAGAAAATTTAACTTTCAAATAATAGACTTAATTGAAGTGGTAGAAAGTAAAAAGTGTCTATAGGATAAAAGATGTGATGAGTATAAGGATAGGAACCTGAAAAACCGAGATGGATACTGCCTATGACTGTAAATTATTTATTTTCCGACATCTAAGTATAAACAGCGCTAATAAAATTAGCTTTCTACGATCCATCACTTCTCACTATAGAGTCACAGCTGAAAATTTGACAACAATGAACGTTGCATTTACTTAGCTTTGAGAGATATTACCGCGTGTGTGCGAGCACTCCGCAGAAGCGCCACGATATGTCGCGCGCGGCAAATCGTGCAGGAACCGACCAGTGGGCCACCAGTCTAAGCTCTTACAATTAGTGCCACAAAGTGACACAAAAATGTACACTACGAAAGATAATATTTTAGAAAAACGAGAACAAAGTACATGAGAATCGTATCTGAAAAGAGCGAGTTGTAGTTTAAGTTAGGTGTTGTACCATCAGCCTCGTTATATATCGCAATGTTATTTTCAAAGGCCATCATGAATCTTCCATATATTTCGAACATGAATAGGGATGCAACGAAGAATGGTTTCACACCCTCAATCTATACAGCACTATTATGGAAGAGTATTGAAATCGATTTCTAAATTTACCGGATATTTGATGTATTTGTAAGGTAGATAAATATCGCAAGAAATAGGCAGTCTTAAAATGAAATGTAATCCATTTTAAATAACAGAAAATTTTTAAAATAAGATATGCGAGCTTTCCCTGCATCAAGGATGAATTATACCAGGAGAAGAATTCTTTCAGGTAATGATAAAAATAATATATTAATGCCAGTTTATACATGATCGGTTAACTGTTAACTCTAACTGGAAGATGTCAAATTCAAGTTTGTCTATTTATTAAAAAAAAAAAATGTTTACTTAACCGCCTCTCAAGTCACCTAAGTAACTCCCAGAAAATCCTAGGATTTTGTATTGAGTAAAGAGAGACGAGGCCCTACAGTTTATTGTGGAGTCCGAACCACATCTAGGGTATCGACAGCTCTCTCCCATCTTAATCCGAAACAAATTACAAATAAAATTTCCAATTTGCTTCGGGATGGATTCGAACCATCGATATTCGATAGCGAGTAAATAGCTATAAGCGCTTTACCCACACGGCTACCATGCCCATATTATAATACCATACAAATGAAATCAGTACAATGCAAAACATTCTATACATCTTACAGCTGGTTATTATAGTTGCTATTAAATTATATCCAGGGGTGAAAAATATTCTTAAGCTTTCGTACTGTATACTGTTTCATTAAATTAAACTGTTACCGACGTTTCGATAAATATTTTATCATCTTCAGGGCTGCAACTAAGAACCTTACAAATAATTAAGTAAAGAGGAATATATTCTTACCTTAGTTTAAACAAAATAAATTAAAATAAAAAGCTTGACATCGTTTCCAAGAAAGAACACAAAATGTAAAGTCCATTACTTTTCCGTTGACCTAACCAAAGATAGATTTTCACGTTGTTAAGTTAACAATATTTTTTTAGGTTAGATAATGCCATTAACGACATGACATAAAAACAGGAGTGACACTGTCAGCAGTTTGTTATTGAGAATTTTGGTCCAAATTAATTACGCGAAAATCTATCCATTTCCTCCAGATAAATTTTCGCATTGTTAAATTGGCAATAAATTTTAAGGTAAAGTAATGTCATTAACGGCATAACATAAAAAAGGACTGACACCGACAGTAGTTTGTCATTAAAAGGGACGTACATCTTAAAATTAAAAACTAAAGTCTGTTTACATAAGCTTTGCAGCGTTAGCCAGGATAGGGAAACAAAATGCGCGCAGATGACGGCAGACAGATATACACAAGCGCAAAGTTCCGATAGCGGTTAAATCAATTTACATTGTTTATTTTATTTCATAGGCATCGGTAGTAGTTGGACGTTTGTAGATTGTGTTTTAATATAAATTGAATTGTGTTTTTGACGACTAATATTAATATGTAAGTATTAAACCTGAATTGTTAATGACTAATATATTCCCGTAGCCTTACCTAAAAATAATAATGTTATATTTAAGATAGACGGTTGACAAAGGTTCGCTCTGCAAGCCCAGGTAAACAGTTTTTTATGTGCTCATATGAATGAACACAGTATAATATGGTGTATATTTTAATTAGTTTTTTACACAGGTCAGTTCAAAATGCAGCATATTGCTTTATATTAAGATAGAGAGAAACATAACATTGTTTAAAGCAGAAGTATGAAAATTGTGCAGCAAACAATTTGGTCCGCTCTAAAGCAGGTAGAATTTAAAATTGTTTTATTTTCTGACATTATTTCTTATGGGTACACAAAATAAAAAAATAATGGAAATTTGTAAGACGTTTGGCTTTCTTATAGCTAAATCGAAATTTTTTATTAAATTAGGATATTCTTATTTCGGCGTAACCAGTCATTTTAGTTTTTATTCAAAACTTTGAAGAAAATATGCCAATTTTATTTTTGTTATTTTGTTCCTTTCCACTGCCAACCAATAAAAGGCATTTCTTGTTATTTATTGTAAATAAATGTACGCATGTTTACTCTGTTGAAATATTTTTTCCACTGATTCAATAAAACTAAAAGGCATTTATCTTAATTCTAATGCCCTGAAATATTTTTTACGCCTGGTAATAAATAAGTAATCCACAATGATATATTTATTATGCCTGGAAATAAGCAATTTACAATACACTCGCTACTTTGCCCATTGTAAATCGGGCTCACTAAGTCCAACCCACCTCTGCAAAGTTTAAGTGAACAGACTATACAAATTATGTTATTATATTATTATTACATTAGTTTACATAACGGAAATTACACAGTCAAATTATAATTTAGATTAATTATAATTTTTAATGAGATATAATATAATTTGGTAATTATTTTTGCATCTAGTTTAACATTAATCGTGTTATTATTGCAATGTACCATTCCTCGACCTGGGAAAGCTCCACAGTATTGGTAAGAGTTACCAGGATTAGTTCATTCGAAGGCATTTATAAAATCCCCTTAAAAATCAAGAACTAAGAAACTTTTAGAGTTAAACAGGGTAAACCTGAAAACTCTAACAGGCCTATCTATATACCGCGCACTGCCGACAAACTATCATCTGCATAAACTCGGCCTAGCGGAAAACGACGAGTGCCGTCTATGCCTGGAAGATGAGGAGAAGGCAGACCACATCCGATGTACCTGTCCGGCTGTGAAGAGAATCTGA
>JANEYF010001080.1:0-25840 GCA_029963845.1 Rhamnusium bicolor
AAATAATGGGCGTTGAGATAAAATTTGGCAACATTGCCATGACCATAGACATTATTATATGTCTATGGCCATAACTTTCGCATACAGCTAGCTTCGTCAGCGGTTCTCAAACAATTTGATGTATTATTTAAAATATTTTTTTTGCCACTTCTGAGGAACTTTTACTAAGGTAAATTTTTAGCAATCGACTTCTTTTACCAAGTACTACCTCCCATTAAAAATATATTCCCAAGTTCGTAAACACTCAGTATATATATATATATATATATATATATATATATATATATATATATATATATATATATATATATATATATATATATATATATATATATATATATATATATATATATATATATATATATATAGAGTAGCGGTGAGAGGTATGAAACTTCTCATATGGTCTGAATGCTACTATCCGACCGACATCCTAGATGTCTCTGTGGCGGATAGCGACTTGCATCACAGCAAGTACCAAGAGCGGCGACCCCTAGCCCAGGTGGATTAAACTAGTGTTATTAAATATGATTTGAAGGAAACAACTACTCAGCGGGCAAATACCCCGACCTGCATTGACCTTCAAATCATGATAGATCGATAGCCAATATCATTTGTCAATCCCTAACCAGACATAGATCGATTTCGAACTTATTTGTTCTCTTCAGTATGCCATAGGTTATGGAACAGACAAATGATAGTGGCCAACCTGCTAGTTATATACTAACTAAGGTGAAGTGAAGAAGTGAATAGTGGTGAGAGGTATGAAACTTCTCATATGGTTTGAATGCTACTATCCGACCGACATCCTAGATGTCTCTGTGGCGGATAGCGACTTGCATCACAGCAAGTACCGAGAGCGGCGACCCCTAGCCCAGGTGAACTAAACTAATGTTATTAAATATGATTTGAAGGATATTGGCTATAGATCTATCATGATTTGAAGGTGTAATTCAATGCAGGTCGGGGTATTTGCCCGCTGAGTAGTTGTTTCCTTCAAATCATATTTAATTATATATACATATATATATATATATATATATATATATATATATATATATATATATATATATATATATATATATATATATATATATATATATATATATATATATGTATCATATATGTACATCTGTGTGATGACACTCAGCCATTTTCATTTCCTGAAAGTATACAGGGTGGCCAAGAATTATTTTTTTAATTTAGAACTATTTAAACTGAATTTTCTAAATTTTTTTCAAGTGGAACACCTTGTATATTTTTGGACGATGTGGTGTATACTTGAAAAAACGAATTTTTTTTGTACGTACATCCCTATGGCAATTTGTAACCATTTTCGATTTTTTGAACGATAACTGCAAAATTCAGCAATAAAAATTAAAAATATATATTTTTTTGTAATTCAAGACAAGATATTATAAAAAGTGCTCCACATGTTGCCCATTTTGATTGACACACGTTTCTATGCTTCTTTGGAATGAGGTTTCTATTTTTCATAAAATTGCCGAAGTGATACTTTTAAAGGCATTTATTATCCTTTCCTTTAAATTTTAGATTGTTGTTGGTGTGATGTTTTTATGGGCATCATGTAACATGCTTATTATAATCCGTTCTCTTGAATTATTTGAAAAAAACCTCATTTTTAATTTTTATTGCTGAATTATGCAGTTATTGTTCACTAAATTGAAAATGGTCACAAATAGGCATAGGAATTTGCCTATAAAAAATGTTTGTTTTTCAATCCTACATCACATCGTTTGAAAATATACAGGGTGTTTCATTTGAATAAAAATTGAGAAAATTCAGTTCAAAAAAGTTGTAAATTTAAAATCCTTTTGGCCACCCTGTATACTTTTAGGAAGTGGAAGTGGCTGAGTGTCATCACACAGATGTGTCATCACACAGATGTGTCATAACTAGTATTAACATATTTTTTCTTAAAATAGATAGTTGTGATTGTAGTGATATTTTTAATATACACGTTATAATTTCAACAAAAAAAAATATATATACATCTAAGTGGTTGGGAGAAGTAGTAGTAGTAGTAGTAGCTACTTATTTTACTAGGCAAGTAGGCCACAATGGGCCCTTTACCTAGGGAAGTGGTTGGGAGAAAGTCAATAATAATATAGGAGTGAAAGGAGCCTACAAAGAGGTTTCAAAAAATGTTCTGATATACATGGCATTTAATTACAAAAATGTTACTTGACCCTGTAGAATCGTCCTGGCTCACCAACAAACAAACAATTTCCGGTTATAGACTTTTTGTCTAGTTTACTTATGTTTTTAAATCAAGTTTCTAGCTGTCATAAAAGTCGAGATATCGAATTCGGACGCACTATTGCCCCACCCTGTATATTTTTTTATATATGTCCTTGACCAGTTTATGAATTGATTGGATTTCATACAGTATTAATAACAGATTAACAATATTAATGATAAAAGCAAATTTGTTTTTAATTATATATTTACGCTGATTGGAAATAATTCTGTTGTAGGTTGTAGGAAATGTTGACCTTAAGTACAAGGTGGTCCATGGGAGCTGGAACTTTTGAAAACGACTTATTTATGAAAGTAATTGTATTTAACTGAAACAAAGCATCACATGCAAGAAATAAAAGACCAGCCAATACCCAATACAACAGTAATTAATATTATTTCCTTTTTCAACTTGCTGAATAGGTTAATGTCAGCAATATTCTGGCTTAGGTGGCGAGAGACAGCGGAGAGTGTATATGGGGATTGTCAGGGCCCCCTTTAGAGGCGGACAACCCGGACCCCTGTCCGGGGCGGCGAACCTGAGGGCGGCATTTTCGCCCCTCTGAATGTGAACCAAATAATGATAAATTAATTATTCTCAATTAATATAAATTTTACACTACTTGTTGATTTTTTCCCTAACTAAAACTAAGTACTATGCAATTTACATTTGATCTTTGAGGTTTGTTATGTTTTAAAGCTAGAAAAATATTAAAACACCTATTTAAAAAAAAGCATATTTATTTTTGAAATAAGACAAGACGTATAGTTAAAAGACGCGCATGACCCTGCATGAACTTGTAGACATATAGTTACTTGTATAAAATATGAACTACAAGACATAACATGCATGGACATGTTTTCGCGCCTTACTATATAAAGAGTCATCTAAGCGCAATTGTGTTAACATTGCAAATGCGTCGGTGCCGGTGATAACATATCCTTGAAGTAAGTTTATAAATATTAAAAATATTTAACAGTTTAGTTCGGGATAGTGCCTTTTGTGTGTTTTGTCAATTTCTAAAGGTAAGTACTTCTGCAAATACCTATATTAAGTGGTAAAGAATTATTTTCAAAAATATTTTTCATAATACATACTTATACATTTTTAAATACTTTCTGTATGTTTGTTGTGATGGTTTTTTATTAATTTATTTCGGGTTTTCGTCGCGAAAAAAGAGAAACAAAAAAATCCATCTTAAAGATTCAAACATTTTTAAATATTTAGTTTTTATATGTTCGTTGTGGTAGTTCGCAATTTGTCCATTTTGGGATCCACCACACCTAAAAAAATCTTTGAAAAAAATCCTATTAATAAATTATAATTTTGTGTAGTAGTAGTAGTAGTAGCTACTTATTTTACTAGGCAAGTAGGCCACAATGGACCCTTTTTACCTAGGGACCTACAGTTTAGCGTGGACTCCGAACCACGGTCTTCGACTGTCAACTAACCCACCACCTGGGCCTGCCCGCCTGCACCGCTAGCTAGAGTGGCAAACCTCCTGTAGGTCCCTTCGACTCTCCACCCGGGCTCGCCTCTCCGCCTGCATCAGGCTAGCGGCCTTCCCGGGATTGTCTGTTGACAGCCTACCGACTATTAGACGAGCTATCGTTCATCCATTCAATTGCCGGACACGATCAGTGCTGCTTAACTTCACTGATCGAATATAGGAAATTAAACGGATGCCCATACCTCATCCCCAATTTTGTGTAGTAATAAGCCAATAAGTTGCATAAAACGATAAAAGAAGAAAAATTTTCAAATATGATTAGTCGGTGACGGTGGCTTAGTCTGTTTCACAGTTTAAAAAATGAAATGCCTACTTTTAATTACTAAAAATATTAACTATTTTTTCTAAATAGAGGTGTTGTCTCGCCGTTGGTAAGCTACCCGCTATACCCGGCCTAGACGGTTCTATTTTTCTGAAATAATTAAATCTGTGTTTCGAAACCAAACACCTTTATTCTCTAGGCAACAATCGACCATTCTACAACTTTACAAAAAATAACAGAAAACAATGATATATGTCAAAACTAATTAACTGACAACTGATTCAAAAAAATAATGCATTTGTCAACTCGTACATTTTGTGACGTTGCCACTACTAAACTAAAATCTGTAAATATACAATATTTTAAAAACATTACTATAATTAATAACTTGTTTCCAACAAGGGGGTTGAAAATTAGCCCCAAACGTTAAGAAATTCGTTTTTATATTTAAAAATAGTTTAAGTAGGTAATTAAAACTAGGCATTTTATTTTCCAAAACTGTGAGACAGACTAAGTCACTGACTAATTGGATTTGAAGATTTTTCCAATTTTTATTTTTAGGCTTATTTTAACTAGCGTATTTTGTATTGTTTAATTTGTTGTTTTAGAATGTCTGACGCGCAAAGAAAATTGGCCGGCCATCAGTACAAAAAGCGAAAGCTAGAGAAGGAGACCCAAAAGCAAAAAACTAGCTGGTGCAAATATGTCCAAAAATTCAGATAAAAGGGAAAACACGGAATCCTCAAAAAGTGTTGGTGATCAAGACCAATCAATACACGATATTTCTAAACCAACTTTGTTGTGTTATGTCAAGTTTCCTTTCAAAATAAGGTTTTAAAAGATGGAAGCACATCGTTGAAATCTTAAAGGATCACGAAATTTCTAAAAATCATATTCAGGCTAAAAAATCCTGGCTAGAACTCAGTCAAAGGTTAAAGTGTTGTACAACTATAGATGCAGCTGCCCAAAGAGTTATTAATGCTGAAACGGATCACTGGTAAGAGGTGCTTCTAAGGATTGTAGCAATTACTAAAATGCTCGGTAAAAGTTGTTTAGCTTTTCAAAGTACAAGCGACAAGATGTTTGAGCATAATAATGACAACTTTTAAAAAAATAGTTGAATTACTATCTGAATTTGACCCCGTCATGGAGGAATACGTGCGTAGAGTCATTAATAAAGAGGAAACCAAAGCTCACTATCTTGGAAAAAATATTCAAAAGAAGATAATAGATTTGCTTCACGAAAGCGTAAAACTCATATTATTGCTGAAATAAAAAAGCGAAATACTATTCCATAATATTAGATTGCACTCTTGATGTTAATAAGGTAGAGCAAATGACTCTGATAATTAAATATGCTTCCATCAATAAGTCTGATTCTGATTCAAACGATGATGTCGAAATAAAAATCTTCGAAAGCTTTTTAGATTTCTTACTTGTGGAAAGATCTACAGAAAGACAATTATATAAAATTATAATTGAAGGGCTTCATGAAATGGGACTTGATGTGCAAGATATAAGAGGGCAGGGATATGATAACGGGGCTAACATGATGGGCAACAATGCAGGAATGCAATCTAGAAGTTCCGTGTGGTAGTCACTCGCTCAATCTAATGGTCAATGATATGGCAAAAGCATCCTTGGAAGCAGCCAATTTTTTAAATATGGTCCAAAAAATATATTTATTTTTTTCTTTTACTTTTCGATGGGCAATATTTTTAAAACATGTCCAAGGATGAACATTAAAACCTTTGAGTGACACTCGATGGGAAAGCAGGATAATAGCTTTAACGCCTTTAAGATTTCAACTTGGTGAAATATACGCCGTTTTGCTAGGCGTTTATGCAAACCAAGACATCGATATCTCAATAAGAGACGAAGCTTCGGTTTTGCTAAGTTGCATTAAACAATTAAAATTTTTATGTTCAATAGTAATATTTTTAAAATATAACAACTAGGTATCTGTAGTTGCTGCAATTTTATTTTACTTTAATTTATACTGTTTTGTACCAAATGTTAAGTTTAAATACTTATTTCTTTTTAAATATACGTTTTTATTGCAAATTAAAACCATCTTTTATTAAGAAAAAATAACTTTAAAAACTTGTTTTTTGTCCGGGGCGTCGTAAACGCCAGAGCGGTCCCTGCGATTGTTATTATAATATAGACTGACTCTTGAGAGTGCGCTAGAAAATTGTTATTCTGATGTTTGTTAATGTGAAGTTTTCAGATTGAAATAAAGGTGAATATAATAAATTACAAAAGCAGCGGTGCGATAGCTACCACGTTTGGTGAGAGGTAGAAAATTTCCTAACTAAGAACAAAAGATCCATAGACAACTTGAAATAATACGTAGGACATTAAGCTGAATTTCCATACCATGCATATAAAGCGATATATCTATATCACAGAGCAAAAATGTCTGTGTATATATATTAGCTAGTTGACATTTAAATTAATAACTGATTATATGATTAACTTATATATTTTATTACACTGGTATTATAATATTTATCAGAATGATATGTTTAATGAGTTATTAACATGTAATTTATAATCCACGTAGTATAAGAAATTGTCAGAACGACATATTTAATGGGTGAGTAACTTATGTAGTTTATTATTAGTGATACCGGCAGTAGTAGCTTTAACCTTGAAAGATGTCCGGCGTCTAACCGAGTATATTATAGGTATTTGAAAATAGGTAATTAATTACATTAATAAAGGGTCATGCCAAACAAGCCAATGCTTTAAGGAGTTTTACCGCAGTATGGGAACTATGATAGTATTTAACGCTACCGCAATCCCACGTGCAAATAGACAAGTCGAAAGGTACAACCGTACGATGCTATACACTTTAGCTGCTACTACTTCAGATGAAGAAAGTTGTTCCCGCTATACAGTGGGGGTTGAACCTCATGGTTTGCAACTTGCAAAACACTCAACGAAGTCTTCCTCGGAAATAGACCAAGATGTTTTCCACAGAGCGGAGGTTGATGTCGGACAAGAGCGTCCTGACTTGGAGACGAACTACAGTCCGAGAATAAGAAGAGGTACGACATGAAGAGAGTTAAGACCACTCAGTACGAAGTCGGCCAACAAGTGCTAGTTAGGAAAACAATTGGTAGTAATGATGGTAAAAGCAGAAAGTTATTACCAAAATACGAAGGCCCTTTCGTCATTACCAACGTTTTTGGTAATGATCGTTATGAAGTCTCGGACCTACAAGGTTCCCGGAGGTCAAATCTCAGATATACAGGTGCATGTGCTGCTAATCAAATGGAACATTTCAATACAAGCTTTGAAAGTGAAAGTTAAAAAGAGTGCTGGGTCCGATAACGAAAACTAAAATCGTGCAAGTTTGCACCCAGTATCGAGGGAATCCTCATAAGCCAATATTGTTTAAACGATCTCGTTCTCGTTTGGTCTAGCTGCTCCTCGAGGACGAGGAGATGTGTAACCTGGACGATTGTAAGAAATAGAAGAACACCCAATACAGTAATTAATATTGTTTTCTCTTTCAACGTGCTGAATAGGTTAATGTCAGCAATATTCTGGCTTGGGTGGCGAGAGGCAGCGGAGAGTGTGTATGGGGATTATTATAGAGACTGACTCCTGGGAGTGCGTTAGAAAATTGTTATTCTGATAATGTTTGTTAATGTGAAGTTTCCAAATTATATTATATAATAAATAGGTGTTGTTATTGTGTCAAGCTTACACACAATAATAAGGTAGTTATGTGCCATTTTTACTTTCTTATACCTAATATAGGGAAGTATGGTAATCGTGACTTTTTTCGACCTCGAGTTTTTGATTGATATATACGTTTTGAACCCTCCTGAATCCATTCTGGGACACTTCCCGAATTTGGCAGTTAAGTTTGTAACAACATTTTAGGTGACACATTAAATTTGGAGAATGTGGTACCACCAGCAGAGACATAATGAATGAAAGAAGGAAAAGGTACAATTTCGGGGGAAAAAAAAATTTTTTTTTGCATTTCTGGACAAATCTCGACGAATTATAATGAAAAAACATAACTTTATGGAAAAAAAATACACATGTTCTAAAGACCAAAGACAATGATAAATTTGGTGATGAGTAAAATTGGCCAGCTAAAAGGTGGTCCACAGGATCCAAACTATTTTGTATTTCCCTTTACAAAAAAATATATTCTCTATGAAAGATTATAAATCATGTCTACTATATCGAGCCAATAAAATATATTTTCCAAGTAATTAAATAAAGCTGATGTAAACTGAAATTTTGTACACATTTGACCTCATAAAATGGAGTTAGGATAAATTTAATAGTTTGACATTTGAAATATCTAATTTAGTTACAAAAATGTCAATGCCAATAAGAAGAAATTATTGAAATATATGACATGAATTTTTATTGACAGTATCGAATGACGCTGATAATTAATTATTTAATAATTTTAATGAAACATTTCAAGGTGCGCTATTAAAATTTAATTGAGGTAAATGAAGAATTAAAATAGAATGATTTTTTTACATCAGGATGATATATGTACACTGGTATAAGAAAGTTATGTGCTGGCCACATCAGATATTTATTTTTTTTTAAATTTTGCCGGATAAATAAATGTATGCCCTCTTGAAGACGATCGTTGAAATTCTCCAAGGCCCCCAAAAAATCCAACGGAATTTTCTGGCACTGTTTTCGAACTAAACATTTTAGACTTGCGTTCTACAGCTGCGCTAACATGTCTATGTTATCAAGGTTTCTAACACATTTGTTTGGTCCTTTATGTTTGACATTTTTAGCTGAACCTGTTTCTTCAAATTTACGACTTCATTTCTTTATGGCATGAGCGAAGGGAATTTTCCCTGACGAAGAAACTCGAAATTAATTCGGAACCGGACAGTTATCACTTCTGTAGTACAATTTGATCACAAAAGCACGTTGTTCACTAAACCCACTGGTTCCATGATTACTAAAATAAATAGCATACAATGACTGATAATTCGACAAAAAAAAATCCACAGCCAACTGTAGACAGCCACGAAACAACATTTTCCTACATTGTATATAACATAAATCGTCCTTTACTGACAAAACTCAACTATTATGAATTATGATCCACAGTAATTTGTATACTGGTAGTAGGTGCCTACCGCAAGGTGACTTTCTTTGAGGCTCTATAAGACTCATGACGCTATATTCGACATTTTGAACCCTTGTAACGATTTATTTTAATCATTACAACAATCATATATAAAGATACGTTTAGAAGGCAAAATGTAGCAAATTGTTGTGATTCTCAGTAACGTAGCAGTGTACCCTATGAGCTATTTGTATGTTAGGTTGCTTATTTATGGGTATGTCTTATATTCTGTCTTAATCTAACACATGACAATACAAACACCTCATTAAACATCGTAATTGTAAATGTGGTTGCATACGTAGCATATTATTTGAATTTCTAACTCTTTACTATAATATTTAATCGCCTGGGCAAGGACCTTTTTTTGAAATAGGAATATTCTTTTTTTCTTAAGCAGAAGAGAGTAAGTAAATATCTTCTATCGGACATATTCGTTTTACCGTGGTAAAGAATGAACGCGGACAGTAGTAATTCTGAATGGGTCTAGTAAAAGTTTATCAAGTGTTGCGATTATTAATTATTGTGCCATATTATTTTGGGATCTACTTGTTAAACTATAAAATATAGTTTCCGTTTTGTGTGGAAGTTGCTATAGAGCATTTTGGTTGAGTTTACCGGAAATTATTTCTTCATTGAAGGATTAGATTTGCTAGGCTGTATTCCCCCATTTTGTAAGTACAAAAAAAATCTGCATTTTTAAGAAGCTTTTAATATGTGCGTTCATATCTTTTTAGATTGTGTCCTAACAGCATAGGCCCTTTGTTGAGATAGAGTTCATTTTCCGTGTGAGAAGAAACCCTCCAAGGAGGTAAACCTTTTGTTTTGGTTGTTTTCAGAACGTTATGTAATAAGCTATTTTATTTTAGGGTTTTAAGTACTACTTTTCAATTAGTGGTTTGATCTACTAGTTTCAACGTTTGGTTTTTCTTTAAATTTACTACCGTTTACAATTTCCTGGTGTAACGTCTTGGAATTCCAGTTATCTTTTTTTTTTGCCTTAAATTCTTAAGATTCGGACCTAGAGAGAGAGAGGTAGACATTTGGTGTCTTGCAGTGGAAATCTGGTATCCCCTAGTGAAGGCAACGATATGACATAAACCTCAGTTAAGATATGCATGCTTAATTATTATTATTATTATTATTATTTTTTTTATCTAGTTAGTGTTACTATTTATCATATTATTGTATTATATGACCCACTTATATTCATATAATCATATACTACCCACATACGATAATTAAATTATAAAAAAAATATAAGTCAGGTGGTAAATTAATTTTATTAACCACTAAGGTAGTGATACAAGTTTGTTTTTGCGCTCAAGTAAATCAATCTCTTGGTTTTGTTATCAACTTTTTGCAAAGGATTGACATTTGTTCTTTTTTTTATATATAGGCACTTTCGAGTGTATATTAAATTTATGGTAAATATTCATAATAAAATATCTGTTGTAATAATGCTGTAAACTCTACGTGTACACGTACGGTAACCACAACTAAAAGGGATAGCTTGTGTCCAATTTATTATACACTGCTCACACTAATATATTTGCCATTTGCGATAATTCACGACATATTATTTAAGTATCGGTATTTAAAAATAAGATAAAAAGAGCATATAAGCAATAATCATTATGCAGTTACAACCTACTTATTGTCTTTGCCAATTTCTTTTGTTATATCATTCTTTAGTAATTTAATAAATTCATTTTTCTTTTGTTTTAAGCATGTCTACTTCTGTTGAGGTCCTATAAATCTATAGGCTAGGGATCTAGAAACCTAGCAATTTGGAAATATATGTGGGTGTATTATATATATATATATATATATATATATATATATATATATATATATATATATATATATATATATATATATATATATATATATATATATATATATATATATATATATATATATATATATATATATATATATATATATATATTTAGTATAGCAAATTTGTGTTGGTAAGATTAGCAATTTATATTTTTTTTGTTTGAAGCGGGTTCCTTTAACAACAGGTGCTTTTCTACTTTAAAGTGGCGGAAATAAACTAGTGGCGCCCTTAAAATTATTGTTTTACCCACCCTACTCTTCGGCTGAGTGTCGGGTAATATTTGTTTTGCCACGCAATCAACGCAATCCGTTTCAGGCTAAATTGAGTAAATAAGAGAAGCGCGTCGCACCCTCCCTTCCGACAGGACAGAAGATAATTTTATCTTCTACGCTTTTGCTCTAAATATAACGATTTAGAAGATACGAGACATTATATGTCCAAAACCGTGGTGTGAAAATTATTTTTGAAAATAATAAAAATTTTCATATAACTCGAAATTGGGTAAGGTTAAGAAAAAAATTAATAGATACTATTTTGTGCCTAAGTTTAATATTGTATATAATGACGTTTTCGCTAGAACCAATCATTATCGAGATATAAGCAAAAAACTAAAAACAAGGACAACCCATTTTTGAGCTTTCGTTGACTGAATTTAACTATAATAAATTGGATTAAAATATAATAAATTAAAGTATAATAAACAGTTTTATACATGTTCGTCGCCAAGAATATAATTTAATCCCTCTTTTTGCAGTTAACCGTATTTATTAACCGTTATTAATCGTTATTTATTTATTTAGTTATTTATTTATTTATTTGTCTGTTTGTTTATTTGTTTGTTTGTCTGTTTGTATGTTTATTTTTTCGTTCGTTTGTTCGATCGTTCGTTCGTTCATTCATTCATTCTTCCATTCATTCATTCTTCAATTCATTCATTCTTCCATTCATTCTTCCATTCATTCATTCATTCATTATTACACTATTCAACAGGTCGAAAAAACCCATTACAGAATAAAAACAATACAAAAAAAAAAGATATAAGTATACACAGACAAATAGAATAAGGAATGTCAAAGAAAAAAGAGTACAAAAGAATAACAGGAAAAGTATAACAACATGGAACCAACCAAAAAGAAGTGAAAAAATAAGGCAACTATAAATTTAACTTTTTAATTGACTGGATATTACAGGACATAATGTTAATTGCGCAAATTAAAGAGTTAATTATCGAGAGAATAATCGTATCAAAGATTTTTTGGAGGAGTACGACATTGCGTTAGATTTTTTGATGTTTAAATGTAAATTATTTTTTATGCACCTTGACAAAATTAAATTTTGTTGTAGTACAAGACAGTCATCAATACTTGCAACTCTGCAAAAAAATTTAAATCATCAGCATACAATAAGCATGAAACTGTTACGATATCAACAATATTATTACGCGTTTGCTATCCACACAAACACCTACTCGTAGATTCGTTGATTGAAAGTCCAGGTAACACTTACTCACTACTTTATTTACTAATTAACAATTAACAACAATATATTAATTACTGTCTTAACTATAATCACACTTGAACACTTATAAGTCTCTTTCTTATTTCTTCTTTACTCGTTAACGTTCAACTTACGACTGAGTCTCAGCCCACCGTGCGTCTTATTTATACATCCATTCACACGGTCTAGAACATTCCAGAAGATTCCCGGCCGTTTTCGTACAATTCCAGTCTCATCTAACCAGCCTACACAGTCCAGTGGCGTAACACTGCCCCCTCCTTAAGCCTGAATGTCCCGATCAGCAAATTCATTGTTTACTGCATACTTGGCTAGTCTCTCTATATGCACCACCTTCATCTTTGATTATGGGCTTTGCTGAATTCGGTATACGACGTTGTTTATTCTGGTGACAACAGTGTTTGGTCCTTCCCAAGGGTGGTGAAGCTTCGGTGACCTGCCTTTCTTTCGTTCTGGGTTATATAGCCAAACCAACTCTCTCACCTGGAACCCTCCTGAATTAGCCGTAAGATCATAACGAGCCTTCATACGGTCACTTGTTATTGCAATTTGCTCAAAAGGAGCCCTGGCGTTATATTGCTTATTTCTTATTTGTGGCCCAATTTTTGCCGCGCAAATTTCACATTGGCTATACCAAACCTCCACATCTTGACGACTGTTTACCCAGTCACAGTTTTATTGATGCCAAAATGTCCGCTAGACTTTCCATTATGCACTTGCTGAAGTACATTTGCTAAATGATACCTGTGGATTACCAATTCCAAAGTAACTTTCCTGCTATCCGAACTTTCCCAAGCTCTTTTCAGCAGTCCATCCTCTACTCTAAAGGAGTCCCATTGTACCCATAAAGCCTTAAGCACTGATATATTTGAAATGTCCTTCCAATCAGATCGGTTTCCTCTTTCTTTCCATTTCAAAATAGGACCAGTTTCCTTATCGTTTAACTGCGGTTCCCTTAACGACTCTTTTGTCCAATAATTCGAAACATTAATCGTAACGATCTTCATTATTTGCACATTTCGCTGTTTTTCCTCACGGTGGCAAGGCTTGCAGTCTTTCTAACACTGTCTTTTGGAAAGACCATTTACCACATTCCCTGAAGTACCAGCTCTCCAGTTTTCCTGCAACTTCTCCATTACTGCAACATTTACCCTCAGAGCTGCTCTGACGACAGTTACTCTGAATATGGCCCACTCTGCCACACTTATAACAGCGCATGCCTCCTTCACTCTGTCTCCCACTACTTTGCTGTTGGTTTTATCTCGGGAGATTCGAGTTCATCAGTTGTGTGATCTCTTTGTATTTGTAACAATATATCCTCCAAAGTTTTATCTGCCGGAGTCTCTTCCACAGCCACGGCCCGCACTCTATGGTTTGAATGTGTGGTATCTTTATAGGCCGCCTAAATCTCAAGGGCATGTACTAAAGCCTCATTACTTCGTTTGTGCTTGACTAATTTAAGGATGCGCCTAACTTCCTGGTCTCTTACTTCATCAATAAATGCACCAACTGCTAATTGTTGTTGAAACTCTATTGGTGCATAAGGATAGGCTAGATGGAATAATCTTTCTACAGTAGCCTCGAACTCCTGGAGGATTTTTACACCCCGTTGTTTGCGTGATTTTAGTTGAGCCTGATATGCTTGAGCGAGATGTTGGTCGCCATATCTTAGTTCTAATGCTGCCTCCAGAATGCTAAAGTTTTGTTGCTGGGTGGCAGGAATTGTTTGCAGCAGGTCTAATGTTTGGCCCCTTGGTGGACAATACCGATGCTGTTGATTTCTTCTCATCGTTTCAGTTGTTTGAGCGTGCGGCTGCCTCAAACTGTCTCATATATGTTGACCATGAACCTTGACCGTCGAAGGAAGGCGGTTGTAACCTAGCACCAGATGACAGTACCAATTGGCCATCCTCTTCCTTAATTTTTGCTTGAGCCGGGCTACATTTCCTTCAACAATACTGACTTTTCCCTCAACTTGACCGACTTTTTCTTTAACTTCACTGCGTTGTTCTTCCACTTCACCCACTCTTTCTATAACATCGACTTTAAATTTTGCAGTGAGAGAAAATGGCTGCCTGCTCTTCCTTTAGGCTTCTTTTTTATATCTTCGTTTTACTCCAATCGTGTTATTTCCAGGCCCTCTATCATTTTTCTTAAGTCTTTTTTTTTCTGCCTGGTGTTTTCTTACTTGTTTTTCTCTTTCTTCTTGGTGTTTTCTATTTTGTTCTTTTCTTTCTTCTGGTCTTTTTCTTTCTTGAGCTTCCATAATTTTTCTCTGTTCGTCTTTCTCTTATTGTCGTATTCTCTCTTGTTCTATTTTTTCCTGTCGTCTTCTTTCTTTTTTTTGTCTTCTTTTCGTATCCTTTCTTGATCGTTTATCTGTTCTAACAACGCTGCTAGCAAGTCCTGTGTTTGTTTCTCCGCCATACTTCTTGTTATTGGCATTAACTCACGACACGTAAATCAGTTCAAAATAAAGTTGACTACGGTATAATGTCCATAAAATGTATCTATCACGTCTATTTTAATAATGGAATTGTCCAGAAAAAACTCGAAACAGCACTAGAAAGTCTTATTTAGAGTTTGTTACTTTTGTGTTGACAAAATTCATTTATCTTCACTAATTGTGCAATGGAATGTTCGAGAACCTTCACGAAATATAACTAATAAGTTTTGTTTTGAGTATATAACACGTTCCCGTTAACACAGTTTACGTATCTTCTGTGGTTTCCAAATCGAATGTTCTAGAATTGTCACTAAAAGTCACTTATAGTCTTGTTTTTAAGTCTATAACACATTCCTGTCAACACAATTCACGTATCTCCTATAGTTTCCAAATATAATGTTCTAGAATTTTCCCCAAATTGCACTAGTAATTCTTTTTCTCTGTCTACAACACGTTATTATTAGCAGCACTCGCGTATTTGCAGATATTTTTAAATCGAATATTCTAGAAACTTCTCGAAAATCCACTTTAAAGTCACTATTCAGTCAGAAATAGTCCTCCAAACGTCCAGTAGCTTAATTCTCCGTATATCCACCAATTTCTGAGAAGAACACTGTAGAACCTTTTCGAATATTCCAGATATTTCTCTTCCAATCCACTTCCGACATCAAATTATTATGTGTTTGCTATCCACGCAAACACCTATACTCGTAGATTCGTTGACTGAAAGTCCAGGTAACACTTACACAATACTTTATTTACTAATTAACAATTAACAACAATAGATTAATTACTGTCTTAACTATAATCACACGTGAACACTTATAAATCTCTTTCTTATTTTTTTTTTGCCCGTTCACGTCAACTTAAGAATGATTCTCAGCCCACCGTGCGTCTTATTTATACATCCATTCACACGGTCTAGAACATTCCAGAATATTCCCTGCCGTTCGCGTACAACTCCAGTCTCATCTAACCAGTCTACACAGTCCAGTAGCGTAACAATATCATTGATAAATAAAACAAAAAAAAAGGGTCCTAATATCGATCCTTGGGGAACGCCTGAAATAGCAGATACTTCGACAGAATTGCAAGCACATGTTGGATCCTACTTGAACAATAAGAGTTTAGAAACGTCAGGAAGTCTTGAGAGAAGCCAAAATTAATAGATTTATTTAATAGTATATCATAGTCAGTTCTGTCAAAGGCCTTCGTGAAATGAATATAAATCACGTCGGCTTGAAATCGCTCGTCGATAGAATCAGTTAAAAATTCTGTCATAAAATAAGTTTGTTACAGTTGATCCGCCTTTAACAAAACCATGTTGAGCCTCTGTGACCAATTGTTTGCAATGAGAAAATGTGTGATCAAATAACAATATTTGAAAACATTTTGTAAAGTTACAGATTGTGACAATTGGACGATAGTTACCAATTTCAGACTGATCACCTTTCTTAAAAACTGGGGTTATTTTAGATAATTTCCATTGCTAGGGAAAAGTATTCATTTTTAAGGACAAATTAAAAAGTTTAGAAAGGGGTTCTGCAAATATTACCGCACAGTCAAGTAAATAAGTAAAAGAACAGACCTAATCAGATATTGAATTATAAACATCGGTAGAGCTATTTGGAGGAATATAAATGACAAATATGTAGAGATGACTAAAGTGTATTGATATTTTAATACCACGATATCTACAGATTGTATTGATTTAAAGTTAGATTCACTTAATTTTAGATCTACAGCATATAATACTTCAATAATTATTAATCACAAAAAATATAAAGGCTTTTTGAGGTTTTGGGATTTACCTAATTAAAACTTTTTCTATTACATTTTACAATAGTTTATTTAACCAATGAAGTGTAAAATATAATACAAGGTTTTAGCTAATAATAAAACAATCTACCGTATAACTTGTATTAAAGATTGTCCCTGAGAGTAGGATAATGAGGAATATTAATTTTATTTATCGATTAATTGTTATTAGCCTTAAAAAAATTACCAAGTGGTTTTGGTTTTAACTTGTAATGGAATTAGAATACAGAAAATCGTGGTAATTTAATTATTCTAATTTTCATCTTAAATTTTTTGACAAGTATTTTTATCACTCTTCCCGACACTTTTGACATCCAGCAGCATGAATGAGGAAACAATAATTTTCCGTTTGTCTGTCGGTATACGTGTATGTGTAGAGAATAGTAGGGAACAAATTATTCGATATTAAAAGTTATTTTAATTGTTCATTTTTATAGCCTTAACAGAAAGCTTATTAGACTTCAAGGGACGGAAGTACCGTCATTGTCATTTTAAACACACGGAGGTATCGGTTTCCAGTGACGGTTTTATGCAGACATAATATTACATTATAAACACCAGCTTATCTCATTATAAAATGTTGATACGTAAACTAGTTTTTATTGGAAAACGTATGATAAAAAACAAAAAAATTTACATTTTTACAACAGCCAAATTTGGGGGTGATATCATACTATATTTTGCCGTATAACTCGTGAATGGCTTTAGATATTTAAATTCTGTAGTGCCTGTTAAGGGTTACTCAGCGATGGGGGTATCAACTTCGTACCTAATGCCCTTCTGATCCCTAAACTTTTTGTCTATAGATAGAATGATTCAGCAAACTTGTACGAATTATAATTAAATTTATAAATGTTCTGCTCTAGAATCTCGTGTGGAGGGCAGTAGACGGGGGGCCCTAATACGGAAGCCACTGGGATTGGTACAGAAAGATAGTTCAAGGTCGATCACATCTGGCGGTAGCCAATTAACACTTGGCCGGCGGCTTCCTTTGATGTATGCCGACAGATAATCTCGCGGTTAAAATATGTGGATATAGATAAAAATGAAACGTCTCACAATCTTAAAAAGTTCCCATCAATCCTGGTATTAAGACTTACAGCTGAAGACTTGAGGTAGTGACATAATGCTCAAATTATGCAGCTTTACCTGCCATTATTTTTTTCCTCAGATAATGTTAATATACTATGTATTCAATTATTTATTATCACTCTATTTTAAGTATGTTTATATCTTTTAATTTTATTTATTATGTCATTGTTTTGTCTTTTATAACCTATTATTATTAGTACATTAAATTATCCCCTACTCCTTTTCAACACTGTGATGTTGCATGTAGTGGGTCTGTCCTACGATGCAACGTCTCAGTATCAAAATGGAATGATTTGTCCATAGACAGGCCCTCTTTCGGACATAAATGGACTCCCTCTTTAATTATATTTCTCTTAATTGCTGTTTTGTATTGAAATATTTTTGTAAATATTTTTTTTTTGTATATCTGTTACCGGTAGTCTTCCTGTGGCCTCCGATGCCTCATGGGAGTCGCGCCGGCGAATTAACTACAGCGACTCCCCACATCCCGTAGAGTTAGTGACTGTAGATGCCAGAATCGTGTGCCTTAAGCAGACGGATAGATCCCAGAATGACCACCTTCTGCATTTGGCCTGCCAGCCACTCAGCTGGTTTTTGGCAGGCCGGTATTGTCTTTCGTTCCGAGGGAAACGTAGGCCTTATCCCTCCAAATACACTGATTATTAGGACGACCATTTTGATCGAATAGCCTGGGTATGGCACTTGGAGCTCGTACCAGAGATTGCGATATTTGGTCCGTTTCTCCTCCTCCTTCAAGGTGATGTTTTTCACCGCTGGTGCTGAGAACTCAATGACATATATCACTCTGGTTTTTGATGGTCGAAGAGGACTATGTCAGGCTTGTTGGCTTGGATTAGCCTGACCGTCAGGAACGAGAAGTCTAGTAAATCCGGCATTTCTCGTTCTCGACAACGGACTCAATATCTCCTGGGACGTAAGGCAGCTCTTGTGTCTGGTCTACCCCGTACGAGTGCCTTGGATGGTATTATAGCACTCGTAACGCCGCATTATATCGGTGGATGTAGGCCGAAATCGCATCTATGGGGCATGCAGAGAGTCAGTGCCTGAGCAATTTCGGCGCCTAACGGCAGGTCCTGCAGTTGATATCACACGCTACACGCCACACGCGGCTACGATACACCAAGGTGTTGCCAACAGTATCCTGGCAGGTCATAATGAATCCCTCGGTCTCTGACTTTAGCCCGGCTGACCTTAAAAGGCGAATGTTAGCCTGGTCGATAAATCCAGCGTTACTATATTCTTATATAAGACACCATGCTGGGGTTTATCGACATGCTGCCGAAACAGTTTGTCCTGTTCAGCAGCTCTGATTAGGACTTTCAGACGATTTCGCTGAAGTTCAGTGACTGACTCTACATCAGCATCTCGCTGGCCTCCGCGCCTAATATCAAATGTGAGACCGAGTTCATCTGCGGCTCTTTTTGCTGCCTTGAACAATCCTGCTCCCACTCCTACAGTTTCGTGATGTTTTACAAACCGCAAGAGGGGATCTTGAGGATGTTACATGCCATACTCAGTACTATTCTGCCATGCGTACACTCTAGGCTCAAGAGAACAGAACCGAAACGGCAAGCATATTAGTTGCAGACACCTTGTTCTTCCCCGAAAGTTCGGAAGAACAAATCTTTCGGAGACGGTGTCTGTACTTGCCGCGGAGAGAATCCTTTATTTGTGTTACATCCTGGATGTGCCTTTGTTGCACACCCAGGTATGTATAGGTCTCTCCGGCATCCTGATGTCTTAGGATGCTTCCGTCTGCGAGCTGCGCATCTTCAGAGAATTCCCCGCATCGTCCTCTCTTGAGGTGGACGACTGCACATTTGTCCAACCCAAACTCCATACCAATTGTCCGCGTATATTCTTCAACCACCCTAAGAGAATTTTGTAGTTCGCGCTCTCCGGAGGCATAAACCTTAAGGTCATCCATATAAAATAGATGGGTGACCTTATGCCTCCGGTCGCTGGGTGATCCACATTGATATCCGCGAGTTTGGCGGAGCCCAACAGGTGGCAGTGAAATGCAGAAGAGGAGAGGACTCAGGAAGTCACCCTGGAAAACTCCTCTCCTAAATGCCACCTGCTCCGTCGTGACCCGCTGTGCACCTGATGTTATAGTGAAGCGAGTCTTCCAGATTGGCAGCAGCTGTTCTATGCATCTCACTAGTGGTGCTGGTACAGCAAGACATTCGAGCAAGTACAACAATAGCTTGTGCGATGTTGTATCAAATGCCTTGAGGTAATCAATCCAGGCCATCGATAGATTCCGCTTGTATTGCACAGAATCCTGTGTTTGTTATTATTATTATTATTATTAATGAGAGATAATATAAGAATCAATGAACTGTATCCTCTATGGGGATTGATAGAATATTAAAATGTTAGGAACAAATTTGTGTGTAAAATAATAAAGTGATCATGAATCAATCCAGTACTTCTAACAGTTGCCTAATTACCATGCACTTACAACTCATATTTGAAAACATGGATTATGATCACGTACGTAAACATGTTTGCATTTTCTGTCATGAAAAGAAGTAGCTAATATGAACATGTCCTTCGAGTCGGGCGTAACATTTAAAGT
Organism: Rhamnusium bicolor; assembly: GCA_029963845.1. NCBI lineage: Eukaryota > Metazoa > Arthropoda > Insecta > Coleoptera > Cerambycidae > Rhamnusium > Rhamnusium bicolor. Next base: position 20,474 of record JANEYF010001080.1, read on the forward strand.
GTATGTCAGCAACTCTTGTACCATCAACTATCTGAAACTGAAACTTGAACAAATGGTTCAGCCTTATTGAGACCAGTTTTGATTAATTTCCGATCTAGATTACAAAAAAATATCATGAGAGTGTGTTAAAAATGTTGTTTTTAAAATGTTAGTTGCAACTAACTATTAAACTACATTATACCTACCACTGATGTAGAGAAAATATTTTTCTTTTGTGTAACTCATTCTCCATACAGAAGCATTATGAAAATCATCATATTTCACTGGCGGACCCTGTATAATGGTATAAAAGTGAATTATATAAATGATTTTCTTGATCAGTACTGTTGTGTTAATTTGCATACAGTATAAGACGTAAATACATATTTTGTAACTTAAATATCTGATGTGACCAGCACATAACTTTCTTATACCAGTATATATCATCTGATCTACAAAAATCATTCTATTTAATTCTTCACTTACCTTAACTTAATTTTAATAGCATACCTTGAACGTTTCATTAAAATTTTTAAATAATTAATTATCAGAGTCATTCGATACTGTCAATAATTCATGTCATATATTTTAATATTTTTTTTGTTATTGAAATTGACATTTTTGTAATTAAATTAGACTTTTCAAATGTCAAACTATTAAATTGATCCTAACCCTATTTTATGAGGCCAAATGTGTAAAATATTTCAGTTTACATCAGCTTTATTTAAGTACTTGGAAAATATATTTTATTCGCTTGATATAGTAGATATGATTTATAATTCTTTATTAAGAATATTTTTTTTGGAAAGTCCAATACAAAAAAAGTTTGGGTCCTGTGGCCAATTTTGCTCATCACCGAATTTTTCATTGTCGTTGGCCTTTAGAACACCTGTACCAAATTTGAAAGCTTTTTTCTCAAAAACCATACTACAGACATGCGGATAGATTTTTTTTCATAAAGTTATGTTTTTTTCATTATAATTCGTCGAGATTCGTCCAGAAATGCAATACAAATTTTTAATTTTTTTCCCGAAATTATTTATTTTTCTTCTTTCATTCATTATTTCTCTTCTGGTGGTACCATATTCACGAAATTGAATGTGTCACCTAAAATGTCGTTGAAAATCTTAACTGCCAAATTTGGGAAGTCTCTCATTAGTGTTTTTTGAGTTATCGCAGATACACACACACACGCACACGCGCGCACGCGCACGCAGCCACGCATGCATGCGCGCACATACACACCCCCGCACGTGCACGCACCCATGTACACGCACACACACACACACACACACACACACACTCACACGCACACCCGCATCCGCACGCGCTCACGCACACGCCCACGCACACACGCACACGCCCACGCACACACGCACGCACACAAGCACACACATGCACACACATGCACACATGTCCACACACACGCACCGACAGATGTCATTCGGAAAATAGTCTGAATGGATTCAGGAGGGTCAAAACGTACTTCCTTACATTAGGTATAGGAAAGGAAAAATCTATTGGGAACTTTCGTGGAAGCAGTACTAACTATTCTAACGTTTTTTAAGTATAACGTCATAAAGTTTATTAATGAAATAAATAAACTGTAACTAGGAAGTAAAACGTTTAACACGATATGCGACAGTCGCTGGTATTATTGAACTTAGATTTTCAAACACCATCGAATAGCTAAATAAAATATCTGATGTGGCCAGCACAACTTTCTTATACCAGTATGTATCATCCTGATCTAAAAAAATCATTCTGTTTAATCCTTCACTTACCTCAATTAAGTTTTAAAAACGTACCTTGAAATGTTTCATAAAATTTTTTTAATAATTAATTAATCAGCATCCTTCGATACTGTCAATAATAATTACTTACTTTAATAATTTCTTCTTATTGACATTGACATTTTTGTAATTAAATTAGATATTTCATATGTCAAACTGCCAGATTTATCCTAACCCCATTTTATGAAGTCAAATGCGTACAAAATTTCAGTTTACATCAGCTTTATTTAAATACTTGGAAAATATATTTTATTCGCTTGATATTAGTAGACATGATTTATAATCTTTCATCATCATCATTTTTTTGTAAAATCAAATACAAAAAGGTTTGGGTCCAGTGGACCCCCTTTCAGCAGGTCAGTTTTGCTCATCACCGAATTTTTCATTGTCTGGCCTTTAGAACAAGTGTACCAAATTTGAAAGTTTTATCTCAAAAACTGTGGTTGCTATCGCGATACTACAAACATGCAGACAGATTTTTTTCCATAAAGTTATGTTTTTTCATTATAATTTGTCGAGATTCGTCCAGAAATGCAATAGAAATTGTATCTTTTTTCTTCTTTCATTCATTATGTCTTCTGGTGGTACGACATTCACCAAATTTAATGTCACCTAAAATGTTGACAATCTTAACTGCCAAATTTGGGAAGTCTCCAATTAGTATTTTTTGAGTTATCGCGGATACACACACGCACACACACACCAACATACATCATTCAAAAAATAGTCAGAATGGATTCAGGAGGGTTCAAAACGTATAAATCAATCAAAATCTCAAGGTCGAAAAAAAAATCACGATTACTATACTTCCTTATATTAGGTATAAGAAAGTAAAAAACGTGAAAATGTCAATATCTGTTAGATTACATTACAAAGTACTTTTATTTGAGGATATGTTATTTCAACACCTCGAAATTAGTAAGTTTAATAAGTTTATTTCACTCGAAGGACATTTAAGAAATATATTATTAGTCAATGCTTTTGATAATCAGGGTCAAAAGAAAATGGTTTGAATGCAATGAAAATTGACATGGTTTATTGCAGTTACTGTTGTAAGCTCATTTTCATCTAACGAAGGAGAAAAAAAATTCCAGCTATGTGGTCCTCATGAAATTGTAAGTGATAATCTGGCGATCACTATACCAAGCAGCAGAGCTGGGAAGATTACCTGCAAAAAGTAATCGAATACTGATTACTCACGTAAAAAATTGACGTAGTAATTGATTACTCTAATGAAAAGTAATCAGATTGTTGATTACTCGGTAATTAGTAATCATTTTTAAGATTACAAAATTTGTTTCATAAAAACAAAGATATATAATTAATTATGCAGGTACAGGTATTTAGGTATCTAGGTAACGAAACATAGTAAAAAAATTGTTGCTTACAGCTTACACAGCCAAACTAAAATTAGACTTTTTGTTGTTATTAACAGAAAATAAACTATTTAATAAAGGTATAAATAATAAAAATTATTATAATACCAAAGTATTCCAACAGAGAGAGTAAAAGTTAATTTACAAATAGTAACAAGTACTAACATAATACCTAAGGCACCAAAGTCGAAATCCTCTCAATTTATTTAACTTAAGATTAAATAAATTTGCCCCACACTTTCTTAATGATTTATAAATTTGTTTCATAGTACGAAGTGAATCAGCTTTATTGGTAGATGGAGTTACCAATCTATTCATTTGTTCTCGGTGTTCAATAAGAGACTTTATGATTTGAAATCCCCTTTGATAATGTTGTGTACACCTACTTCGCACTGACGAAGGCAATAACCAGAAACCGGTCTGCGAATGGTGTGCACGACTGCCTCAAGAGGATTTCCATTTATTTGGTAAAAATCTCTTACTAGTGGGCAATCGCAATAAAGCTGATTAAGTTGAATCACTTCTCGTAGTATGATACAAATTTATAAATCATTAAAAGTGTGGTGGCAAATTTATTCAATTAAATAAATTGAGAGGATTTCGACTTTTATTTAATATTATGTTAGTACTTGTTACTATTTGTAAATTAACAAAATAAACTTTTTATATACGCAACACACAACGTGGTCAAAAAGTTTGAAACAAACGAAAAACTTGTTCATTAAGAATTTCAGAGCGCATGAAAACTATTGTGAAATAAAAACGATGCCTATTTTCTCCAAAAAAATTATTTGGGCAAATAATCACCCCTAATATTGTAACAAAGTGAACTGTTACAGGTTTGTTTTTTTGATACATGTTATTAAATTGAAAATATTTCTCTCAAGAGAATGACAGACATCAATTTAGTTCGGAGTAAAAAGCAAAAAAGACGAAATTTGAATTTCTTCGAATTGAGCAACCAAATTTTTGTATTTAGACATAAAGTGGAAATAGAAATAATTTTTAAAATACTATTTTTCGGTATCGTAAATAACAGGAGTAGTTTACTCGTGAGTCAATTTCAAATAATTTCATTTTCTGACACAAGTACCCAGACTAATAGAAATTTGTGTACCCAGTATTTAATTTAGGGCCATGCACCAACTTTTTTTGAAGAATAAAATTTTCTGACAAATCATTAATAAAAAAGTTTCCCATTTGTTTGAAACTTTTTGACCACATTGTAAAAACGGTGTTCCAAAATTATGTAGCCAAACACTTACAGTAAGTAGATTGGCTCAATATTAATCGAAAATTCTTATAAATATTTGGTCAATAATACATATTAAAGAAGTTTCAACAATGGAGGAAAAAATGTTGTTTGTGCTGTAACTCGTTATGGTTTTTGCAGAAACCATAACATATACGTATGTCAAAATTTAAGATTACTTTTGTTGAGAATCTTAACAGTAGCCTGCATTTACTTTTCAAGAAAGTGGTCAGGGGGTGATGCATATGGGACTTAGGTTGTGTGAATTACCATCTTTGGAAGGGTGTAACTCCATTAATATGTATTATTGATCAAATATTTTCGTTTTATATTAAGCCCATCTACTTACTGCACGAGTTTGGCTATATAATTTTGGAACACCCTGTATATAAACAAATTCATATCTATCATTACTGATTACCCAATATAAAATCTAATGATTACATTACAATTACTTAATTTCTTGAAGTAATCTGATTATTCTAATTACATTACTTTTTGGAAGAAAGTAATGTGAGTAGTAATATGATTAGTACGTAATCGATTACTCCTCAGCTCTGCCAAGAACCCAAAATATTAGACCAATGTTCAAATCATATAGGCCCAATATACGACATTTATGACCAATATTGGGCACATATTGTTCTGAAATTTTATCCCATTATGTATAAATCTATATTTCACCAATGTAGAACTTATCAGTGTAATTCATATATCTTCAGAATAATTATAACCAATATTGGGTGTATATGTATTGTTCTAAAATTTTGTCCCAATATATACAAATTTACATTTCGCCAATGTAGGACCTATATATCTATCTGCATATCTTCAGCAGCCTGACTAAACTCCTAATACCTCAACCGGTGGGTAAGGTATTGGGATTAAAAATATTTATTTCACGGAGGGTGCTGGATTAATCAACCATACATTACCAATTAGGGTGAAAAATGTTCGATTATTTGCT